>JASDDO010000019.1:876777234-877264400 GCA_030015575.1 Agapanthus africanus
CAAAAACCGATACGGCACACGAAGTGCTCATAGGTTAGAACCTATAGCATACGCCTGCAAGATCAACTAAATAGCCCTCGTCCGTTGACATACAAACGTCCAACGACGGAATCCAAACTCAAATACCAAATCCCAAGTTTCAGAAATCGGAAAACACAAATTAGCAACTAGGAAATCTATCCCAGATTTTACCCTAGGTCAAACCAAGACATTTTGCATATAGGGCTGCTCTAGATATCAGATAATAATGCCAGTAACCAAAAATCATCACATATCACCCTGATATGGTCGCAATTTGCGGCCACAAGTATTAAATCTGCGGGCCTGGGAAAGGAGTGGGGGTCTCGGGTCTCGGGGTTAAGCTTCTAGGTCACCTGCATGACTCTCTGTGTTCGCTAAATAATTTTTTTAGGGTCTCCGGTTATAGCAATCTCAGTATCCCATCGCAATTCTCACAAAATACGATATCGGCCAATTCAAAATTCGTGTTTTGGTTTCTAGTATCTGGTCCAGGTCAGGAAAAACATCTCTAAAGTCTTGCAAACACTCACTACACCTCAGTAACCACTTACAAGTCAAGTCTCCCACTAAATCTCAACATGAAATTTCTAAGATCACAAAACCTAACTAAATCAATTCTAAACTAACAAGGATATTAGGGAATTCAACAAGCTTAACTAAAAGTGTAGGATTACCTCATTTGGCAACTTAGGAAAATTCTTGAGTTGCCCAAAATCTTCAAAATCCAAACTTGAATGTTCAAAGGATTTAGGATGAGGGTGTGAATCTTTTTAATGAAAGTGGCATGGGGTTTAGGTTATGAATTATAGATGATACATGGAGGTAGTGAGGGATGAAGGAGATGAAGATAATGGATGAAGAAATGAATAAGGAAGAAGAATGGAATGAAGTAGAAGATTTAAGAAGAAGTCAAAGGTCTCTCTCTCTTAACCTTACTCTCTCTCTCAAAATATCTCTTATTCTTCACTCTCCTAAATATCTATTTTTTCTCCTGCTCTCTCTCTAACCATGGCATCTATTTTCTCATTCTCACTATTTCATAAGTCACAAAACAAATGAATAACGTGCATATGGCATGGTACACTAGCCATAGAAAGATGTAACAATACGGATTTGGTTTAATTGAGATTAGAAGTGCACTAATCAAGTTTAACTTAAACTTGTATATATTTAATTATAAAAATGCCAAATCCGATAAATATCTTTTTAATGAATAAATCATTTTAATCTCCAATTATTTTCCAAATATTGGTATATACTTATACCGTTTTACGAAAAGCCCCAATTAGCAAATCAAATAGTTTTCGCGAAATATATTATTTTAATATTAAATTCCAAAATAATATTTTATATTTCTGAAATGTTACAAGTTCATTATATTTTGAAAATGTAGATCTATAATTATATATATATATATATATATTTTAAAAATATATATAATTTTATTTTATTTAGAAATTTGTATTTCTTAAAAACGTATTTAAATCCTTTCGAGATCGAATGCTCCGTGTGGAGGTCGGCATCTCGCTCTACTAGCCTAAGGATGTGCGATAATCCGCACCATCCATAAGCGGGTCTCCTAAATAGGGTTGTAGATGCATAATCACAAAGGAAATGAAATACCGCTCTAAAAGAAATCCGGTTTTTAGAATTATGTGGTATTTTATTGTAAATACTATCTTCGAACCAAAAACACATATAACTAGGTATCGTGCTATGAAACCAAGTGTTTGTGTGGGGTAGGTCGTTACCCCATGAAATTTTCCTAAAGGTATTGTTAAGTAATTTTTTTTGAAAAGATGTGATAACAAAGTTCAAGGTATTTTAATGTAAAAGTTCAATTATGATTGTTTTACATGAGATTCTTGGTTAAAATTGATTCTAAACATTAGTATTAAGATTACAAGTGAAGTGGTAAAATTTTTTTGACCAAAATGATAAGGAAAATGGAGTTATAGGTTTTAGAAAAGATGATATCGGTAATAACTCCACTTTTACCGATATTTGATTTAAAAGGATTATCAAAGAAAATGAGGAGAATTGGGAGGGACTTACCGTTTAGAAACTTCAAAGAAATGTTAAAGAAAAGAGGATGATTTCGTAGCGTTGCGGGAGCTCGGAATTGGCTTCGATTTTCGCCGGAACTAACTTGCTCGCTAGCTCCACTTTACTTCACTTGCACTAGAAAATTTTTAGAGAGTTTTTGCTAGAATTTCAAAATGGTGCCGAGCCAAGGTAGGAGGCGGTATTTATACTGGAGAATTAGGATTTGGGAATTAAAAATGTGGATTAAAAGTATTAAAATTGTGTTTAATTGTGAAATGAAATGTCTCTGTTTGATTGCCGGGAAATCAAACAGTGCAGAGGGTTAGGGGTAGCTGAAGAGGTGTGTGTGCAAAGCACAGGGTTCATTGGCCTCATCTGAGTCGTCGGTGCCGGTCCAAACCCCTTTCCGTCGTTCGATCTCGAGGAAAATGCCCCGAGATTCGTGCCATTTGATCAATTCAGTAATTAAACCATTTTCCACATGTTTGATTTTTCTGAACTTTTCATTTCCCCGTGTATTGCACGTGCAATCTTTTAGGCTTCCAAAAACTTTTAAAAAAATAATTATGTCTGATGAGGATCGAACACAGGGGCTACGTCACAGCGGTGCAAAGGTTTTACCAGTTGAGCTACAAGTTGTTTCTTGCTTTTATTTCACAAAAGTGACTTATAACTCTAACTCAGACTGTAAAACTCATTTCTTATATATTAACAGTAAAATTTGCGTACAAGATTTTAGAGTCGTTACAGATGAAAAACACTCTACAGATTCTGGCACGTCCGGTGGCACCTATCTCTCCTTTCATATCTCGGGTCAAGCGATCAAGCGAACTCATCCAAGACATATGTTGTTATCTGTACGGAACCATGCTCCTTCTTTCAGATTGTAACTTTCAACAACAAGCAACTCTCAACAATAATCAGCAATGAAGATATTTTGAATGCTTGCTAGTCGCAAGTACGGATGACGATCAGGGTCCGCTTGCCGTTCTTCGCTTCTACCTTGTGTTTGAATGCCAACAAAGAAAAACTTCACATACCTGCTCCATAAGTTCATGTCCGAAATGACAATAACTAAAGTTTCTCAAGTTTTCAAGTTACGTCCGAAATAACTTTAAACTAATATAAGTCAAATTTATGCGGAAAACAAGTTCAGTTTCTGACGCGACCCCCGGTCACATACACAATAAGACAAATGGTAAAGAGACTTCCCCACCAAATCACATGTAGCAGAGGGAAAGACATCCAATCTAATTTGGGTCCATCATTTTCTCTTCAATCTCCATCAACGCCCTTACCACAGAGACTCTAATGAGCCAAATCAATAGACCGTCCGCAAGGGGAAAAAGGCCGAACATCATAACTACAAGGGTGCCCGAACCAAAGCACAAATCGGCGTTTCAGTGGCTTTCTATCTCTCCATCTGGGAGCAAAACCGTCAACTCACATGGGGAAACAAGACGTCCTAGGTCAGCCCAGGCAAGGCCTATGACGATCGCAAATGCAAGTGTCTTCTTTAAACTCTTTATCTATCGGCCCAAGATGACTGCCAAGCCCTTAAAACCAAAATGTTGAAGAAGAAATGGCTTAGATATAGAGCCAATAAGAAGACTAAGGTACCTACTAAATTGGAGTTTGTCGGGTTCCAAGAACATGGCTACCCTGAAAAAAAAATTGAACCCGCTGTAAAAATCATCAATTCTTTTGAACCCTTAAGGTCGGTGCAGAAAAATACCATGACCGCAAAGAGCAAGAAGAAGAAAATTCAAAGAATTTGGCAAAGAGGCAAGTCTAAGCCCCAGAATCAAAAGCATGACACGGTCTTATCTAGAGACTTCCAAATGCTCCTTGCTATGCGGAAGCAACAATAGAAATCCAAGCGAAGGGTATAAGTTTTATCTAAAACCTCGGTCGGGCCGACTACCTCGGTCATTTGTCCTTCCCTGAAGTGCGGACTACAACAATGGTCCAAAAGCACCAGCAAATATCTCTACCAATGATGTGGTAATGGACAGATATACAATCCACACAGTTTATATGGTGGGACCCGTATAAACAAGTCCTCCTACGTTTCATAATCATAATAAAGATACTGTTGCCACTGCCCAATTCTAGATTGGTTCAGATGATATTGAAGACTCTACTCGGGCATCTGAGCAAAAAGAACCCACAATTCCTGAAGAGTCAGACGACAGTGATAGCGCGGTCTCCGTCCATAAAAATACTGAACGAGCAATGTTTCTAGATATTCAGAAGCAGCTTCATGATAGAGAAAAAGAGTTGACCAAGGTCTATTCCATAATCGATGATTTAATGAATTTTATGGCGAACCTCACAACCAAAGTCATTCGGATGTAGTTGCAACAAACTCAAAACTCTACCCGCGAACCAGGGACTAACATCTCGAATTGTCCAACAGCCATTCTGTCCAGCCAGAAGGCGGGGGATCGTCATGAAAGCCAACCAACTCCGGCCTCCAAGGAAGATTTGACGATTGATGGCATCAAATTGACACAAGATAAAATCAAAGGCAAATCATCAGTAGCCGAAGCTGAAGTACAAAAAGGCTGCACCAATAATGGGAGGCCATACCCTGCTGAATACGATCTTGTGGAATATCCCCGTGGCTATGTCATCCTTAAGTTCAAAATGTTCAATGGGATGGGGAACGCCGATCAACATATTGCCCTACTTCAAGGCGTCATGCGAAAACAAAGAGAGCAATGATGTGCTGCTCCTCAGACAGTTCATTAGAAGTTTGACCGACTTTGCACTTCGCTGGTACACAAACATACCAAACAACTCGGTCAAGACATTTACTCAAATGGAATCTCTATTCAAACAAAGATTCATGAGTGCCGGTGATAAAATCGCTATTGCTGACCTCAAGAAGAGTAAATGGGACAACAATGAAAGCATTACCGATTAGGTCAACCGATAGTATAATCCTTGCACTAAATGTGAACAGCCGATAGAACATGGTCAATACGTCAGCTTTATCAAGGGAAATGTCGATAACTGGATGACCCCCTCCTTATGTACGGCGGATCCTGTTCATCATGGATTATTGATTTATATATCACCCATTTCTATCTCCTTTCTATATAAATAAATACTATTAACCCTTAACTACCACCTAATTACATGAAACAGGTCTAGAAGCCAAAAGACGGAATCTGGGCTAAGAACATCGTATATGATCGCCATCATAATACTGGTAGTCAAGCAACAATCGTATGGGCTCTATCAACATGTAATAGTGATCTGCAATACCACATAATGCAGGTACACGATGATAGAGACAAACCAGATAGCATACTATCATCTCGAGTAAGACTGTTCTACCGTATAGGTCTTCCCTCAATCATCCCAATCGCATGCCTGCGACCACAATAATTGACTTGAGGGAACTATAGCCAACAATCTTCAACTTGCACTTAAGGCTAATTATTGCGATGTCGCATACTCACAGCCCGTGTGATACCGAATACCCAACTTCTTTACTAATCAGTCTCGCAAAGCTCGTTTGTGAAACTATTGTATTAAAGAATAGCCTCAGTGAGTGGATCCGCTCCAATATTTCTATCTTTATCTCTCTATATCTCAATTTCGCAGAGAAAAACTATCTCCCGAAATGAGCGATACCGGTCTTAGAATTTGTCTGGATATCTGATGGGACCCAGTTCATAAATGAACTCCAAATCCAACAAACTTCTTAGACCGTATCTTCCACTGAATTTAATCAGTATCTTGTGCCATGCCTTCCTCAGATCCGCTTGGACTACCTGTCCAACACACTGCCCCTCAAAAAGAGGGAAAACTACAGCACACTGCCCCTCAAAAAGAGGGAAAACTATAACTCTGACAGCCACTCTGTCATCTAGGTCATCTTGGAAGCCTGAAATGATAACCGCCCCCATAAGGAGGCTGCCGTTACCTATACTAAGAACATCCACTTATGTTCATAAATGCTTCCCAATATTTCTCCAGGATTGGATTAATATATACTTATTGCAGTCAGTGCAAAAGCAATATCTAGTGTGGTACTTGACATTTCATGATTAACTCAATTGCCTAACCAAGTGATATGCCAATCATGCAAATCTCTCTCCTCATTAGTCTAGAAGACATCTCTTTAGAGAGGGTGACTCCATCACCTGCGGGTACACCACCATGCCAGGAGTCGTCCATTCTAAAACACTTTAAAATAGTGTCATAGTACCCGAATTAGGACACTTCTCAAATCTAGATCTAAAATCATAGATCTAATGACCAGAATCCCAGATATTTTATCCAGATCTTATTTGGGGAAACACCTTGTGACAACCACAGTATAACTGATCGTAGTATAGGAAGGTCACTTCCTATAAAGAGCATGTCATCCAAATACCAGGACATCACTCCCTACTACCTTCTTACAAGGTCCATCTGTTATTCTGATGAAGTCAAACTCTATGACTGTTACATCAGAAATAGATGATCTATCTCCGCTATACCTGCTTTAGTCTATAAATAGACATAAACTACTTGCCTACTATATTTCCGCTGCTCCCATTGACTACAACAACCCTCTGGTAGAGTCATATACACGTGCATTTCTAAAGCTAATTTAGAATGACGTTATACTCATCCTACTGCCAGATCTCATAGTCTAGAACAGCAGTAGTGGCATGTTTGGGTAATCAAAAACCTCTCTATCACCGTCTTTGAGGAGACCGAAATACCTCTCGGGTGGCCGAGGTTACCCACCAAATCTGCGGAGTGGCTAATGGATTGTCGAATCCAATTGAATCTTTAGGTTCTACTAAATTTTCAGTAATCGTTTGTGGTTCTAGAATCACTTCCAGTTCTACCATACTCCCACTAATATTTTCTGAAAAGAATTCATTTTACTAAAAATATGGCGAGTCAAGAACAATATAACTATTGATCTTCCAAATGGTAAAATGTTAACCCTCGTCAAAGTCCGGGATAACCTACAAACTGCCATTACTGAAACATGCCTTGAGTTTATCCGGATTCTGGTTTTAAACATAAGCCGGACAACTCCATATACCTTAACATCATTAAGATATGAATCCATTCTATATCCAATATAGAAACAAAGACCCTAATTTAATTGGAACCAGATTCAATAATCAAGCAACTGTTTCCAGTGCATATTAACTAAATGGAAGAAGGCCAAGCAGCATTACTCATCAAGAAGCGTACTCACGGATGAGTAATCTAAGAGAGAATCAAGTTCTCAAATATATTACTTACAACGGAATACCTAGCACAAGTATCTACATCTTCGATCACCTTGAAGAATCATGATACTTGCAACATATGGTTCTCTACCTTATTCTTATACCTATGACTTCTCAGACCTTATATTTCAACAAAATACTTATCTAAAACCTGAGAAGTTATAAGTAAACGGAATATAGTACGAGTACCAACCCCTTTGTCACATCAGACAACATACAATGCTTTGTATAAGTCCTCTAAGTTTAATAACTCAAACCCTGTACGTCGTAGGTTGAAAACTGTGCTATGGTAAAGAAGAATTACACTGTTATTGAATGCTCCTTACCTAACCATCAACTGATATAGGTAAATGTTATAGACATAATTTCAAAAAGTTATATCTCACTTTATAAAATAAACGTACAGTCAGTTTGAAATTGGTGCATAACAACGGATATTCAAAGCCAAATATTTGCCGTCAGGCAAAACCCAGGTGATTCCCTCAAATATCACTAATTACAAAGAATTCTGATATATTGAGGATCTAATCACCTAATTGCCAATATCTTATTCCCACTCAGCATCTGTAATGCCATACAGATGTGAGAATCAAATCTGGTAAATACATACCCCGGAGTCAGAATCTAATTGCGAAAATAGTTTTCAATTAACACTGCACAGTAAAACTGAAACATGAAAATGTTTCGAAGGGGTGGTCGGGTATTCCTAGTAATGCCTCTTCCACTATCCAGATTCATGACAGTAACCGTATATTTCCTTGCCCTCACTCCAATCCATTTGTATGTCTTTTACTTCTTACCTTTTGTACACCATACTTAGGCTAATTGGTTTTCTTCCTTCCCTACATTTCGGCACCGGCCTAAGGTTTGGAAGAAGACTATCCAATAAGCGTAATAGGTGTACACTCCTAATACTAGGAGCCCTTGCAACCTGAGAGAAGGTAATGAAAAAGGCAACCGAATAATCCTATTCAATATCTCCTGAACCGGAAACCATTCTCGAACTTAAACAAGTTCCTTCGAGTCTGTATGTAACTATACGATAGCATATCCAAGCAATATGGATCTTCGTAGTGATACGGAGTATTCTGTGTGGGGTTATGCAAGCGCCCCGGCCATCAAACCGTGGCCATTTCGGAACAAAATTTTTCAAAAACCGGCGCTAGAACAACCCGATAACCCGGATCGACCCATAAGACCTAGATAACAAAACATGCATAGGAGCTAAACTAAAGGGTTTTGCAATGTTATACCGAATGATTGGTGTCCTTCGGTCTTTAAAAAGCTTCCAAGCTCCTAGTGGCCACCATGATCAAGTTTGGTCGTCGGTTTCCCTCCATCGAAGATGATCCACCCGAGAGTCTATAAATCGAGGTTCTACACCAAAACCGAAGTAACTAGGGTATATAGTTTGCTAGACTTGATAGAATAGGAGATGTAGAGTCTAATAAGGGATTAATTTGTCTCTAAACACCTTAGTTTTCTCAATACATGAAAGGGTAAGGGTGAAAGAAGAAGAAGAAGCCATTAGAGAGAAAAGTGTGAAGCTTTTTTGGCAACCAAAAAAAGAGGGCAACCAAGACTTGTGTGTGTTGTGAGAGTGTGAGTGAGTAAAAAGGAATAAAAACAACTCAAGAAATAATATCTCCACTCACAAAATATCTCACACTACTCACAACAAATATCAAGAATGAGTCATGCCTTGAACCATGCTTCAATCAATGCACATCACACCCATCCCTCCACATCATTAACCTTTAAACTAAAAGGTTAAAACAAATGAGGTTAGCAACTTCTAAAAACGATCTTGTAATGAATTACAAGAATACCCCTCATCCGTATATACATACTCGTATCCGTATTCCAAAGAATCCGAATATAATGAGACGAAAATAATACAACAATATAATACTAGGATCCGGCTTAAACCAAAGCCCACTAGTATTATCCATCCGAATCATGATACATGCATAAGTGCATGTATATGATCGAACCCTACCGTAAAACCATACGGCCTCTACATTGTTTCGCCCGAAGTAGGGAAACCCTCTATGTGGGACTCTAAAGATTCGTCAATACGCTGGCAGTGGGTTTAACCATAAGCACGTCAGCGGCACTAGCTGTACGTAACGGCTACCCAGGTATTGAGCGAAAGGGAGGCCGATGAGAAAACTCATCCTAAAACCCCTACTGAGCCTGACAGTGATAATATCTGTACAGTCCGGGCCGTTCGTCTATGAGTATCACATATCTAGTCTAGGGGGTGGATAAAGTCAGACCGAATAACGCGACATTTAGTGTCGGTATGAAACCCATCACCACCTGAGAAACTACCGATCCTGGATCAGTAATTCTCGACTATCTTGGCCAAGGATTTCTGGTGATGGCTACCCATGCACAACGCGACATCAACCCCCAATATCGGGAGAGACGAATCCCCTGATGATCCGTTCACTGCCTCCATGTGGCTCGGGACTGTACCCAACTAAAACCTGTTTGCACGACTCCTTTGAGCCATGGTAGGGTAGTAATCAATGCACAGTGGGAACTCACATGAGACAAATGACGATCTCAGGTCGATAGACTAACCTGTACACATGTCACATGGGAACTACTATCTGACAATAGGTATAATACCAACTAGCATGTTCCCGGCGAGTCCGTCCGTTGTACTCATAAACCAATGAGCACCTGTATATATCTTAGGTGATCAAACTGACACCAATGGATTATGAGACTGGCCACCGCCCCTCGTCGGGGTATCGATCAGTATACACTAGTCTACTCTGGAGTATCGATGCCCAGTCTCGAAACTCCCACGACTAGGGATATTTGAGAATGTGCTTATAGACCACCCAGCTCTCACGTATATGATCGCCATCATACTGAATGTAGTCAAGCAAGAATCCTATGGGCTCTGTCAACATATAATAGTGATATGTAATGCCACCTGAAGCATGTACATGATGATAAAGACAAACCAGATAGCATATTATCATCGCGAGTAAGACTGTTCTATCCGTATAGGTCCTCCCTCAATCATCGTAATCGCGTGCCTGTGATCCAATAATTGACTTGAGAGCACTATAGCCAACATTCTGGAGAAATGCAAAGAGGAAGTAGGAGTGGCAGGGATATACGCGGCTTCGTCGTGAATGATAGCAGTCGCAATATTCTTTGCCTTCACTGTAATCCCTTTATATGTATTTACTTATTACCTTCTATACACCACACTTAGGCTAATTGGTTTTCTTTCTTCCCTACCTTTCGACACCTGCCTATGGTTTGGAAAAAAACTATCCAATAAGCGTAATAGGTGTACTCTCCTAATACTAGGAGCTTTCGCAACCTGAGAGAAGGTAAAGATAAAAGAAAACCGAATAATCCTATTCAATTTCTCCAGAACCGGAAACCATCCTCGAACTAAAACAAGTTTCTTTGAGTTCATATGTAACTATACGATGGAATATCCAAGCAATATGGATCTTCGTAGTGATACGGAGTGTTCTGGAGAAATGCAAAGGGAAAGTAGGAGCGGCAGGGATATATGCGACTATGACAATCCAAAAGCCAAAGTGTTTTAAGAAGGTTTGGTTAACTTGGTTCATGAGTTTTAGTTTAAGGTCAGGTCATGGTCGCTGCCAAAGAGAGAGAGAGAGAGAGAAAAGAAACACTCAGCATGTACTTTAACCTAGATTAGATTGGTTAATCATTTTATCTAATCAGGATGGCTCCTACTGTTTCCTCGAATTCTCCTTCAAACCCTAAAAAGAGAATTAGTCGGGATCATCTGAAAATCACTCGAGGAGTAACACCTACTCATCAGTGGAAATCGGGACCCAACTATCATTGTATAATAACTTGATGGAAGCCACTCAAGTCACCACACTCCAGAAGGTATGCCCATGCCTGGCAGGTTTCCTGTATATTTGAAACTCTCGATGTGGTTTTTGCCCCTAACGACCTATGACCTTGACAAGATCAACAAATCATAAGTCGCTAGTCATGTTTAACCCGTCATTATCTTCATTATCCTAGACCCACCCGCATAAGCCCTTGACAAGGTCAACAAGGCTATGTGATTATCCTAGTTAATCCCATCATATGCTACAAACAAGCACCACTCAGCTACCGTAAACTACTCCTTGATAAGGTCAACAAACGCAGCACGAATACTGAGTACTACTCGTATTAAATAGCAAAGGGCTATGGCTAGTTTTGGCGAAAAACCTTTAACGTAATGAACTTGATATCATTGAAAGAACCGAGTTGTTTTACAAATATATAGTGGCGAAAACTTTTGCTAAAGAGGCCACTCTCTGTGAAGGGATCTCGGCTCTTTCCTCATTGAATGAGGTGCATGATACTCTTAACTGAATACCACGAAGCAAAGCAAAAGAATTGACTATAGTGAAGTTATTACAATGACGCAAACTTTTTCCCAAGAGGTCACTCCCTATGAAGGGATTTCGGCTCTTGCCTCGTCGAATGAGGTGCTGGATATTCAGAACTGAATACCGCTGTGCAAAGCAAAAGGAAACGTCTGTAATGTCAGTTTTTTAAAAAACTTAGTTCCAACAACATCATTTAGGTTTATTTTTCCTTGCATTAATCAAAATTAATGCAGACCCATCAATTAATCCATATCACACCAGAAGAGAATGAAAATAAAATGTACGTATATTCCATCCGCATTCGCCACGGGCCCCGTCATGCACCGTTAGGTTACTTAACTAACGACAGAGCGGGGGCTGGACTATTGCGGATGCAAAACATATACAACATCTACTAGTATATATAAATATATATATAACATTCGTCCCAGACATGATATAAGCAACATCACAAAAAAGCGATAAGCAACACAGATGGATAATCTAGGAGCCCCGAGTTTCTTTTGAGCCACAAATGAGACCCGACACTCCCCAGTCGTGTGGATAACCTATGCAATGTATAACCAAGACCCCTACGAGTGCGGCAAGTTACCCGCCAATCCCAGAAGTGAGGCAACCCCAATCAACAAAGTGAATGGGCCACCCAGCATTTCACGGAATCCGGTAACTTGAGAACCCCTCCATGGGTCATCCTATACCCCCTACGAGTGCGGCGAATAGCCCGCCAATTCTAGAGTAAGGCCCCATCCGTCTCAACGCCATGAGATGCGGGCCCGTTGCCTTCTAGAATCCGGCTATTCGAGCACTCCACCGCGGGGTAAACCTAGTACAGAAAAGAAAAATATATATACAATGGCGACATCAACCTCAACTCGGTCGTGCCCCAATAAAAGAATATACAAACTGGTGGAAACGGTAGTCCACATATCGGACGCTCGCCCCGTAATAACGAATATACAAATGAATCTAAACTGTAAAACTACCATTGCACTAGAGGCTATCCCACACGACAATCCGAACATAGCCATCACAAATATCAACATCACAGCAGTATAAGCAAGTATGTGCAACCCCGTCTAAATGACATATAGAGAATAGACGCCGTTTGAAAAATACATACATCTCATCACAGATATCAATGATGCAAAATGTCAACTTTTGAAACTTTCCAAATTTCTCCCCAGCAAAGATAACACTAAGTGAAATCTAGGACAAATCAAATAAGACCAAAAATAGCAATTTACAAAACCCTAGACACAGGATGAAAATGAGGCACATAAGTGAATAGTGAACCGGCCAGGCCGGTTTTTTTAACAGTTTAGCTGACCAAACTTGCATAGAATTGCCTCGTTTTCATTGTGTGTCATATAAATGTCAATAATAAGTCTCTGCACTTGTTTAAAAAAAATTCTGACATCAAAAAATTTTGAGAGTGGGTTTTGAAATCGGAATTTTCCGATTTTGAAACAGATGCATCGTCTACTACTAGTTTCTAATGTTTGGGTGGCTCTGATACCATGTTGGGGTTCCTAGCGCCCTGGCCGTCGATCACGGCCGTTGCGGAAAGAAAAATTTGTTGTTTAAAAAACTTGGCGCTAGAAACAACCACCTAGAATCGAAACCAAATATGAAACTATCAATCTAAAAGAGTCAATCTACTTTGATAGAAGTGTTATACCGAATGATATGTGTCCTTCGGTCTTCTACCATCTTCCTTAGCTCCTTGAGGTCCTTTGGATCGAGTTTGATCTCTGGTCTTCCTCCGTCAAAGATGATCCATCCGAGAGATGTAGCTCACGGCTTTACCTCCACACTAAGAATCTAGTGGAGCAACTAGAGACTTTAGATTGCTAATCTAAAATGTCTAGCATGTAGTGAAGTGTTCTATGTGTTTATCTATCTTACATTCTCTCTTGATTCTAAACACATGAGATTGTAGAGAGGAGGTTGAAGATGAAGGTGGAGGAGCTCAAGAAACGTAGTAGTGAGGAGAGTGAAGTTAATGGTGAGAATGAAAACTCATGAAGGAAAAATGAACCATGTTCCCTTATAAAAAAAGGGAAGAGGGAAAATTCCTTACTGTCCAAGTCTTACGTGTTAAACACATGAGCGTCTATATGCAATGCATATAGATGCTGCAAATCAAACAACAATAGGCTAAATAAGCCTCACGTGTTTGACACGTGAGCGCCTATATGCAATGCATATAGGCACTACAAATCAAACAGCTGACAAACTAAATAAACCTCACATGTTAAACATGTGAGGACATCTCCCTACGTAGAATTAAATTCTACTCAATAAGGAATCGTTGGATCAAAGATCCAATGGTGATTAAGCATAGAATTAAATTCTATTAGGGAGGGATATTTTCTGTTAAATAGAAAGTTGGTGGATCAAAAATCCCATGAGATGGAAAATATTTTCTATATCTTTCTAAATAAAGAACGATTGTGCTCTATTAAGCCGAGCACCCTTGGATTAAAAATCCAATGATGGTTTAGAAAATTTCTATTTTACAGAATAAGATTCTGCATATGGGAAAATATTTCTCCAATCTTGTTAAAAACAAAAAAATATATTCTATAAAACAATAACCCTTGGATCAAAGATCCAATGGTGGGAAAAATTCCCCAAGTCAATTCTGAAACCATTATGATCTCTCAATGAGAGATTTTCTCAGAATTAATCAAACTTCTCTCCACTATATAAGGGACCGGAGACTTCAAGTCTCAGAGAGGGCATAGAGTGAAGAGAGATAGAGAGAAAAAACAAAGGAATCTCCTTAGAAGCTTAGAAAAAAGAGATAAGCTTAAGAGAAGAAGAAAGAAAAGTTTCAAAAGAAACAGAGAATTTAATTCTCACAGAAGAAGACTTGTTTCGCTGAAACCTTAGGTAAAAAGAAAACAAAACTCAGAGATCATCTTGTCTCTCTTTTGCCTCTCTAAGGGTTTAACCCTTCATACAAGAACTTAGTTCTTCCTCTGCTTGAGATCTGCATAAGCAGATCTCCCCACAAGTTGAGAATTTAATTCTTATCGGGAAGATTTTGTCATGCAGATTCAAAACCTAAGGGAAAGAATTGAGTTCAAAGAATTTGATTCTTACAAAACATATGAAAACTAAGGTTTAACCCTATAAAAAGAATTTAATTCTTACAAAACAAGAAACATGAGATCCTCCAAATCCTAGAGTCATTAACATGAGATCAAAATCTTCAAACAACCAGAAGGAAAAGTTGATGATTCATTAACGTTTAAACACTATAACAAGGACTGCACGTGTTTCCCATGTGAGCGCTTAAAGGAAGAACGAGAAGTGCCTCTTAGGACAATCACGTATTTTGCACGCACTCATCTAAAAGGAGGGGATAAAAACCCAAAAGGCAGAACCTAACTTTGGGGTGCCTCACGTGTTTCACACGTGAGTGCCACAAGAACCAAGTGCTCAGCACTTATACAAAAAGCGGGGAAATAAGTAGGAAGTGCCCATAATCTGGTGCCTCACGTGTGTCATATGAGCGCCACAGAACTCTAGTGTTTAATACTAATCTGGTGCCTCACGTATGTCACGTGAGCACCACAGAACTCTAGTGTTTAACACTAATCCGGTGTCATACGTGAGCACCACAGAATTCTAGTGTTTAACACTAATCCAGTGCCTCACGTGTGTCACGTGAGCGTCAAAGAACTCTAGTGTTTAACACTAATCAGACGCCTCACATGAAATACATGTGACCATTGTATGCCTCAGCACTTAGCTCTGTTGAGGAAATAATGGAGACCCAGATCTAGCCCAAATTAACTAAGTTCTTCCAATCAACTGAGCCCCTCTGCGCTCATCATTCCCCAAATTGATCTTAGTCCCAAACATGACTAATGATCTTTCAACTGATGATATTCAAAATAATGTTCATCTCACATCTCCTAAATTAATCTTAGTCTCCAAAAATGTCTAATGATTCTTAGATGATCCACCATGATCTTTTCCCTCAAATACATGATTTGGCTTAAGGGTACATCTCTCCACACCTTTGATACATGTCGCTGTAATTCATCAACTTCTTCATAGAGGTGGCGGGTCCCGACAACCAACATATTTTTGGTGCACTGATGTGTACACCTCAAATCAGACTGCACCCCAAACTGGGTGCATCACATATCATCGTTGTTCATCCTGTCACGTAACAAATACACGTGCGCGCAAGATGATCAGCGGATCGAGACGTCCTTAAACTAAAATCCCACCTCCAAAATGGTGATCAATGGACTGAGACATCCTTAAACTAAAATCTTATCTCCAAAATGGTGATCAATGGACCGAAACATCCTTAAACTAAAACCTCGCCTCCATAATGGTAATCATCGGACCGAGACATCCTAAAACTAAAACCTCACCTCCAAAATGGTGATCAACAATCCGAGACGTCCTTAAACTAAAATCTTACCTCCAAAATGGTGATCAACAATCCGAGACGTCCTTAAACTAAAATCTCACCTCCAAAATGGTGATCAACAGACCGAGATGTCTTCAAACTAGAATTTCGCCTCCAAAATGGCAATAATGGACCGAAGCGTTCTTAAACAAAAACAATGGAGCACAAATGCTCTTCTGTTGGATCTAAAATAAAAATGATCCTGAAACCTCGTTAAGTGGATGTTAGTCTCAAATTGGACTAATGTATCCTTAACGAAAACAAATTGAGCCCCCAAATGCACACATACGTTTAAGTCGATCTTAATCTCAAAATAGATTAACGATCCTTAAATAAAAAAACCCAAATCTAAGAAATACGGATTTGGACTAATCCACGCCCTATGGGCGACAACATAAATTAGTCTCCGTATACAATCCACAGGCAACCTAAAATAAAACAAACACACACGACACGAAGTGAACTTCTAGAGAAGGAAAAAGTGGCTATCGCGATGTGATAACGTAATTAACTACAAGGGCTTACGCCTGCGGGGAAGAGCGTCCCCACAATCAAAAACCCCTCGCAAACGAGGGGGAATCTGACGAAATCATGCTACAACGGCCGCATCCATCCAAACCTCTGATACACTGTGCCATAAACCAACTTGGCATCTTCGGAGAGATTGACGGATAAATCCAAATAGTATCTGCCCCCAAAATTCAGGCCAGACGCCCTAACGTCCCGGCCGCGTCTTTCGGCGGTGAACAAACCATCCTTCATCAAGTGAGAGAAAGAAAGAAGCAAGGTTTTGTAAAACATTTTTTAAGTAAATATATTCAACCATGCTTGAATAGTTTGCACAAATGAATTGTTAATTCATTTGTGCAACACTATTGAAGCATGGTTCTCACCATACTCCCTTTAATACCTTTACACCTCCTTTTCCATTTAAGATAAATGGATAAGGTCTAAAATGAGGTGTCCACCTTCTAGATTGTTTTCCGTATAAATATGGATTACACTCTACAGTATATACATACCCGTATTCGTACCAAAATATGAATACCCAAAGAGATAGAATAACACAAAGAACATAATACTAGAATATACATATCGAAATACATTTACGTAAATTATTAAATCAATGCCTGATTTAATAATCCGGCTCAAACCCAAGTCGGCCAGTATTATCAACCGTCCGATCGAAAGTCCGGATAACTAGTACAATCATTCGATCGGAACTCTGCACGTATCCAATACGGCTACAACATCATTTCGCCTGAAGTAGGGAAACCCTCTGTGTGGACTCTAAAGATTCGTCAATCGCTAGTAGTGGGTTTAACCAAAAGCACGTCAGCGGCACTAGCTGTACGTTACGGCTACCTAGGTATTGAGCAAAAGGAAGGCCGACAAGCAAACTCATCCGAACCCCTACTGAGCCTGTTAGTGACAATCTCCAAATAGTCCGGTCTGTTCGTCTGAGAGTATCGCATATCGAGTTTAGGGGGTGGATAAAGTCAGACCCCTAATAACGCGATATTTCGTGTCGGTATGAAGCCAATCACCCACTAAGAAACTACTGATCCAAATCAATAATTCTCGTCTACCTTGGCCAAGGATTTCTGGTGATGGACACCCGTGCACCGGGTGACATCAACCCCCAATACCGGGAGAGACGAATACCCGACGATCTGCTCACTCCCTCCATATGGCTCGGGACTGTACCCAACTAAAACCTGTTTGCACGACACCTTTGAGCCATGATAGGGTAGTAATCAAAGCACAGTGGGAACTCACACGAGATAAATGACGATCTCAGGTCGACAGACTAACATGTATTCATGTCACCTGGGATCTGCTATCTGACAATAGATATAATACCATCTAGTATGTTCCCAGCGAGTCCGTACGGTGTACTCATAACCCAATGAGCACTTGTATACTATCTTAGGTGACTAACTGACACCAATGGCTTGTGAGACCGGCCACCGCCTCTCGTCGGGGTCTCGAAAATTATACACTAGTCTACTCCGGGGTATTAATGCCCAGTCTCGATACTCCCTCGACTAGGGACATTTAAGGACGTGCTTATAGACCACACAGCTTCCACGTATATGATCGCCATCATAATGCTGGTAGTAAACAAAGAATCCTATGGACTCTATCAACATGTAATAGTGATCTGTAATACCACATAATGCATGTACACGATGATAGAGACAAACCAGATAGCATACTATCATCTCGAGTAAGATTGTTTTACCGTATAGGTCCTCCCTCAATCATCACAATCGCATGCCTACGACCACAATAATTGACTTGAGGGCACTATATGTAAGGTTAGTATAGCACCCAATGAAGAGTTTTGAAGCATCACATGACCCAAAGTTTTAATTTTTAAGGTGCTAAACTAACATGCAAAGGATAGATCCTAGAAAATTAGGGTTTACTAAACTTAAAGCTAACAAAAGTTAGGGTTTGAAGGCTACAACCTTTGTAGCTCCCGTTTTTGCTTCGCTCCTTAGGCTCTTTAGTGTTGAAACGAGGTCCTCTTGAACTCCCCTTGTGTCCACGATGATCTACCGCGGAGATATCCGTCCAAGCTCGCTACTTCGTCAAACCGAAGAAAACACTCTAAACGAAACGGCTAAGCTTGTGTAGAATGTTGTTGTGGCTTTGGATCTCACTTCAAAAACCTTTCTTTTGTTGTGTTTCACTCACTAGAAAAGAACTAGAGAGAAGAAGATGAAGGAGGATGAAAATGGTGGCTTTTTCTTTCAAGAGATAAAATGATAACCATAAGGTTAACTTGCAAAAGAAAATAAATATCACTATATATATTTAATCCTTCTTGACTCTAACCATGATTAAATGATGGATGATTAATTTAACTTGGGTTTAGAATGATAAAGGAAAAGATAACCATGGTTTAGTGGTGGGTGAGAATGGTTAGGTTAAAAGAAGCATGTAGAAACTAGCATAATTATCCTTTCCTTTTCATTTTCTTTTAAAACCAAAATTAAATAATTATCCATAGTTTAATCTATGGTGTGAGGCTTATATTGCCACCATTTCCATATATAATCAACCATGATGGTTTGATGTATGTATGTGTACATGTATGCACATCTTCATGTGCATGAAACTAGAAGAGAAAAATAGAAACACATGCATGCATGCATACATCCATCAAACCCTAGAAAGGTTTCAAGGGAGATAACTTATGGTTAAATGATAAATCAACACTTGATTTATCAATCCGGTCATATCTCATATGACCCCACCAAAAGCAATTCACCCGATCAATGTTCGGTATCATATACGCATATTTCAATCGGGTGCATGCGCATATCGCATATGCGCACCACAACGTTTCGCCTGGACTGGGTAACTCCTCTGTGGGACTCTAAGACTCGTCAATACGCCGGCAGAGGGTAATGATCATATCAAGTGCCCTCAAGCCGCAAGAGGTCAGCTAAACGTAACGGCCACCCGGGTATTGAACGATCAGAAGACAACAAGCGAACCTGCTACAACTCCCGTCGAGCCATCCGGCAACACTACCGTACAGTCCGGTCTCTTCGTCAGATATGCTGCATATCGAGCCTAGGGATGGTCACGTCGACCCCAATAACTCAATAAGTCGTGTCGGTGAATGGTCTATAACAGATCGAGAAACTACTGATAACACTTATCAGCAAATCTCAGCAGCCCTGGCCAGGGACTTGCTGTTATAACCAGTCGAGCACAGCACAGCATCAACTCCCAATACCGGGAGAGACGAAACCCCTCCTATCGCTCATCGTCTTCGTATGTCTCGGGACTGTACCCAACGGCCACCTGTTTGCACAACTCAGTAGAGCCGTGGTAGGGTGGCAATCAAAGTACAGTGGGAGAACACACAAGACTCCATGACGATCTCGGGTCTACAGACTAACCTGTACCAGTGTCACCTGAGAACTGCTATCCGACGATAGATATAATTCCATATAGGAGTTCTCGGCGAGTCCGTCCAGTGTACCCAGTCACCACTGAGCACCCGTATATGATCTTGATGTCAAACATCGATGAATGTGGGAACATCCATCGCCCATCACATGGGTCTAGTATCATATACGCTAGTCTACTCTGGTATATCGATGCCCCGTCTCGATACACCTCCGACTAGGGACATTTCAGGATATGCTTATAGACTACAGATGTCCCACTAGTATGATCTCCATCATAATCAGAGTAGTCAAGCCGATATCCTTAGGGCTTTATCAGCATGTATGAATGAATAGAAGCATGATCAAATAAACATGTCAGATAAAGAATAACCAGATAGCATACTATCATGTCGAGCAAGAATGCAAACTGAATATATATACATGTATAGATACATCCACTATCACATAATGGCCTCTAGGGCATACATATATCCAACAATCTCCCACTTGCACTAAGGCCAGTTATTGGCGTATCTCATACCCAACATCTCAAAAAGTCGCTCATGCTGCGGCTGAGGGAGAGCCTTGGTGAATGGATCCGCGGCGTTGTTCTTTGTGTCTACTCTCTTAATCTCGATCTCGCGGCGATCTACAATCTCCCGGATCAAATGAAAGCGTCTCAGGATGTGTCTGGACCGCTGATGGGATCTGGGTTCCTTGGCTAACGCCATCGCCCCATTATTGTCACAATACAAAGGTATTGGATCAATAATGGTTGGAACTACTCCTAGCTCCGAGACGAACTTCTTCATCCAGACGGCTTCCTTGGCGGCATCATTTGCAGCAATGCACTCAGCTTCCATCGTAGAGTCTGCAACGGTATCCTGTTTGGAACTCTTCCAACTTACCGCCCCTCCATTGAGGGTAAATACAAACCCTGAGATAGATTTGTTGTCATCCTTATCGCTCTGGAAGCTCGAATCGGTAAAGGCCTCCATTTGGAGATCTTTATTACCATACACCAAGAACAATTCTTTAGTCCTTCGTAAGTACTTAAGAATGTTCTTCACAGCTGTCCAGTGGTTCTCCCCTGGGTTGGATTGATACCTGCTTACAACACTAAGTGCATAAGCTACATCTGGGCGTGTAGATAACATCGCATACATTATAGACCCTACTGCCGAAGCATAAGGTATAATGCTCATGCGAGCTCTCTCTTCATCGGTCTTTGGACAAGAATCCTTGGAGAGAGTGACTCCATGGCAAGCGGGTAAGGCACCCCGCTTGGAGTCTTCCATACTAAACCTCTTTAGGATGGTGTTGATGTACCTGGTTTGGGACAATCCCAATAACTTTTTGGATCTATCTCTATAGATCCTTATGCCCAGGATGTATGTGGCATCACCCAGGTCCTTCATGGAGAACCTCAGTGATAAGAATGATTTGACTGACTGTAGCATAGGAATATCATTTCCTATCAGAAGAATGTCATCCACGTACAATACGAGGAATGTGACAGCTCTTCCTACAGCCTTCCTATAAACACAAGGTTCATCTGGATTTTTGATGAAATCAAACTCTTTGATAACATCATCGAAACAGATGTTCCAACTCCGTGATGCCTGCTTTAACCCATATATGGATTTAAGCAATCTACATGCTTTCTCGCTGCTCCCACTGTCAATGAAGCCCTCTGGCTGATCCATATAAACACATTCTTCTAAATCTCCATTTAGAAATGCTGTTTTAACGTCCATCTGCCAGATTTCATAGTCGTAGTGAGCAGCAATAGCAAGTAGGATCCGAATAGATTTAAGCATGGCTACGGGCGAAAAAGTTTCGTCATAGTCCAAACCTGGTCTTTGACGAAAACCTTTCGCCACAAGTCTCGCCTTATAGGTCTCTACCTGCCCATCCACACCAATCTTTCTTTTAAAGATCCATTTGCACCCTACAGGTTTTACCCCAGGGGGTACAACGTCCAAAGTCCATACTTTGTTGGTGTACATAGACTCCATTTCGGATCTCATGGCATCCAGCCACTTCACAGAGTCACCACTCGTGATAGCTTGCTGAAAACTGGTAGGATCATCATCTTCCATGATACAGTCTTCTCTGTCACCATCAATGAGGAAACCGTAGTACCTCTCCGGTGGGCGAGAAGTCCTACCAGACCTACGGAGTGGCCGAGGTTCTTCGGTTTCTGTTGCAACAGCCGGTTCAACCAAATCGTCATTTGTAGTTTGTGTCTCCAGAACCTCTTCTAGATCTACTACCTTGCCATCATCTCTATCTGTGAAAAACTCTTTTTCCAAGAATGTGGCATACTGAGAAACAAACACTTTTTGTTCCTCTTTGTGGTAGAACAGATACCCATAAGAATTCTTTGGATATCCCACAAAGTTACACATGACTGACCGTATCTCGAGTTTGTCCGGATTCTGCTTTTTAACATAGGCCGGGCAACCCCAAATCTTAATTCTTTTAAGAGATGGTCTCTTCCCATTCCATATCTCATATGGCGTGGTAGATACGGCTTTGGTTGGAACCCTGTTTAGCAGAAACGCCGCAGTCTCCAATGCATGCCCCCAAAACGAGACTGGTAACTCAGCGTCACTCATCATGGACCGGACCATATCTAATAGGGTCCTATTTCGTCGTTCTGACACACCGTTGTGCTGTGGTGTGTAAGGCGGAGTGAGCTGAGAGAGAATCCCATTCTCTTTTAGGAAGTTTGCAAATTCTGTACTGAGATACTCACCACCTCGATCTGATCGAAGCATCTTAATATTCAAGCCGGTTTGTTTTTCTACTTCTTGTTTATATTCAACGAATTTCTCGAAAGCGTCGGACTTGTGCTTTAATAAAAATACATGACCGAATCTTGAGAAATCATCGGTGAATGTAATGAAGTATGAAAAACCACCTCTAGCCTGTGTAGACATAGGCCCACATACATCACTATGTATGAGGCCCAGGAGCTGAGTAGCTCTTTCTCCGTGTCCAGTAAACGGAGTTTTGGTCATTTTACCCTTGATACAAGACTGGCAAGTCGCATAGGATTTATATTCAAAAGAGTTTAAATATCCATCTTTATGTAACTTGTTTAGTCTTGTTTCGTTAATATGACCAAGTCTACAGTGCCAAAGAAAAGCTTCATTTAATTCTGAAATTTTTCTTTTATTAGTGTGTTGTATACTGAAAACTGTGTGTTGATTTAGGACATATATTCCGTTATTAAGTGTACCATACCCAACCAACATTTGATTTAGGTGAATGTTCATAACATTGTTCTGCAACACAAAATTATATCCTTCATTGTCCAACAAAGATACGGATATTATATTACATAGCATATCAGGTACAAAATAACATGGATTCAAAATCAAAATACATCCAGACGGCAACCCCAAGTGATACTCTCCCACTGCGACTGTATGTACATTGGAACCATTTCCAACACGGAGAGTATGGTCACCTGTCTTCAAAACCTTGCTATTTCTCAGCCCCTGCATAGAATTGCAAATGTGAGAACCTGAACCGGTATCCAATACCCAGGAAGCAGAGTTTATAGAAAAACAGTTTTCAGTCACAAACGCACCTGAAGCAGAAGCATCACCATGCTTCTTCTTAAGACTTAGGTACTCCGTGCAGTTGCGCTTCCAATGTCCTGTCTTGTGGCAATGAAAACACTCGCCTTTCCCTGGGTCTCCAGCCGTGGACTTTCCCTTTCCCTTTACCTTTTTGACTCCGCCCTTAGGATTAGTGGGTTTCTTCTTTTTCTTTCCCTTGGCCTTAGCTTTCGGGCGAGAAGAAGAAGACTGTCCAATCGTCATAACGGGAGTCTTTGCTGACTTCATAGTGCTCTCTGCACTCCTTAACATATTAAGGAGTTCAGGGAGGTCCTTCTCCATGCCATGCATGTTGAAGTTCACTATGAACTGAGCAAAGGTGGAGGGGAGGGACTGCAGAATAATATCTATATATTGTTCATTGTCCATAGTCCATCCGAGGTCCTCAAGCTCTTCTATAAGAGCTATCATCTTCAAAACATGGTCTGCTACAGGTGTGCCAGGGGCCATCCGCATGTGAAACAGTTTCTTTGATGCCTCGTATCGTAATACGCGGGACTGCTCCCCATACAACTCCTTTGTATGGAGCAGTATCCCGTGAATGTCCATGTCCTCGTGCTGCTTTTGATGTGTGTTATCCATCGATGCAAGCGCGAGGTATGTGGCCGTGGCACAGTCAGCGTCCCATGTCTTGCGGACTTCTATGTCCGCAACTGAGGATTTTGGGCCTGGGACGGGCGGGGCTGAAGCCGTGAGGACATATGATACTTTATCATAAGTCAAGGCGATCTTCAGATTCCTTAGCCAGTCTTTATAGTTGGTCCCGTTCAGTTTGTTTTTATCTAGTAGAAGCTTAAGTCCAGTCATTGGTATCTGCCATTAAGAGAGAGAAAAGAATACACTCAGCGAAAGCTCTTGCATAGATTAGATTGGTTTATTATCTTGTTTAATTGATGTTTCCCACTGCTTTTTATCAAGTTTTTCTTTCAAACCTTAAAAAGAAAAACTAGCCAGGATTAATTACAGTCTACAACTTCGCTAACCGTTCAGCCAGGCCAGTGTCGGTACTTTGAGGGAGGTTCCCCGTGCTTTCGCACGGACCTAATTAGAGTAAACCTCGTTTTCCCAGAGGCGGAGCCCCGTTAACACCTTTCTAGACACCTAATGAGTTAGCTAATTGTAAACTGTAAAACTCTCCTAGGAGCAACTATTGCCCACAGTGGGATCGGGATCCAACCATCACATGGAAGGTATGCAATCTCATTGCAAATTTCAACACTTGAAATTCCCGATGTAATTTTTACCCCTAGTACTCATGATCTTAACTATGGTCAACAAATCATAAGTACCAGTCAAGTTCTACCCGTCATTTCTTGATCAATTAGACCCACCCATATGACCCTTAACTATGGTCAACAAAGTCGTATGAATGTCCTAATTAATCTGCATCATATGCAGTGTAGGAAGACATCACTTAGCTACCGTACACTACGCCTTAACTAAAGTCAACAAACGTAGCACGAATACTAAGTACTCTACTTCCTAAAATGACGGAGGGTTGCGAATGATTTTTAAGAAAATCTTTAACGCTTTGAACTTGATATCGTTGTAGAATCAAGCAGTTTTTCAAAAGGAGTGGCTTAAGCTCCGCAGTTTTGAAATATAGCTTTTTCATAAATAGCCGAGTAGTTTTTAAATCCGATTCTACAACATCTTTTAGGTTTATTTTCTTTACATTAATCACATTAATGTAATCCCATCATTTAAGTCCTAAAGCCAATCACAGAAAAGAAACGAAAATAACACGTACGCTTATGCCATCCGCATTCGCCGCAATGTTCCGTTATGCACCGTTAGGTTACTTAACTAACGGCATACCGGGACGGGACTAGCGCGGGTGTAAAACATAAGCAACGTCTACTATATATCATATATATAATAAGTCATTCGTCTCAGATATCACAGAACACAGGCAGCAGAAATATAGATATAACGTGGGATATACTAGGACGTCCGTATTTAGTATTTAGCCAGAATAGAAAATACGGATTCCACAGTCGCGATGAATAGCCAAGCCCACACCCTGGACCCCTACGAGAGCGGCAAGTGACCCTACCAATCCTGGAGTTTAGGAGACCCGGTCTCGACTCCTCGAGATGGCCTCCCACTGAACCCCAGAACCCGGTCACCTGTGCTCCCCTCCTTGGGTCCATCCTAATGCGGAAAAGTAAATAATATACAACACTGGTGACACAACCGCAACCTGGAAGTGCCCCAAATAAAAGAATATTACATTACATTTGAATTTACATGAATGAAAATATAAAACTCTCATCTCACAAAAACCCCCCGGCTATTCGATCGCGACAATCCTGCACATCATATCTCAGCAACACACAATATCACATATCATCAACGTAAGTAAGTATGCGTACCCCGATTGTCGTTGATGTATAGCAACGAAACCGGCGATATCTAACATACTACACTTACGGTCGCAGAAAAGAGAGTGTAAAACTACAATATTTGGAATCCAGATTCTCTTTAGACATCATAAATGCGAAATATCACATATTTCGTATTTCATGTCTACACTATATGAATTCCACATATTGTATCACATTCCAGATAAACAGACAGTATTAAAGTTTTCGAACGAACTGTCAAGCACCCAAGATTCACTAAAGCTCAACACTTGAGCAGGGTTCAAAAAACCGGAGTGTGACACAGTAGCGACGGTCCAGCCGTAGAAGGGTCAAGCCAACGCCTCACATGTGGCACGCCGTACTGCCCCAAACCCTAGGGTTCAAAGGGCAGTTCGAGACGGTCACATAATCGAGTTAAGGTTTGTTGTCTTCTAGAGGGACCACCGCAAAAAGACTTGCACACATCTCCAAACTATTTAAACCCCGTGAATATTGAGTAAATGATATTCGTTCAAACACTTCAATACTTTCTAGTTTACCCGGAAAAGAAATACGAAATGAAAATTCCGATCGAAACAACTAGTTCAAAACCATCTCCAGAATTTTCAACAGCAGATTCAGATTAAATACTCTCAAAATGTACTGTAGCAGGTAAAGAAAATTACTGTGCAAAAAATTATCAGAGAGCCACTCATTTGGCCGCGGAAGAGCGGCCTAAGCTTGCTTATGCCGCGCTTCCGCGGTCAAACATACTGTTCATGGGTACGGATTTTCCAGATCATCTAATTTTTACCTGCTCTATTTTTTGAGAATTTTTAATTCTGAAAAAGATCAGTTTTTAAAAAATTTCCAGAGAGCATCCCATAAATCCGTATTTTGGTTCGATCGGACTTTTCACTTCGCAAAAAGGTCGCCTAACGTTCTAGGTCGGCTCTGATACCAATGTAAGGTTAGTATAGCACCCAATGAAGAGTTTTGAAGCATCACATGACCCAAAGTTTTAATTTTTAAGGTGCTAAACTAACATGCAAAGGATAGATCCTAGAAAATTAGGGTTTACTAAACTTAAAGCTAACAAAAGTTAGGGTTTGAAGGCTACAACCTTTGTAGCTCCCGTTTTTGCTTCGCTCCTTAGGCTCTTTAGTGTTGAAACGAGGTCCTCTTGAACTCCCCTTGTGTCCACGATGATCCACCGCGGAGATATCCGTCCAAGCTCGCTACTTCGTCAAACCGAAGAAAACACTCTAAACGAAACGGCTAAGCTTGTGTAGAATGTTGTTGTGGCTTTGGATCTCACTTCAAAAACCTTTCTTTTGTTGTGTTTCACTCACTAGAAAAGAACTAGAGAGAAGAAGATGAAGGAGGATGAAAATGGTGGCTTTTTCTTTCAAGAGATAAAATGATAACCATAAGGTTAACTTGCAAAAGAAAATAAATATCACTATATATATTTAATCCTTCTTGACTCTAACCATGATTAAATGATGGATGATTAATTTAACTTGGGTTTAGAATGATAAAGGAAAAGATAACCATGGTTTAGTGGTGGGTGAGAATGGTTAGGTTAAAAGAAGCATGTAGAAACTAGCATAATTATCCTTTCCTTTTCATTTTCTTTTAAAACCAAAATTAAATAATTATCCATAGTTTAATCTATGGTGTGAGGCTTATATTGCCACCATTTCCATATATAATCAACCATGATGGTTTGATGTATGTATGTGTACATGTATGCACATCTTCATGTGCATGAAACTAGAAGAGAAAAATAGAAACACATGCATGCATGCATACATCCATCAAACCCTAGAAAGGTTTCAAGTGAGATAACTTATGGTTAAATGATAAATCAACACTTGATTTATCAATCCGGTCATATCTCATATGACCCCACCAAAAGCAATTCACCCGATCAATGTTCGGTATCATATACGCATATTTCAATCGGGTGCATGCGCATATCGCATATGCGCACCACAACGTTTCGCCTGGACTGGGTAACTCCTCTGTGGGACTCTAAGACTCGTCAATACGCCGGCAGAGGGTAATGATCATATCAAGTGCCCTCAAGCCGCAAGAGGTCAGCTAAACGTAACGGCCACCCGGGTATTGAACGATCAGAAGACAACAAGCGAACCTGCTACAACTCCCGTCGAGCCATCCGGCAACACTACCGTACAGTCTGGTCTCTTCGTCAGATATGCTGCATATCGAGCCTAGGGATGGTCACGTCGACCCCAATAACTCAATAAGTCGTGTCGGTGAATGGTCTATAACAGATCGAGAAACTACTGATAACACTTATCAGCAAATCTCAGCAGCCCTGGCCAGGGACTTGCTGTTATAACCAGTCGAGCACAGCACAGCATCAACTCCCAATACCGGGAGAGACGAAACCCCTCCTATCGCTCATCGTCTTCGTATGTCTCGAGACTGTACCCAACGGCCACCTGTTTGCACAACTCAGTAGAGCCGTGGTAGGGTGGCAATCAAAGTACAGTGGGAGAACACATAAGACTCCATGACGATCTCGGGTCTACAGACTAACCTGTACCAGTGTCACCTGAGAACTGCTATCCGACGATAGATATAATTCCATATAGGAGTTCTCGGCGAGTCCGTCCAGTGTACCCAGTCACCACTGAGCACCCGTATATGATCTTGATGTCAAACATCGATGAATGTGGGAACATCTATCGCCCATCACATGGGTCTAGTATCATATACGCTTGTCTACTCTGGTATATCGATGCCCCGTCTCGATACACCTCCGACTAGGGACATTTCAGGATATGCTTATAGACTACAGATGTCCCACTAGTATGATCTCCATCATAATCAGAGTAGTCAAGCCGATATCCTTAGGGCTTTATCAGCATGTATGAATGAATAGAAGCATGATCAAATAAACATGTCAGATAAAGAATAACCAGATAGCATACTATCATGTCGAGCAAGAATGCAAACTGAATATATATACATGTATAGATACATCCACTATCACATAATGGCCTCTAGGGCATACATATATCCAACACTATAGCCAACAATCTCCCACTTGCACTTAAGGCTAATTATTGCGGTATCGCATACTCACAGCCCGTGTAATACCGAATACCCAACTTCTCTACTAATCGGTCTCGCAAAGCCCGTTTGTTAAACTATTGCATTCGAAAAATAGCCTTAGTGAGTGGATTCACTCCAACGTTTCTATCTTTATCTCTGTATATCTCAATTCGTGGAGAAAAACTATCTCCCAAAATGAGCGATACCGGTCTTAGAATTTTTCTGGATATCTGATGGGACCCAGTTCATAAATGAACTCCAAATCCAAAAAACATCTTAGACCGTATCTTCCACTGAATTTAATAAGTATCATGCGCCATGCCTTCCTCAATATCTGCTTGGACCACCTGTCCAACATACTGCCCCTCAAAAAGAGGAAAAACTATAACTCTAACAGCCACTATGTCATCCAGGTCACCTTGGAAGCCAAAAATGATAACCGCCCCCATAAGGAGGCTGTCGTTACCATATACCAAGAATATCCACTTATGTTCATAATTGCTTTCCAATGTTTCTCTAGGATTGGATTAATATATACTTATTGCAATCAGTGCAAAAGAAATATCTGGTGTGGTACTTGTTTACCGCCGAAAACAGAAACGAAACCGCGTAGATCGTCTTGCCTGAATTTGGGGGCAGATCATATTTCGTTTTATCCATCCACCTCTCCGAAGATGCCAAGTTGATTTATGACACCGTATATCGGAGGTTTAGACAGATGCGGTCGTTGTACCAGACTTCGTCAGATTCCCTCTTGTGTACGAGGGGTTTTTGATTGTGGGGACGCTCTTCCGTGCAGGCGCAAGCCCCTGCAGTTAATTACGCTACCGCATCGCGGTAACCAATTTCTCCATCTCCAGATGGTCGTTTCGTGTTGTATGTGTTTGTTTTGTTTTTGGTTGCCCGTGGAATGTATACGGAAACTAATTTATGTTGTCGCCCGTAGGGCGTGGATTAGTCCAAATCCGTATTTTCTTAGATTTGGGTTTGGGTTAGTATAAGGATCATTAATCTTGTTTCAGATTAAGATCAACATAAACGTTTGTTGAGGATACGTTAGTCTAATTTTAGACTAAGATCCACTCTACGGGATTTTGGATCTTTTAGATCCAACGAAAGAGTATTTGGACTCTATCGTTTTAGTTTAGAGACATTACGGTCCATTGGGTTTAAGGAAATCATAGCCCATGGAGTTTAAAGACATCATAGTCTGTGTTTAAAGACATCATAGTCTGTGGGGTTTAAAGACATCATAGCCTGTAAAGTTTCTGGTTGTCGAGACCCGCCACCTCTCTGAAGACGTTGAAGAATTACAACGACACATATCAAAGGTGTGAAGAGTTGTACCCTTGAACCGATGTTGGTTGAGAGATCTGTAGTCAAGGTTTGGGGCTAAGACCAATTAAAGAGATTGTGAGCACATGGGCTCAGTTAATCTGAATTGAGGACTTATGGCCAACTTGGGCTCAGTCCAATCAGATTTGAATAAAATGTTGAAAATTTGTTTTGGCTCAGTCCCTTTTGGTTCAATAATACTGAGCATTAATTTGGGTTCTGACACCCCTCTTTCTTTTGTTTTTTATTGGTGTTGAACACTCTTTACGGCGCATAGCGCTTTAAGTAAAGAACACTTTGTGTTCCCACAGCGCACACGTGAGGAGCACGTGGTGCGCTTGGCCCTGAGCGCCAGACCTGAAGCGCTAAGGCGCTTCTTATAAAATAGCGCACACGTGAAGAGCACGTTGTGCGCTTGGCGCTGAGCGCCAGACCTGGAGCGCTAAGGCGCTTCTTATGAAATGTCGCACATGTGAGGAGCACGTGGTGCGCTTGGTGCTGAGCGCCAGTCAATGACTGCAGAGTGCTCTTCTAAAATAGTGTTCACATGAGGAACACGTGGAGTGCTTGGCGCTGATCGCCAGACTTGGAGCGCTAAGACGCTTCTTGTAAAATAGCGCACACGTGAGGAGCACGTGGTGCGCTTGGCGCTAAGCACTTCTTTTGAAATAGCGCACACGTGAGGAGCACGTGATGCGCTTGGCGCTGAACGCTAGACTTGGAGCACTGAAGCGCTTCTTATAAAATAGCGCACACATGAGGAACACGTGGTGCGCTTGGCGCTGATCGCCAGACTTGAAGCGCTGAAGCGCTTCTTATGAAATAGCGCATACGTGAGGAGCACATGGTGCGCTTGCGCTGATCGCCAGACTTGGAGCGCTGAAGTGCTTCTTATAAAATAGCGCTTAGAGCGCTGGGCGCTGAGTGCCAAACTTGGAGCGCTGAGGCGCTCCTTTTTAAATTGGAGCGCTAAGGCTCTTCTTTGGTAGTTCTGATTAACTTTGTGCTCTGAGAATTAAATTCTCGTTCATAAGAGACTTTGTCTCATAGATCTAAGAACTAAGTTCTTCTTTTTTCTGATGAGATGATGTGCTCTCTTTGTTTTTTGTAAAACAAAACTTGTCTATTAGATCTGTGATCTAGAAAAAGAACCGAGTTCTTATTATGTGAGAGTTAAACTCTCAAAAGTCGAAAATATGTTATGATCTCACTTATTATCATTTACCTTGAAGAAAATTTCTTCTTCCTAGAGCTTGCTCTTCTTTTTTCTTATTTTTTTTCTTTCCCGAGAACTTGAAGTTTATGGGGGGTTCCTCTCTGCAAGACTTGAAGTCTTGGGTTCTTTATATAGGGGAGGCTGATTTGTTGAATCAGTTAAGGAAATCTCTCATTGAGAGATCTTTAAATGATTTGGGAATTTATCCCACCATTGGATCTTTGATCTAAGGGCTTCTATTTTACAGAAGACATCATACTTGTTTTTAACAAGATTGGAAAAATATTTTTCCCATACAGAACTTATTCTGTATCTTAGTGATTTTTAATCATCATTAGATCTTTGATCCAACGGTGCTCTGATTACAGAGCACAGTCTTCGTGTTTGGAAAGATTTGAGGAGTATTTCCTCAACAGAATTTTATTCTGTAATTTGATGATTTATTCATCTTAGTTGGATCTTTGATCCAATGGTGGAGAATATTTAGTTCAAGCGCTTGGCGCTCTCGTGCTTTGCACGTGAGGCGCTGCCTCAAAGTCTTTGACTCTTAACGCTGGCGCTCCTGGCGCTAGCGCTCTCGTGCTTTGCACGTGAGGCGCTGCCTCATTACTGAAGGTGTCTTTTCACCTTCTTTCTCCACTTTTCCTGAGTCAAACTTCTCTTTCCCAGATCTTGGAAATAGTTTCATCATGCACAACATTTTCTGTGCTTAGACTTAAATGTCTCCCTTCATAATCTGAAGCAATGCTTCTCTTCTCTCTCACTTTTTAGAGAATCATTTTGACAGAGAAGAGCTATGGCTTGTTATCGCCCACATGCTCGCTGACAGCCATGGGAGGTGCCTATTGAGGAAATTGTTCCTAGTTTTGCTGCGCGCTTGGTGAACCCTACTCTTACGGATGACCAATGCGACACGGTGCTGCACAAGCTCTTGACTCATATAGGATCTCCTCTCCCCATAGTATCCATTTGGCTCCGGATGGTCTTCTTGTCCGTGATCGATGATATTACCCCTCCTCCAGCGGAGATGACTCCGGCAATGCTCGACGCTGCGGAAGACAAGATCGAGTGCTTCCAAGAGGCACATTTGATCACCACAGTTCTGAGGGACCGCTCTACTCGGCTGCTAAGCCAGATACGGGCTCAGCGGGTTGTCATTTCTGCCTTTGCTGATGGGTGCGGTGCTGACCGATATCTACTCCTCGTGAAGATCGCCGCTTTGTCATGGTGGAGAAGGCAGAGAAGGAGTTAGATAATTTTATTCATAGTATTGTGAATCCCTGTACTTTCGATCCCATGTTTGGTGATCTATTTTCTGTAGAATAAAATGTTCAATTAAATACTTTGTTTTTGTCGTTGAACACCTGTTCTTCCTCTGATGTGTGCATGTGCGTATATGAATGAGCCTGGTTTCATACATATCTGTAAACGAAACTTAAGCCGGCATAAACAGAAACAAATAGCTCTTGGCCGATGATTTTGGCGGGAACAGTTATTGGCATTTCATGATTAACTCAATTTCCTAAGCAAGTGATATGCCAATCATTCAAATCCCTCTCATCGTCAGTCTAGAAGACATCTCTTTGGAGAGGGTGACTCCATCACCTGCGGGTACACCACCATACCAGGAGTCGTTCATTCTAAAACACTTTAGGATAGTGTCAAAGTACCCGAATTAGGACACTTCCTAAATCTAGATCTAAAACCATAGATCTAGAGACCAGAATACCTGATATTTTATCCAGATCCTATGTGGAGAAACACCTTGTGACAACCACAGTATAACCGATCGTAGTATATGAAGATCACTTCCTATAAAGAGCATGTCATCCAAATACCAGAACATCACTCCCTACTACCTTCTTACCAGGTCCATCTGTTATTCTAATGAAGTCAAAATTTATGACTGTCATATCAAAAATAGATGATCTATTTCCGCTATACCTGCTTTAGTCTATAAATAGACATAAGCTACTTGTCCACTATGCTTCCGCTGCTCCCACTGATTACAATAACTCTCTGGCAGAGATATATACACGCGCACTTCTAAAGATAATTTAGAACGATATTATACTCATCCTCCTGCCAGATCTCATATTCTAGAACAGCAGTAGTGGAAAGTTTGGCTAATCAAAAACCTCGCTGTCATCGTCTTTGAGGAGACCGAAGTACCTCTCGGGTGGCCGAGGTTACCCACCAAATCTGCGGAGTGGCTAATGGATTGTCGAATCCAATTGAATATTAAGGTTCTATAAAATTTCCAGTAATCGTTTGTGGTTCTGGAATCACTTCCAGTTCTACCATACTCCCACTAACGTTTTCTGAAAAGAATTCATTTTACCAAAAATGTGGCGAATCAAGAACAATATAACTATTGATCTTCCAAATGGTTGAATGTTAACCCTCGTCAAAGCCCAGGATAACCTACAAACTACCATTATTGAAACGTGCCATGAGTTTATCCGGATTCTGATTTTAAACATGTCACGATCCAAATGTGGCACGTGACCGGCACTTAAATCACGTGACATCTCAAGACATCGACGCGGTTTAAGTAAGCCGAAACTCGGAATCTAAACCCTTTTTGAAAAAAATATTGGAGGTGAGGTTTAAATAATCAGCCGATAATATCGATTTAAATTAACATCTAAATTTAACTAAGTATGTTCAAAAGCCTTTGTGACGTTTGAAAACAGTCATCACCTTCTTTGCATTTTTATAAAAACACGATACAACAAAATAAAATAGCCTCCCAACGGAAGCTAGCTTTCACGTCTAAAAGATGGAACAACCAAACAAATTTATAACAGATGTCGACTCTAAAGAGTGTGACATCACCACCCATAAACTCTAAGTCTCGATTCTAAGTCCATAGTATATCATTTCTAAGTTGATGGAGTTTCCACTAGATACAAGAATAAATGAATAATCAAGAGTGAGTATGATACAATAATAACTCACTTACCCATCAATCCCCAAAAGAATGTGTGCCCAAACCGCTGATAATCCAAGTAATCAAACCTGCAATAAACTGTGGCACAACGGGGATGAGTTGCCAACTCAGTGAATAAAAATACATCTGAAGGTAGAAATCGAAATGTATGACGATACCTAGGTCATAAGTATAGTACTATCATAATCTATACTGATGTGCTATATGACATGTATATGTGCAATACTAAGTATCATGCAATCCCAAGTATAATATCCTAATGTCATATGAGTAAAAATCATGAATCTATAGTTCGTACTTGAATCCTTTTATTTGTATATGAATTTCTATACCAATATATCCAGGTACTGTCCTCCGGATCAGTCAAGGTTGGATCCACTAATAATATCTAAATGTGTACCTCAAGATAATGATCATATCAATATATACCAATATATATATATATATAGATGTCCAGCATCGACACAAAACTTCCATTTCTCCCAGGCATCATTTCTCGAACGATCTTGAAATCAACAAAGTCCACTATGTATCCAACTGTAACCGTATATCCACCGACTCGGTTCGGAATAAAACTTAAATCCGTAACCGTATATCCACCGACACGGTTCGGAATAAAACTATAAATCCGTAACCGTATATCCACCGACTCGGTTCGGAGTAAAACTATAAATCCATAACCGTATATCCACCGACTCGGTTTGGAATAAGACCAAATCATAAAAATATCAAGTGAGGAATAAGAAACTTGCATGGATTGTACTATATATGTATATATATAACAGTGTCCCATACCGCTGATATATATCTATATATATATCACCAGGAGTAGAATACTCAGAAATCTCAAGAAATCAAATACGTCATCTATACTATTACAACATGAACAGGAAAAGACTACGTAATCATATCATATAACATAACGAATTGAACTCTAATGTGTCATGGCACTACTAATGATGTGTAGTGTAGCATACGCGTCTGTGCTCGTGCAACATGGAAATCATTAGTATTTGTGCAAGTGTTCTACGGTGTACCAGTCTATATATTAACGCATATATAACCGAACGATTCTACAGTAACATGGCAATACCAATGAGGTGTAGTGTAACATATAGTTAAGTGCTTGTGCAGCATAGTACTCATTGGTATTTGTGCAGTGTTCTACCAGAGTGTGTGTAACGCGGAAACATATAATATAGAATACATAATACAACACTATAAGAAGTCTAAACGTAATTATTGTAATTACTTGTTATGAGCTATACCACTATCTTTAGAAATGATCGAAGCGTTAAGTTTAAAATAAGAAAGCTACCCTAGATTTAAAATAGATATTCGTTTTAGAAACTGGCACACATCCGTGTATTTTATTTAAAAGACAACGAATCATAGTTTTTAAAAGAATATAGCTCACACAAGTATTACATCCTAAAACAGATAATAACCTAACTCTACGAGTCAAAAGATAAATTGGCCATATTCGGCACCTAAAGTTCATCATTTCCAATTCGCATAAATCCTTGTATTATAACTCATCATATCGCTATATCCATATTATCTTAAGTACGGCACGATTCCTCATACAAACTCATCAAATCATATCCATGTCGTACGGTTCTAATCATTATGAACATGTCTCCCTTAAAACTAGATATGAACTTTATGCAAATGAAGGACATATAAGATACGATACTATATCAATGTCTAGAATAACTATTATACTAACTAGCAATCATAATAATATTTATAAGGTTGCGGGGATGCTATACGCCATCCACCCGACTTCCCCAGTAGATATAAATCTACTCACCAACTTAGAAGCTCGCTGAATCCACGCTGCTACCTCGCCAACGTCGTCTCGGAATCCTCGAATCGTACCTATATTCGTATTTAAATCGTATAGAAGTAAATATCATATCAAAAACCAAAACAATAAGCCAAACGCCAATAGGTTAGAACCTACAGCACACTTATCCCAAAACGTCAATATAATTCTGTCGTTAACGTATAAACGTCAACGGTTCAGCTGCAACCTCAAAATACGAAAACTCCGTATCGTAAATATCTGAAATTTGATAACCCATTTCTAAAATGTTTCCAGATTTTATTGTATAAATATTTAAACAGCACAAACCATACAGAAACTTGTAAAATACCAACTCAAAGCTAGAGAAGGAAAATAAACACCAAAAAGCCAAGGGATGGCCAGCGTCGCCGGAATTTTAAGGTGAGTCGCCGGATTTTGTGGTGAGTTTGGGCTCTGGTTTCAAGTGGTGTTTCCTAGTAGTCTCAGTATACTTTTGATCTTGCTGGATTTTCTAGTGATCATACCTAGTGGTTCCAGATTCAATTACAGTGAACTTGGTACACAAAATCCTAGTTCATGATACTGCACAACTACACATGCTATGTGATGATATATAATTTTTCTACTAAACTGATATTAGCTTAGAGATTTAACCTACTGAAAAACTAGTTTATTTAAACAATTCCAAACACCCTAATATAGATCTATGGAACTACCCTAAAATTCCCAACACTCAATTCCCTGATCAATCCAGCGAGGTCGGAATTTCCTTATTGGTCGCCGGCCAAATTCCGAGGGGATGGGTCCGTCTTCCTATGTGTTATTCTAGGTCTAGTCTATAAGATTATGACACTGTTTGATTATGTTGATTTTCATCTAAACTATAGCAGATTCAAACAGAGGTTGAACTTGTCAAAATACGATATCCGATTTCTAAAATAAAACAGTACTAAACTAAGAACTGGAAGGTTAGACTTATACCTATTTGATTGGTTCACAAGAGAACACCAGCTCAAGGATGATATGTGGGAACATCTATGTCTTGTAGTATCACAAGTTTGGAGAAGTGCACACTTGAAGAATGAATTCATTGTTCTCTTTCCTTGGTAGGAACACTTAGAATTATTTTTGGTTTGGGGCTGATGAGTTTAGTGTTTCAGTTGGAGTAGCTACTGAATTCTCTAAGTATCATGTGAAAATAGGGTGAGGAGCTTTGTAGAGAAAGCAAGAGGTGTGTGATGAGAGATGGAGGTGGCATAAGAGAAAGAAGGTGGTGTCACTTGAAGAAGCATGAATGATTCATGCAAGGAGGAGGTGTTAGATTGGAAGAATGAGGTGTAAAGCTTATGAAGGAGGAGGTTTTTGGTTATGAATAAAAGTCAAATGAGGTGTTTTGTATGATGGTTTGCATAGAATCTTATATGTCTACCATGATAAATCATAACAATAATTAAAACCTTCATATCATAATTCAATTTCATAAAACATAAAAGATATAAATGATAAATCTATCACTTAATTATCATTAGTTCAATGACAAATAAGATGTCATGATAAAATAATTAAAATATCATTTTCTTGATATCCCCCACTTATTCATAATTATCAAAATAATTACATTTTTCGGATATGATTCCGATATCTCACTTCATAAACGATATCATTTTTGTAAACTTATCAATTTTATTATTTTTATAATAAAATTTTATAATTAAATATTCTAAATTTTCCAAAATGTTACAGTCTCTCCCCCTTACAGAAATTCGGTCCCCGAATTTAAATTAAACATCTTTCTTAAAACATTTTTTTTCCAATCCAATCAACTCATTCCAAAACAATTTCCTGGGGTCCAATTTTTAAAACATGAAATTTTGTTCGATATCACCAGACTCCAAAGTCCCATATGAGCTAAAATGCATCACAACGCAATCGTGTGCGTGAAAACTCAAAAGATATAATCTTTCATAACTGTAACTCTAGCGGTTGCTATGAGAATTACTCCAGTTATGACAAAAATTTTCCAAATACGAAAACCATTGTGTATCCTAAGTACACAAATCAATGGCATGATTGCATTGCAATATCTGTGCACGCGACCAAGCGAAAATAAAAAAAAATCAAATCTATCACATATCCTATCAAGTGCAAAACACGAAAACAAAATCAACGTTAAGTGCAATAGGCATGCACGAAACTATATCCACTGCATCCACTGTGCATGGAATAAAAGTATACAAAATAATACCAAGTGTCTCGGGGTGCACAAAAATCAAATCCAAGCGCTTCAGGGTGCACAATTTAAATCTCCAGTGCATCGGGGTGCACAAAACTAAAATCAAATGTATCGAAGTGCACAAAATCAAGACGGACAACTAGTGTGCACGAAATCAAACCAAGTATACCTAGGATATATATATAAATTCTTAACCATGTGCATCTGGTGTGCACGGAAAATCAGTGTAGTGCATCCGGTGTACATAACACTTCAATCGAGTGCAGTTACCATGCACGAAAATCTTAACAGGTGCACCTGGTGTGCACAAAGTATAAATCAAGGTGAAATTACTGTACATAGAAATCTCATCAAATGCACCTTGTGTGCACAAAAAATAATTTGATCCTCAATTCTTCAAAATACATATATCAAATCACGGACGTGGAGTTGTCCTTTCTCCAAAGTTTAAAAATGAATGTTTTAGACTATAAAAACGTAAATCGAATTCAAAGGACATCGAAGCTCACTCCCTTCAATGTAGGAAGGTGTTTATACCACCGGAATTGGCATAGCAAGAATTACAACTTGTCGTCTGTCACGTTCTAACGTTCTCTTCCACTGATTTCAGGTTCTTCTTGCAGATCTTTAACGTCTGACTCTTTTATACGATCGTCTGGTGAAGAGCAAGGACACCATCCGTCTTATAGCCGGTACATCTCATTACACCTTCTTTGACCAGTAGTCCGGTCCCTTGTAACGCCACGGTTTGATAACGGAAATCTCTGTCCTCAGCTTATGTGCTAACAACTAATCCTAGTCCAATCTCATTTATTATCAACTTTTATAAAGAATCCCTTCAAATCTCCTGTTGATCTCGACTATCCAGCCTGCCCAGAACTATCACTCATTTCTGAATCCACTTTTCTTTGATAACCACTGTCATTCCCTTTTAATTTCCTCCTGAAAGTGTAGTCGTATGCATCATCAAATCTTCAATATCCACTGTGTAGAATAACTGTCCACTGCAACCTCGCACCAATCTCCTGTCCTATAAATTACCTATATCAATCACTCAAGGAGCGTATTTGCATAGTCACGCGAATTTGCAAATCATGCCTAGTTATGACCCACTCGGAGTCTTACAAACTCGGAAACACGAATCCGTTACTTATGATACTATGTAAAGAAATCTGGCTAGTCTCACCTTCAAAACTCGTCCCAATTTGTCGGAGGAAAACTTATTGTACGATCTCCTTCTTGAACTACTTGCATCAGGTCTGAACAAACTCCATTGGAAAAAGTACATCACTTCACCGATCTCTTATCGAAGCGCCACCATAGATCAAAAGTCTTAACCATCCTACACTTGAATGGCTATAAATCCTCCTGATCCATCTATACTGGTAACATCGTTAACCTTTATCTTCATGAACTCTGGAAACAACCTCTTGATAACCTCAGCAATGTTTGGTACCGATGCCTGAACAGTACACAACACCGAAATCTTCGGAGAGGGAAAACATCACGTCTCAAGTCTGTCTGAGCTCTAACCATGACTCTTCTATCTAGTGCGGACCCCGAAGAAACTTGCTTTAATATTAAAACTCGATCAATATCATTAAACGACGTATCTCTATATCATCGGAATGCATCCTGGTCAGTCCTTGTCCCAGATAAGTCTGCTCTGACCGTATCTCTAACTGCAGCCCTCTCGGCCCTCATAAACATGGTGATCGAAACAATCAATCATGCACTGACGAAGATAGATCAACGGAAGGAATAGAAGGAAGATCTCAAGATATAAATCCTAAGGTAATTTAGGTGGAGTATCATATCGTAAATATGCCACGCAACATATGTACGGTATGTCACTCTACTTAGTACCTACTCCATCAACAAGGGTCATCCTATATAATGAAAGTTCGGGTATAAGACCCCCAAAGTCAAGTCTAAGTCCTATAAGGTCAAGCCCAGGTAAAAAAATATATTCCCAGACTCCATATAGTCAACCTAGACTCGAACAAAAGTTAAACCAAACGCTCTGATACCAACTTTGTCACGACCCAAATGTGGCACGTGACCGACACTTAAATCACGTGACATCTCAAGACATCGACGCGGTTTAAGTAAGCCGAAACCCGGAATCTAAACCCTTTTTGAAAAAAATATTGGAGGTGAGGTTTAAATAATCAGCCGATAATATCGATTTAAATTAACATCTAAATTTAACTAAGTATGTTGAAAAGCCTTCGTGACGTTTGAAAACAGTCATCACCTCCTTTACATTTTTATAAAAACCCGATACAACAAAATAAAATAGCCTTCCAACGGAAACTAGCTTTCACGTCTAAAAGACGGAACAGCCAAACAAATTTATAACAGATGTCGACTCTAAAGAGTGTGACATCACCACCCATAAACTCTAAGTCTCGATTCTAAGTCCATAGTATATCATTTCTAAGTTGATGGAGTTTCCAATAAATACAAGAATAAATGAATAATCAAGAGTGAGTATGATACAATAATAACTTACTTACCATCAAACCCCAAAAGAATGGGTACCCAAACCGCTGATAATCCAAGCAGTCAAACCTGCAATAAACTGTGGCACAACGGGGATGGGTTGTCAACTCAGTGAATAAAATTACATCTAAAGGTAGAAATCGAAATGTATGACGATACCTAGGTCATAAGTATAGTACTATCATAATATGTACTGATGTGCTATATGACATGTATATGTGCAAAACTAACTATCATGCAATCCCAAGTATAATATCCCAATGTCATATGAGTAAAAATCATGAATCTATAGTTCGTACTTGAATCCTTTTATTTGTATATGAATGTCTATACCAATATATGCAGGTACTGTCCTCCGGATCTGTCCTTGTTAGATCCACTAATAATATCTAAATGTGTACCTCATGATAATGATCATATCAATATATATCAATATATATATATAGATGTCCAGCATCGATATCGAAATACGAAATCTCTCGTGTCCAGCATCGACACAAAACTTCCATTTCTCCCATGCATCATTTCTTGAACGATCTTGAAATCAACAAAGTCCACTATGTATCCAACTGTATTCCCCACCGACTCAGTCTGGATAAACTGTAAATCCGTAACCGTATATCCACCGACTCGGTTCGGGATAAAACTGTAAATCCGTAACCGTATATCCACCGACTCGGTTCGGAGTAAAACTATAAATCCATAACCGTATATCCACCGACTCGGTTTGGAATAAGACCAAATCATAAAAATATCAAGTGAGGAATAAGAAACTTGCATGGATTGTATTGATGATATACTATATATGTATATATATATAACAGTGTCTCATACCGCCGATATATATCTATATATATATCATTAGGAGTAGAATACTCAGAAATCTCAAGAAATCAAATACGTCATCTATAGTATGACAACATGAACAGGAAAAGACAACGTAATCATATCACATAACATAACGAATTCAACTTTAATGTGTCATGGCACTACTAATGATGTGTAGTGTAGCATACGCGTCTGTGCTCGTGCAACATGGAAATCATTAGTATTTGTGCAAGTGTTCTACGGTGTACCAGTCTACATATTAACGCATATATAACCGAACGATTCTACAGTGACATGGCAATACCAATGAGGTGTAGTGTAACATATAGTTAAGTGCTTGTGCAGCATAGTACTCATTGGTATTTGTGCATTGTTCTACCAGAGTATGCGTAACGCGGAAACATATAATATAGAATACATAATACAACACTATAAGAAGTCTAAACGTAATTATTGTAATTACTTGTTATGAGCTATACCACTATCTTTAGAAATGATCGAAGTGTTAAGTTTAAAATAAGAAAGCTGCTCTAGATTTAAAATAGATATTCGTTTTAGAAACTGGCACACATCCGTGTATTTTATTTAAAAGACAACGAATCATAGTTTTTAAAAGAATATAGCTCACACAAGTATTACATCGTAAAACAGATAATAACCTAACTCTACGAGTCAAAAGATAAATTGGCCATATTCGACACCCAAAGTTCATCATTTCCAATTCGCATAAATCCTTATATTATAACTCATCATATCGCTATATCCATATTATCTTAAGTACGGCACGATTCCTCATACAAACTCATCAAATCATATCCATGTCGTACGGTTCTAATCATTATGCACATATCTCCCTTAAAACTAGATATGAACTTTATGCAAATGAAGGACATATAAGATACGATACTATATCAATGTCTAGAATAACTATTATACTAACTAGCAATCATAATAATATTTATAAGGTTGCGGGGGTGCTATACGCCATCCACCCGACTTCCCCAGTAGATATAAATCTACTCACCAACTTAGAAGCTCGCTGAATCCACGCTGCTACCTCGCCAACGTCGTCTCGGAATCCTCGAATCGTACCTATATTCGTATTTAAATCGCATAGAAGTAAATATCATATCGAAAACCAAAACAATAAGTCAAACGCCCGTACGTTAGAACCTTCAGCACACTTATCCCAAAACGTCAATATAATTCGGTCGTTAACGTATAAACGTCAACGGTTCAGCTGCAACCTCAAAATACGAAAACTCCGTATCGTAAATATCTGAAATTTGATAATTCATTTCTAAAACGTTTCCATATTTTATTGTATAAATATTTAAACAACACAAACCATACAGAAACTTGTAAAATACCAACTCAATGCTACAGAAGGAAAATCAACAACAAAAAGCCAAGGGATGGCCGGCGTCGTCGGAATTTTAAGGTGAGTCGCCGTATTTTGTAGTGAGTTTGGGGCTCTAGTTTCAAGTGGTGTTTCCTAGTAGTCTCAGTATATTTTTGATCTTGCTGGATTTTCTAGTGATCATACCTAGTGGTTCCAGATTCAATTACAGTGAACTTGGTACACAAAATCCTAGTTCATGATACTGCACAACTACACATGCTATGTGATGATATATAATTTTTCTACTTAACTGATATTAGCTTAGAGATTTAACCTACTGAAAAACTAGCTCATTTAAACAATACCAAACACCCTAATATAGATCTATGGAACTACCCTAAAATTCCCAACACTCAATTCCCTTACCAATCCGGCGAGGTCGGAATTTCCTTATTGGTCGCCGGCCAAATTCCGAGGGAATGGGTCCGTCTTCCTATGTGTTATTCTTGGTCTAGTCTATAAGATTATGGCACTGTTTGATTATGTTGATTTTCATCTAAACTATAACAGATTCAAACAGAGGTTGAACTTGTCAAAATACGATATCCGGTTTCTAAAATAAAACAGTACTAAACTAAGAACTGGATGGTTAGACTTATACCTATTTGATTGGTTCACAAGAGAACACCAGCTCAAGGATGATATGTGTTAACATCTATGTCTTGTAGTATCACAAGTTTGGAGAAGTGCACACTTGAAGAATGAATTCATTGTTCTCTTTTCTTGGTAGGAACACTTAGAATTATTTTTGGTTTGGGGCTGATGAGTTTAGTGTTTCAGTTGGAGTAGCTACTGAATTCTCTAAGTATCATGTGAAAATAGGGTGAGAAGCTTTGTAGAGAAAGCAAGAGGTGTGTGATGAGAGATGGAGGTGGCATGAGAGAAAGAAGGTGGTGTCATTTAAAGAAGCATGAATGATTCATGCAAGGAGGAGGTGTTAGATTGGAAGAATGAGGTGTAAAGCTTATGAAGGAGGAGGTGTTTGGTTATGAATAAAAGTCAAATGAGGTGTTTTGTGTGATGGTTTGCATAGAATGTTATATGCCAATCATGATAAATCATAACAATAATTAAAACCTTCTTATCATAATTCCATTTCATAAAACATAAAAGATATAAATGATAAATCTATCACTTAATTATCATTAGTTCAATGACAAATAAGATGTCATGATAAAATAATTAAAATATCATTTTCTTGATATCCCCCACTTATTCATAATTATCAAAATAATTACATTTTTCGGATATGATTTCGATATCTCACTTCATAAGTGATATCATTTTTGTAAACTTATCAATTTTATTATTTTTATAATAAAATTTTATAATTAAATATTCTAAATTTTCCAAAATGTTACAGTCTCTCCCGCTTAAAGAAATTCGGTCCCCGAATTTAAATTAAACCTCTTTCTTAAAACATTTTTTTTCCAATCCAATCAACTCATTCCAAAACAATTTCCCGGGTCCAATTTTTAAAACATGAAATTTTGTTCGATATCACCAGACTCCAAAGTCCCATATGAGCTAAAATGTATCACAATGCAATCGTGTGCGTCAAAACTCAAAAGATATAATCTTTCATAACTGTAACTCTAGCAGTTGCTATGAAAATTACTCCAGTTATGACAAAAAATTTCCAAATACGAAAACCATTGTGTATCCTAAGTACACAAAACAATGGCATGATCGCAGTGCAATATCTGTGCACACGACCAAGCGAAAATAAATAAAAAAAATCAAATCTATCACATATCCTATCAAGTGCAAAACACGAAAACAAAATCAACGTTAAGTGCAACAGGCGTGCACGAAACTATATCCACTGCATCCACTGTGCATGGAATAAAAGTATACAAAATAATACCAAGTGTCTCGGGGTGCACAAAAATCAAATCCAAGCGCATCAGGGTGCACAATTTAAATCTCCAGTGCATTGAGGTGCACAAAACTAAAATCAAATGCATCAGGGTGCACAAAATCAAGACGGACAACTACTATGCATGAAATCAAACCAAGTATACCTAGGATATATATATAAATTCTTAACCATGCGCATCTGGTGTGCACGGAAAATCAGTGTAGTGCATCCGGTGTATATAACACTTCAATCGAGTGCAGTTACCATGCACGAAAATCTTAACAGGTGCACCTGGTGTGCACAAAGCATAAATCAAGGTGAAATTACTGTACATAGAAATCTCATCAAGTGCACTTGGTGTGCACAAAAAATAATTTGATCCTCAATTCTTCAAAATACATATATCAAATCACGGACGTGGAGTTGTCCTTTCTCCAAAGTTTAAAAATGAATGTTTTAGACTATAAAAATGTAAATCGAATTCAAAGGACATCGAAGCTCACTCCTTTCAATGTAGGAAGGTGTTTATACCACCGGAATTGGCGTAGCAAGAATTACAACTTGTCGTCTGTCACGTTCTAACGTTCTCTGCCTCTGAATTCAGGTTCTTCTTGCGGATCTTTAACGTTTGACTCTTTTATACGATCATCTGGTGAAGAGCAATGACACCATCCGTCTTATAGCTGGTACATCTCATCACACCTTCTTTGACTAGTAGTCCGGTCCCTTGTAACGCCACGGTTTGATAACGGAAATCTCTGTCCTCGGCTTATGTGCTAACAACTAATCCTAGTCCAATCTCATTTATTATCAACTTTCATAACGAATCCCTTTAAATCTCCTGCTGATCTCGACTATCCAGCCTGCCCAGAACTAACACTCATTTCTGAATCCACTTTTCTTTGATAACCACTGTCATTCCCTTTTAATTTCCTCCTGAAAGTGTAGTCGTATGCATCATCAAATCTTCAATATCCGCTGTGTAGAATAACTGTCCACTGCAACCTCGCACTAATATCCTGTCCTATAAATTACCTATATCAATCACTCAAGGAGCGTATCTGCATAGTCAGGCGAATTTGTAAATCATGCCTAGTTATGACCCACTCGGAGTCTTACAAACTCGGAAACACGAATCCGTTACTTATGATACTATGTAGAGAAATCTGGCTAGTCTCACCTTCAAAACTCGTCCCAATTTGTCGGAGGAAAACTTATTGTACGATCTCCTTCTTGAACTGTAGGGTTCCTAGGCACACTAATGAGGTCTCACAAGTGATCAAACATGGCCAATTCAAATTTTTCCAAGTGCCTACAAACCCTAATACGGATCGTTAACTAGATGTATAGGCGATGCAAGCAAGTAAACTACTTTATTGCTAAAGGAAAGTGACTACAACCTTTTTAGATCCGGTCCTCCACTTCCTTAGCTCCATGATGAAGTCCCTCCGCTGTACCTTTTGGATCCCGGACTCTCGCGGTGGTTTCATCGAAAGAATGATCGTGCTAAGTCGTCGACTTCGATGCCGAAGATGATCTACATCGAGGCAACTCAAGATCAAACTCCAACTTCACCAAGTCATGAAACTTGTGAAGAAAACACCCTATACTACTTGGCAAGTGGTAGAGGATGAAGAAATAGGAAGTGGGTTCACTTTAGAATTGGATTTCTCACTCTTTTTCTCATGTTGCTATTGATGGAGGCAAGGTTTTCTTCTTGTTGATGAAGAAGAAGAAGAAGAGAATATCTAATAAGTATATCCAAAATAGAAAATAAAAGGAATACTTATCATATAGCAACCATGGTTAGGTGTAGAGAATAGACTATGGTTAGGTTGAATGGTTAGGGTTAAGCATGAGACAAATATGGTGGACTTGTTCAAAGCTTCATGAAGCTTCAACAAGCAAACAAAGAAAGCCACCATGACTAATTTTGCAAAAAAAAGAATAAATAAATAAATGAATAGATTAGAAAATGAAAACCCTAACCATTACATAACCATGGTTTAATCTTAACATACACCCTAACATTCATGTATCATCAAACATGATACAATCTTGTGCACAAAAATATATCACATATACAATGTGCATTTCAAGTGAGAAAATCCATTTAAAGTGAACCAATACTAGTTAATGCAAAATAATATATCAAATATATAATTATGCATTAAATCATTAAATCAATACTCGATTTAACGATCCGGTCATATCGCATATAACCGACTAATATCCAATGTATCGGCTTATCGAATCAATCCTTGATTCGATAACTAGGTTATATCGCATACAACCAGTCAATACATTCATCGCGAGAATAGCATACGGTATCACATACACGCATTATTCTCGGTCCCGCACATATCTCATATGCGCTCCTATTTCGTTTTGCTTGAGCCAGGAAACCTCTGTGTAGGACTATTAAGACTCGTCAATACGCCGGCAGTAGGTGATGATCATATCAAACACCCACAAGCCGCAAGCGGTCTGCTAAACGTAACGGCCATCCGGGTATTGAGCGATCAGAAGATCGACGAGCAAGCTCGCTCACACTCCTGTGAATCCAACCAGTAACACTTACCGTACAGTCCGGTCTGTTCGTTTGATATGTCGCATATCTCGCCTAAGGGTGGTAAACGTCAGACCCCAATAGCTTGATAAGTCATGCCGACGTGAGGTCCATAACATTCGTGAAACTACTGATAACTCTTACCAGTATATCACTGCAACTCTGGCCAGGGATTTCCTGTTATGGCCAGTCGAGCATAGCGCAACATCAACCCCCAATACCGGGAGAGACGAATCCCCTCCTATCGCTCATTGCCTCCATGTGAATCGGGACTGTACCCAAAAACCACCTGTTTGCACGACTCAGTAGAGCCGTGGTAGGGTGGAAATCAAAGCACAGTGGGAGACACACAAGACTCTATGACGATCTTGGGTCAACAGACTAAGTTGTACCAGTGTCACCAGAGAACTGCCATCTGACGTGAGGTATAATACCATCCGGGAGTTCTCGGCGAGTCCGTTCAGTGTACCCAGTCTCCACTGAGCACCCGTATACCATCTCTGATGTCAAACACCAATGGATATGGGATCATCCATCGCCCATCGCGTGGGTCGAGAAGATATACGCTAGTCTACTCTGGAATATCGATGCCCCGTCTCGATATTCCCACGACTAGGAACAATGAAGGATGCACTCATTGACTACCCAGGCCCCACTAGTATGATCTACATCATATTCCTGGAAGTCGAGTACACATCCTAAGGGCTTTATCAACATGTAACAGAGAGACAGAAAGTATACATGTTAAGATAAAGAGCAACCAGATAGCGTATTATCATGTCGAGCAAGAAAGTCCTACCTATATATGTCCCAGCATCCACTACAATATACATCCAATGTACAGTAATGGCCTCTAGGGCATACATATAACTAACAATCTCCCACTTGCACTAGGGCCATCTGTAACAGTAGTTGTAGTATCTAATACTCAACCATCCCCTAAAAGTTTCTCTTTGGGAAAAGGCCTTCGTGAATGGATCCGCCGTGTTGTCCTCTGAGTCTACTCTCCTAACCTCGATCACCCTGGAGATCAACTATCTCCATGATCAGGTGATGCTTCCTCAGAATATGTCTGGGTCACTGATGGGACCAGGGTTCACGGGCCAAAGCCACACTTCCATTGTCACACAATGGTAGGAACCTAGTTCATCTTATGAACCAATATACACCCAAACTGCCTCTTTGGTAGTATCTTTAATAGCGATGTTACCAGCCTTTATCGTCTAGTTTGCCACGGTATCTAGCTTGGAACTCTTCCAACATACCGTCCCTTTACTGAGGGTAAAGACAATGCCTGTGACTGACATTCAGTCGTCTTTATCACCCTGGAACGTTTCCAGTGATTCTCCCCAGGATCGATTGATACCATTTCACTACATCTAGTGAGAATCCTAGCATCCAATTACATCTATCTCATAGATGAAAACTCAGGATTTAGGAGGTATCACTTTATCCTATACGGAGAATCCATGTGATAAGCGGAGATTGACCGATCGTAGTATAGGAAACTCTTTTCTTATCAAGAGTATGTTGTCCACGTACGATACGAGGATGACTACCTTACTCTCTACCGTTTTGTATATACAAGGTTCATCTACTATTTTGATAAAGTCAAATACTACATCAAAACAGACGTTCCAACTCCGCGATGCCTGCTTCATTATGTAAAGCAACTTGCACACATTTCCGCTGCTCCCACTGTTTACGAAGCCTTCTGGCTGTGTTCTTATAGACGTTCTCTTCTAAATCATAATTTTAGAAAAGTAGTCATGGCACCCAACCACCAGATATCGTAGTCATGGTATGTAGCAATGGCAAGTAGGATCTGGATGGACTTAAGCATAGTCCCTGGAAAAAGTTTCATCATTATCCATGCCTGGTTGATGACGAAAACCTTTAACAAGTCTAGCTTTGAAAGTTTCAACCTTTCCATCTACACCAAGTAATCTTCTCAAGATATACTTGCTCCTGATGGGGATTTAACCCTTCAGATATAGCAGCTAAAGTCCATACTTTGCTGGTGTACATGGATTCCATCTCAAATCGCTAAGCATCCAGCCATTCTTACAGAGTCCCTACTCTTGATGGCCTGCTCGAAACTAGTTAGGTCATCATCTCATGATGCATTCCTCGCTTCCACTGTCATCGAGAAACCAAAGTATCTCTCAGGTAGGTGAGGGACCCTACCAGATCGGCGGAGAGGCTGAGGTTCGTCGGGGACTATTGAATCCTTTGGTTCTGTCAAATCATCAGCAGTTTTGTATAGCTGGAACCTTTCCAGTTCTACAGAACTGTCCTTGCCTCGATCTTGTCCGGATTTTGCTTTAGACATAGGCCGGACAATCCTAAATCTTAACTTTCTTAAGAGATAGGCTCTTCCCATACCATATCTTATATGGAGTGGCAGGCACTGATTTGATTCGAACCTGATTCAATAGGTATGCAGCTTCTCAAGTGCACAATCCCAAAAGGAAATAGGTAACTCAGTAATACTCATCATAGAGCACACTATATCTAATATTGTGCGATTGCTCCGCCCTGATACACCGTTGTGCTGTGGTGTATTCAGAGGAGTAATACTGAGAGAGAATCTCATTTTCCTTTAGAATAGTCCAAGGACTCCATGCACAAGTATTCTCCTCCCTGGTCTTATCATAGAACATAATACTTATACCTGTATTCTGGTTCTCTACTTCCAACTTATATTCTGTGAATACCTCAAAAGCTTCGGACTTATGTTTCAACAGGAACATAAGACTGAATCTTGAGAGATTATCAGAGAATATAATGAAGTACAAAGAACCGGTCCTGGCATGTATAGACAGGGGAGTTTACATACATCATCATATATCAGTCCCAAGAGTTTACTAACTCTTTCTCTGTTTCTAATAAACAGAGCTATGGTCATCTAATCTTTGTGGCATGACTGGAAAGTTTCACAAGATGTAAATTCAAACTGATTTAAATATGCATCTAAAATGTAACTTTAGCCAGTCGGGTCGCATTGATATGACCTGGTCTACAATGCCTCAAGAAGGATTCGTTCATTTCTGAACTCTTCCTCTTGTGTGTGGTCTATATACTAATAACTGTAGTTTGATTTAGAACGTCAATGCTTTTAGATAATGCGCCTGAACCGATCATCTTTTGATATAGGAAATGTTCAAAACATTATCCATCAATACAAAATTCTATCATTTCTTTACTCATAAAGAGACTGATATGATTTTGTATATCAGGTTCGGTATCTAATAGCATTTGTTCAGAATCAATGTACTGGTAATACAGGGTGACAGTGACCAACAGACTTGGCTGCAACACTTGCCCCGTTTTCTGTCTCATGAAACTTATCACCCGTTCTCAGTTTTCTACCTTTTTGTATCCCTATGTAACAGATTACATATCTGGGATCCTGATCCGGTATCAAATACCCAGGATTCAGAGGATACTGAGAAACAGTTCTTTGTAATGAACACACCCGAAGGAGATGCATCATATGCACTTTCTTCGTTTGGGCGGCATGGGAATTCTGGTATTCCCCTATTTCCTGCTCTGTCTTATAACAATTATAAGTTGGAGCGGGACCAACGTTCCCCAGTTCAGTATAACAAGCGGGTTCGGTCAATACATCCATATTATTATCTTGATTAAGGCGTGATATGGTCGCTACCTGGAGAGAGAGAGAAGAAAACACTCTGCGTGCGCTCTTGCAAGATTAGATTGGTTATATATTTTATCTAATCAGGATGGCTCCCACTGTTTTTATAAAATCTTCCTTCAAACCTTAAAAGGAAAGACTAGTCGGGAATAATTACACTCTACAAGTTCGCCAATCTTTCAGCCAGGCCAGTGTCGGTACTTTGAGGGAGGTTCCCCGTGCTTTCGCACGGACCTAATTACAGTAAACCTCGTTTTCCCAGAGGCGTAACCCCGTTGACACCTTTCTAGACACCTACGTGATCGGCTAATTATAAAGTGCAAAACTCTCCCAGGAGTAACAATTACTCGCAGTGGGTATCGGGATCCAACTATCACATAGAAGGTATGCAATCTCATTGCAAATTTCAACACTTGAAACTCCCGATAAAGGTTTTTACCCATAGCACCTATGACCTTAACTAAGGTCAACAAATCATAAGTACTAGTCAAGTTCTACCCGTCATTTCGTGATTAATTAGACCCACCCACATGACCCTTAACTAAGGTCAACAAAGTCACGCGACTGTCCTAACTAATCGCATCATATACGGTGTAGGAAGACATCACTTAGCTACCGTACACTGTGTCTTAACTAAGGTCAACAAACATAGCATGAATACTAAGTACTCTACTTCCTAAAATGACGGATTGTTGCGAATGGTTTTTATGAAAACCTTTAACGCATTGAACTTGATCTCGTTGCGGAATCAAATGGTTTTTAAATGGAGTGATTTTGAGGCTTTTCTAGTTTTGCTAAAGGGGTCACTCCCGGTGAAGGGATCGTCTGCCCTTTCCTCGTCGAATGAGGTGCGGGATATATCATATATATCACTGTGTAAAGTAGAAACTATAGAAGCAATCAAAAGACAAACCGAGTGTGTAGCATCTGCCAGTTATTGCTAAAGGAGTCACTCCCGGTGAAGGGATCTCGGTCCTTTCCTCATCGAATAAGGTGCAGGATATTCTATAATGAACACCGCGATGCAAAGCAAGAACTGTAGCTACTTGTTTTATTTTGAAATTCGATTCCACAACATCAATTAGGTTTATTTTCTTTCATTAATCTCATTAATAAATATCCCATCAATTAAGTCCACCTAAATATCACAGATAAATATAACGTACGCATATGCCATCCGCATTCGCCTCGATGTCCCGTCTGCACCGTTAGGTTAGGTAACTAACGCCAGAACGAGGCAGGGCTAGCGCGGGTGTAAAACATAAGCAACGTCTATATAATATATCATATATACTATATACTATATCTATCTGAATAAATCACATGATCACATCACAGATAACGCAGCAGAAAGTATCATATGAAATATTGGATATACTAGGACGTCCGTGTTTTCAATACGAGCCAGTATAAAACATGGATTCCACGGTCGTGATGAATAGCCAATCCCACACCCCTAGACCCCGACGAGAGCGGCAAGCAACCCTACCAATTCTAGGGTTAGGAGACCCGGACTCGACTTCTCGAGATGGTCTCCTACTGGACCCTAGAACCCGGTTACTTGTGCTCCCCTCCTTGGGTCTATCCTAGTGCAGAAAAGTAAATAATATACAAATGGTGACATCATCCGCAACCTGGAAGTGCCCCAATAAATGAATATTACATACAAGTTTTTACATGAATGAAAATGAAAAACACTCGTCTCACATAAAAAAAAACCCGGCCATTCAAAACACGATAATCCAATATAACATATCCAGCAACACATAACATCACATGTCATCAACGTAAGTAAATATGCGCATCCTAATTGTCGTTGACATATAGCAACGAAACCGGCGATATCACATATTACACTTACGGTCACAGAAAAGAAAGTGTAAAACTACAACAGTTGGAATCCGCAAACTCTTTAGACATCGCAAGCCTAATCAAATGAATTCCTTAGACATCGCATGCCTAACAATTATAAACCCCGCATTTTAGTCTCATTATCGAAAACTCTTTTCAATATCAAGTCGGGTAATTCAACAAGATTCCCGACATCCTGATCGAATGCTCGTCGCAAACTTCAGTAGGAGGCCACACCCCCGACGCCGTCGACAAAGTGCACCAAGGCGGAACACCGCTGCCGCGAGCATCCGAACGGATGCTTTCGGTGACGGGGTTCTCCTACAGTCACTTGGTCGGGGCTATGGAGTGAGGCTGTCTATTAAGTTTACTCGGCGAGTATCCGCGTACGCTACGTGATTGCGACGGACTTTTGATCACATCAAAATTCCGTGGCAACCGATCAAGTGAGACTAAACTGCTATGTTTATAACATTCATATTAGTTTCTTATAACTATTTGTGAATTCCAATTATTGTATCACATTCCGTATAAATAGAAAATGTTAAACTTTCTGATCGAACAATCGAACACCCAAGTTTTCCCGATACAGCTCAACACATGAAATAAGTTTAAAAACATTCAGTTCGTGCCTCAGTACCAACGGTCCAGCCGTAGAAGGGTCAAGCCAACGTCTCATATGTGGCACGCCGTACTGCCCCAAACCCTAAGGTTCAAAGGGCAATTCAAGACGGTCACATAATTGAGTTAAGGTTTGTTGTCTTCTAGAGGGACCATCGCGTTACTTGCACTACTTAGAACGTCATTAAACTACGGAAAAATCGAACAGTTGGAAATTTCCCGGAAGGGAAAAAAGTGGGTATTTATATCCGGTCGAACTTTTTAACATATTCCAAAATTACCCGGAAACACACATAGACAAAATTAGACAATCCGATCGAAACACCGAGTCCCCAATACAACCCAGAAAACTCAACTCTTGAGTGATATTTAAAAATTCCCAGAAAATCCAGAACCAAAATATAGGAATTACTGTGCAAAAATTATTGGGCAATGTGACCATACGGCCGCAGAACCGCCGCAGAAGCCATGCTTCTGCCTCTGTTCCACGGCGGTTTAGATGAATCAGGATCTCGTTTTGCACCATAATTCTTAGATCTTCCTGCTGAATTTTTTGAGAATTTTTAATCTGGAAAAAACCCAGTTTTTGAAAAATGTCCAGAGAGCATTTTGGAGTTAGGGTTTCGGTTCGATCGGACTTCTAACTCCGTCTACGCATCGCCTAAGGCTCTAGCTACGCTCTGATACCACTGTAGGTCAGGCAGCCACCCCATCCAATGGGGTCGCCGTGGCACCAACGGGTCCCCCAGCCGCTACTTTTTACGCATGCCCCCTCGCGAGGACTACAACCCGCCGGAACACCTTCCGGTCTCGGGACACCCTGGGGGTAAGAGCCTATGCTTCGCCACACTGTCACACAGTAAGAACCCCCCATAGGTCGACATCCAATGCCTAGTAGCTCTGATACCAATGTAGGGTTCCTAGGCACACTAATGAGGTCTCACAAGTAATCAAACATGGCCAATTCAAATTTTTCCAAGTGCCTACAAACCCTAATACGGATCGTTAACTAGATGTATAGGCGATGCAAGCAAGTAAACTACTTTATTGCTAAAGGAAAGTGACTACAACCTTTTTAGATCCGGTCCTCCACTTTCTTAGCTCCATGATGAAGTCCCTCCGCTGTACCTTTTGGATCCCGGACTCTCGCGGTGGTTTCATCGAAAGAATGATCGTGCTAAGTCGTCGACTTCGATGCCGAAGATGATCTACATCGAGGCAACTCAAGATCAAACTCCAACTTCACCAAGTCATGAAACTTGTGAAGAAAACACCCTATACTACTTGGCAAGTGGTAGAGGATGAAGAAATAGGAAGTGGGTTCACTTTAGAATTGGATTTCTCACTCTTTTTCTCATGTTGCTATTGATGGAGGCAAGGTTTTCTTCTTGTTGATGAAGAAGAAGAAGAAGAAGAGAATATCTAATAAGTATATCCAAAATAGAAAATAAAAGGAATACTTATCATATAGCAACCATGGTTAGGTGTAGAGAATAGACTATGGTTAGGTTGAATGGTTAGGGTTAAGCATGAGACAAATATGGTGGACTTGTTCAAAGCTTCATGAAGCTTCAACAAGCAAACAAAGAAAGCCACCATGACTAATTTTGCAAAAAAAAAGAATAAATAAATAAATGAATAGATTAGAAAATGAAAACCCTAACCATTACATAACCATGGTTTAATCTTAACATACACCCTAACATTCATGTATCATCAAACATGATACAATCTTGTGCACAAAAATATATCACATATACAATGTGCATTTCAAGTGAGAAAATCCATTTAAAGTGAACCAATACTAGTTAATGCAAAGTAATATATCAAATATATAATTATGCATTAAATCATTAAATCAGTACTCGATTTAACGATCCGGTCATATCGCATATAACCGACTAATATCCAATGTATCGGCTTATCGAATCAATCCTTGATTCGATAACTAGGTTATATCGCATACAACCAGTCGATACATTCATCGCGAGAATAGCATACGGTATCACATACACGCATTATTCTCGGTCCCTCACATATCTCATATGCGCTCCTATTTCGTTTTGCTTGAGCCAGGAAACCTCTGTGTAGGACTATAAAGACTCGTCAATACGCCGGCAGCAGGTGATGATCATATCAAACACCCACAAGCCGCAAGCGGTCTGCTAAACATAACGGCCACCCGGGTATTGAGCGATCAGAAGATCGACGAGCAAGCCCGCTCACACTCCTGTGAATCCAACCAGTAACACTTATCGTACAGTCCGGTCTGTTCGTCTGATATGTCGCATATCTCCCCTAGGGGTGGTAAACGTCAGACCCCAATAGCTTGATAAGTCATGCCGACGTGAGGTCCATAACATTCGTGAAACTACTGATAACTCTTACCAGTATATCACTGCAACCCTGGCCAGGGATTTCCTGTTATGGCCAGTCGAGCATAGCACAACATCAACCCACAATACCGGGAGAGACGAATCCCCTCCTATCGCTCATTGCCTCCATGTGAATCGGGACTGTACCCAAAAACCACCTGTTTGCACGACTCAGTAGAGCCGTGGTAGGGTGGAAATCAAAGCACAGTGGGAGACACACAAGACTCTATGACGATCTTGGGTCAACAGACTAAGCTGTTCCAGTGTCACCAGAGAACTGCCATCTGACGTGAGGTATAATACCATCTGGGAGTTCTCGGCGAGTCCGTTCAGTGTACCCAGTCTCCACTGAGCACCCGTATACCATCTCTGATGTCAAACACCAATGGATATGGGATCATCCATCGCCCATCGCATGGGTCGAGAAGATATACGCTAGTCTACTCTGGAATATCGATGCCCCGTCTCGATATTCCCACAACTAGGAACAATGAAGGATGTACTCATTGACTACCCAGGCCCCACTAGTATGATCTACATCATATTCCTGGAAGTCGAGTACACATCCTAAGGGCTTTATCAACATGTAACAGAGAGACAGAAAGTATACATGTTAAGATAAAGAGCAACCAGATAGTGTACTATCATGTCGAGAAAGAAAGTCCTACCTATATATGTCCCAGCATCCACTACAATATACATCCAATGTACAGTAATGGCCTCTAGGGCATACATATAACTAACATGAACTACTTGCATCAGGTCTGAACAAACTCCATTGGAAAAAGTACATCACTTCACCGATCTCTTATCGAAGCGCCACAATAGATCAAAAGTCTTAACCATCCCACACTTGAATGGCTATAAATCCTCCTGATCCATCTATACTGGTAACATCGTTAACCTTTATCTTCATGAACTCTGGAAACAACCTCTTGATAACCTCAGCAATGTTTGGTACCGATGCTTGAACAGTACACAACACCGAAATCTTCGGAGTGGGAAAACATCACGTCTCAAGTCTGTCTGAGCTCTAACCATGACTCTTCTATCTAGTGCGGATCCCGAAGAAACTCGCTTTAATATTAAAACTCGATCAATATCATTAAACGACGTATCTCTATATCATCGGAATGTCATCCTGGTCAGTCCTTGTCTCAGATAAGTCTGCTCTGACCGTATCTCTAACTGCAACCCTCTCGACCCTCATAAACATGGTGATCGAAACAATCAATCATGCACTGACGAAGATAGATCAACGGAAGGAATAGAAGGAAGATCTCAAGATATATATCCTAAGGTAACTTAGGTGGAGTATCATATCGTAAATATGCCGCGGAACATATGTACGGTATGTCACTCTACTTAGTACCAACTCCATCAATAAGGGTCATCCTATATAACGAAAGTTCGGGTATAAGACCCCCAAAGTCAAGTCTAAGTCCTATAAGGTCAAGCCCAGGTAACAAAATATATTCCCAGACTCCATATAGTCAACCTAGACTCGAACAAAGGTTAAACCAAACGCTTTGATACCAATTTTGTCACGACCCAAAGGTGGTACGTGACCGGCACTTAAATCACGTGACATCTCAAGACATCGACGCGGTTTAAGTTAGCCGAAACCTGGAATCTAAACCCTTTTTGAAAAAAATATTGGAGGTGAGGTTTAAATAATCAGCCGATAATATCGATTTAAATTAACATCTAAATTTAACTAAGTATGTTGAAAAGCCTTTGTGACGTTTGAAAACAGTCATCACCTCCTTTGCATTTTTATAAAAACCCGATACAACAAAATAAAATAGTCTCCCAACGGAAGCTAGCTTTCACGTCTAATAGACGGAACAGCCAAACAAATTTATAACAGATGTCGACTCTAAAGAGTGTGTCATCACCACCCATAATCTCTAAGTCTCGATTCTAAGTCCATAGTATCTCATTTCTAAGTTGATAGAGTTTCCACTAGACACAAGAATAAATGAATAATCAAGAGTGAGTATGATACAATAATAACTCACTTACCCATCAATCCCCAAAAGAATGTGTACCCAAACCGCTGATAATCCAAGCAGTCAAACCTGCAATAAACTATGGCACAACGGGGATGAGTTGCCAACTCAGTGAATAAAAGTACATCTAAAGGTAGAAATCGAAATGTATGACGATACCTAGGTCATAAGTATAGTACTATCATAATCTGTACTGATGTGCTATATGACATGTATATGTGCAATACTAACTCTCATGCAATCCCAAGTATAATATCCCAATGTCATATGAGTAAAAATCATGAATCTATAGTTTGTACTTGAATCCTTTTATTTGTATATGAATGTCTATACCAATATATGCAGGTACTGTCCTCCGGATCAGTCCTGGTTGAATCCACTAATAATATCTAAATGTGTACCTCTTGATAATGATCATATCAATATATACCAATATATATATATATATATATAGATGTCCAGCATCGACGTCGAAATACGAAATCTCTCGTGTCCAGCATCGACACAAAACTTCCATTTCTCCCAGGCATCATTTCTCGAACGTTCTTGAAATCAACAAAGTCTACTATATATCCAACTGTACTCCCCACCGACTCAGTCTGGATAAACTGTAAATCCGTAACCGTATATCCACCGACTCGGTTCGGAATAAAACTATAAATCCGTAACCGTATATCCACCGACTCGGTTTGGAATAAGACCAAATCATAAAAATATCAAGTGAGGAATAAGAAACTTGCATAGATTGTATTGATGATATACTATATATGTATATATATAACAGTGTCCCATACCATCGATATATATCTATATATATATCATCAGGAGTAGAATACTCAGAAATCTCAAGAAATCAAATACGTCATCTATAGTATTACAACATGAACAGGAAAAGACTACGTAATCATATCACATAACAAAACGAATTCAACTCTAATGTGTCATGGCACTACTAATGATGTGTAGTGTAGCATACGCGTCTGTGCTCGTGCAACTTAAAAATCATTAGTATTTTTGAAAGTGTTCTACGGTGTACCAGTCTACATAATTACGCATATATAACCGAACGATTCTACCGTGACATGGCAATACCAATGAGGTGTGGTGTAACATAGAGTTAAGTGCTTGTGCAGCATAGTACTCATTGGTATTTGTGCAGTGTTCTACCAGAGTGTGCGTAACGCGGAAACATATAATATAGAATACATAATACAACGCTATAAGAAGTTTAAACGTAATTATTGTAATTACTTGTTATGAGCTATACTACTATCTTTAGAAATGATCGAAGTATTAAGTTTAAAATAAGGAAGGTGCCCTAGATTTAAAATAGATATTCGTTTTAGAAACTAGCACACATCCGTGTATTTTATTTAAAAGACAACGAATCATAGTTTTTAAATGAATATAGCTCACACAGGTATTACATCCTAAAACAGATAATAACCTAACTCTACGAGTCAAAAGATAAATTGGCCATATTCGGCACCCAAAGTTCATCATTTCCAATTCGCATAAATCCTTGTATTATAACTCATCATATCGCTATATTCATATTATCTTAAGTACTTTACGATTCCTCGTACAAACTCATCAAATCATATCCATGTCGTACGGATCTAATCATTATGCACATGTCTCCCTTAAAACTAGATATGAACTTTATGCAAATGAAGGACATATAAGATACGATACTATATCAATGTCTAGAATAGCTATTATACTAACTAGCAATCATAATAATATTTATAAGGTTGCGGGGGTGCTATACGCCATCCACCCGACTTCCCCAGTAGATATAAATCTACTCACCAACTTAGAAGCTCACTGAATCCACGCTGCTACCTCGCCAACGTCGTCTCGGAATCCTCGAATCGTACCTATATTCGTATTTAAATCGCATAGAAGTAAATATCATATCGAAAACCAAAACAATAAGCCAAACGCCCGTAGGTTAAAACCTACAACACACTTATCCCAAAACGTCAATATAATTCTGTCGTTAACGTATAAACGTCAATGGTTCAGCTGCAACCTAAAAATACGAAAACTCTGTATCGTAAATATCTGAAATTTGATAACCCATTTCTAAAACGTTTCCAGATTTTATTGTATAAATATTTAAACAACACAAACCAAACAGAAACTTGTAAAATACCAACTCAAAGCTACAGAAGGAAAATCAACACCAAAAAGCCAAGAGATGGCCGGTGTCGCCGGAATTTTAAGATGAGTCGCCGGATTTTGTGGTGAGTTTAGGGCTCTGGTTTCAAGTGGTGTTTCCTAGTAGTCTCAGTATACTTTTGATCTTGCTGGATTTTCTAGTGATCATACCTAGTGGTTCCAGATTCAATTACAGTGAACTTGGTACACAAAATCCTAGTTCATGATACTGCACAACTACACATGCTATGTGATGATATATAATTTTTCTACTAAACTGATATTAGCTTAGAGATTTAACCTACTGAAAAACTAGCTTATTTAAACAATACCAAACACCCTAATATAGATCCATGGAACTACCCTAAAATTCCCAACACTCAATTCCCTTATCAATCCGGCGAGGTCGGAATTTCCTTATTGGTCGCCGGCCAAATTCCGAGGGGATGGGTCCGTCTTCCTATGTGTTATTCTAGGTCTAGTCTATAAGATTATGGCACTATTTGATTATGTTGATTTTCATCTAAACTATAGCAGATTCAAACAGAGGTTGAACTTGTCAAATTACGATATCCGATTTCTAAAATAAAACAGTACTAAACTAAGAACTGGAAGGTTAGACTTATACCTATTTGATTGGTTCACAAGAGAACACCAGCTTAAGGATGATATGTGGGAATATCTATGTCTTGTAGTATCACAAGTTTGGAGAAGTGCACACTTGAAGAATGAATTCATTGTTCTCTTTCCTTGGTAGGAACACTTAGAATTATTTTTGGTTTAGGGCTGATGAGTTTAGTGTTTCAGTTGGAGTAGCTATTGAATTATCTAAGTATCATGTGAAAATAGGGTGAGGAGCTTTGTAGAGAAAGCAAGAGGGGTGTGATGAGAGATGGAGGTGGCATGAGAGAAAGAAGGTGGTGTCACTTGAAGAAGCATGAATGATTCATGCAAGGAGGAGGTGTTAGATTGGAAGAATGAGGTGTAAAGCTTATGAAGGAGGAGGTGTTTGGTTATGAATAAAAGTCAAATGAGATGTTTTGTGTGATGGTTTGCATAGAATGTTATATGCCAACCATGATAAATCATAACAATAATTAAAACCTTCATATCATAATTCAATTTCATAAAACATAAAAGATATAAATGATAAATCTATCACTTAATTATCATTAGTTCAATGACAAATAAGATGTCATGATAAAATAATTAAAATATCATTTTCTTGATATCCCCCACTTATTCATAATTATTAAAATAATTACATTTTTCGGATATGATTCCGATATCTCACTTCTTAAGCGATATCATTTTTGTAAACTTATCAATTTTATTATTTTTATAATAAAATTTTATAATTAAATATTCTAAATTTTCCAAAATCTTACAGTCTCTCACCCTTAAAGAAATTCGGTCCCCGAATTTAAATTAAACCTCTTTCTTAAAATATTTTTTTTCCAATCCAATCAACTCATTCCAAAACAATTTCCCGGGGTCCAATTTTTAAAACATGAAATTTTGTTCGGTATCACCAGACTCCAAAGTCCCATATGAGCTAAAATGCATCACAATGCAATCGTGTACGTGAAAACTCAAAGGATATAATCTTTCATAACTGTAACTCTAGCGGTTGCTATGAGAATTACTCCAGTTATGACAAAAATTTTCCAAATACGAAAACCATTGTGTATCCTAAGTACACAAATCAATAGCATGATCGCAGTGCAATATCTGTGCACACGACCAAGCGAAAATAAATTAAAAAAAATCAAATCTATCACATATCCTATCAAGTGCAAAACACGAAAACAAAATCAACGTTAAGTGCAACAGGCGTGCACGAAACTATATCTACTGCATCCACTGTGCATGGAATAAAAGTATACAAAATAATACCAAGTGTCTCGGGGTGCACAAAAATCAAATTCAAGCGCATCAGGGTGCACAATTTAAATCTCCATTGCATCGGGGTGCACAAAACTAAAATCAAATGCATCGGGGTGCACAAAATCAAGACGGACAACCAGTGTGCACGAAATCAAACCAAGTATACCTAGGATATATATATATAAATTCTTAACCATGTGCATCTGGTGTGCACGGAAAATCAGTGTAGTGCATCCGGTGTACATAACACTTCAATCGAGTGCAATTACCATGCACGAAAATCTTAACAGGTGCACCTGGTGTGCACAAAGCATAAATCAAGGTGAAATTACTGTACATAGAAATCTCATCAAGTGCACTTGGTGTGCACAAAACATAATTTGATCCTCAATTCTTCAAAATACATATATCAAATCACAGACGTCGAGTTGTCCTTTCTCTAAAGTTTAAAAATGAATGTTTTAGACTATAAAAACGTAAATCGAATTCAAAGGACATCGAAACTCACTCCCTTCAATGTAGGAAGGTGTTTATACCACCGGAATTGGCATAGCAAGAATTACAACTTGTCGTCTGTCACGTTCTAACGTTCTCTGCCTCTGAATTCAGGTTCTTCTTGCGGATCTTTAACGTCTGACTCTTTTATACGATCGTATGGTGAAGGGCAATGACACCATCCGTCTTATAGCTGGTACATCTCATCACACCTTCTTTGACCAGTAGTCCGGTCCCTTGTAACCCCACGGTTTGATAACGGAAATCTCTGTCCTCAGCTTATGTGCTAACAACTAATCCTAGTCCAATCTCATTTATTATCAACTTTCATAAAGAATCCCTTCAAATCTCCTGCTGATCTCGACTATCCAGCCTACCCATAACTAACACTCATTTCTGAATCCACTTTTCTTTGATAACCACTGTCATTCTTTTTTAATTTCCTCCTGAAAGTGTAGTCGTATGCATTATCAAATCTTCAATATCCGTTGTGTAGAATAACTGTCCACTGCAACCTTGCACCAATCTCCTGTCCTATAAATTACCTATATCAATCACTCAAGTAGCGTATCTGCATAGTCACGCGAATTTGCAAATCATGCCTAGTTATGACCCACTCGGAGTTTTATAAACTCGGAAACACGAATCTGTTACTTATGATACTAGTAGAGAATTCTGGCTAGTCTCACCTTCAAAACTCGTCCAAATTTGTCGGAGGAAAAATTATTGTACGATCTCCCACTTGAACTACTTGCATCAGGTCTGAACAAACTCCATTGGAAAAAGTACATCACTTCACCGATCCCTTATCGAAGCGCCACAATAGATCAAAAGTCTTAACCATCCCACACTTGAATGGCTATAAATCCTCCTGATCCATCTATACTGGTAACATCGTTAACCTTTATCTTCATGAACTCTGGAAACAACCTCTTGATAACCTCAGCAATGTTTGGTACCGCTGTCTGAACAGTACACAACACCAAAATCTTCGGAGAGGGAAAACATCACGTCTCAAGTCTGTCTGAGCTCTAACCATGACTCTTCTATCTGGTGCGGATCCCGAAGAAACTCGCTTTAATATTAAAAATCGATCAATATCATTAAACGACGTATCTCTATATCATCGGAATGTCATCCTGGTCAGTCCTTGTCCCAGATAAGTCTGCTCTGACCGTATCTCTAACTGCAGCCCTCTCGGCCCTCATAAACATGGTGATCGAAACAATCAATCATGCACTGACGAAGATAGATCAACGGAAAGAATAGAAGGAAAACCTCAAGATATAAATCCAAAGGTAACTTAGGTGGAGTATCATATCGTAAATATACCGCGAAACATATGTACGGTATGTCACTCTACCTAGTACCTACTCCATCAACAAGAGTCATCCTATATAACGAAAGTTCGGGTATAAGACTCCCAAAGTCAAGTCTAAGTCCTATAAGGTCAAGCCCAGGTAACAAAATATATTCCCAGACTCCATATAGTCAACCTAGACTCGAACAAAAGTTAAACCAAACGCTCTGATACCAACTTTGTCATGACCCAAATGTGGCACGTGACCGGCACTTAAATCACGTGACATCTCAAGACATCGACGCGGTTTAAGTAAGCCGAAACCCGGAATCTAAACCCTTTTTGAAAAAAATATTGGAGGTGAGGTTTAAATAATCAGCCGATAATATCGATTTAAATTAACATCTAAATTTAACTAAGGATGTTGAAAAGCTTTTGTGACGTTTGAAAACAGTCATCACCTCCTTTGCATTTTTATAAAAACCCGATACAACAAAATAAAATAGCCTCCCAACGGAAGCTAGCTTTCACGTCTAAAAGACGGAACAGCCAAACAAATTTATAACAGATGTCGATTCTAAAGTGTGTGACATCACCATCCATAAACTCTAAGACTCGATTCTAAGTCCATAGTATATCATTTCTAAGTTGATGGAGTTTCCACTAGATACAAGAATAAATGAATAATCAAGAGTGAGTATATACAATAATAACTCACTTACCCATCAATCCCCAAAAGAATGTGTGCCTAAACTGCTGATAATCCAAGCAGTCAAATCTGCAATAAACTGTGGCACAACGGGGATGAGTTGCCAACTCAGTGAATAAAAGTACTTCTAAAGGTAGAAATCGAAATATATGACGATACCTAGGTCATAAGTATAGTACTATCATAATCTGTACTGATGTGCTATATGACATGTATATGTGCAATACTAACTATCATGCAATCCCAAGTATAATATCCCAATGTCATATGAGTAAAAATCATGAATCTATAGTTCATACTTGAATACTTTTATTTGTATATGAATGTCTATACCAATATATGCAGGTACTGTCCTCCGGATCAGTCCTGGTTGGATCCGCTAATAATATCTAAATGTGTACCTCATGATAATGATCATATCAATATATACCAATATATATATATAGATGTCGAGTATCGACATCGAAATACGAAATCTCTCGTGTCCAGCATCGACACAAAACTTCCATTTCTCCCAGGCATCATTTCTCGAACGATCTTGAAATCAACAAAGTCCACTATGTATCCAACTATACTCCCCACCGACTCAGTTTGGATAAACTGTAAATCCATAACCGTATATCCACCGACTCGGTTCGGAATAAAACTATAAATCCGTAACCGTATATCTACCGACTCGGTTCGGAGTAAAACTATAAATCCATAACCGTATATCTACCGACTCGGTTTGGAATAAGACCAAATCATAAAAATATCAAGTGAGGAATAAGAAACTTGCATGGATTGTATTGATGATATACTATATATGTGTATATATATAAGAGTGTCCCATACCGCCGATATATATCTATATATATATATCATCAGGAGTAGATTACTCAGAAATCTCAAGAAATCAAATACGTTATCTATAGTATTACAACATGAACAGGAAAAGACTACGTAATCATATCACATAACATAATGAATTCAACTCTAATGTGTCATGGCACTACTAATGATGTGTAATGTAGCATACGCGTCTGTGCTCGTGCAATATGGAAATCATTAGTATTTGTGCAAGTGTTCTACGGTGTACCAGTCTACATATTAACGCATATATAACCGAACGATTCTATAGTGACATGGCAATACCAATGAGGTGTAGTGTAACATATAGTTAAGTGCTTGTGCAGCATAGTACTCATTGGTATTTGTGCAGTGTTCTACCAGAGTGTGCGTAACGCGGAAACATATAATATAGAATATATAATACAACACTATAAGAAGTCTAAACGTAATTATTGTAATTACTTGTTATGAGCTATACCACTATCTTTAGAAATGATTGAAGTGTTAAGTTTAAAATAAGGAAGCTGCCCTAGATTTAAAATAGATATTCGTTTTAGAAACTAGCACACATCCGTGTATTTTATTTAAAAGACAACGAATCATAGTTTTTAAAATAATATTGCTCACACAAGTATTACATTCTAAAACAAATAATAACCTAACGCTACGAGTCAAAAGATAAATTGGCCATATTCGGCACCCAAAGTTCATCATTTCCAATTCGCATAAATCCTTGTATTATAACTCATCATATCGCTATATCCATATTATCTTATGCACGGCACGATTTCTCGTACAAACTCATCAAATCATATCCATGTCGTACGGTTCTAATCATTATGCATATGTCTCCCTTAAAACTAGATATGAACTTTATGCAAATGAAGGACATATAAGATACGATACTATATCAATGTCTAGAATAACTATTATACTAACTAGCAATCATAATAATATTTATAAGGTTGCGGGGATGCTATACGCCATCCACTCGACTTCCCCAGTAGATATAAATCTACTCACCAACTTAGAAACTCGCTGAATCCACGCTGCTACCTCGCCAACGTCGTCTCGGAATCCTCGAATCGTACCTATATTCGTATTTAAATCGCATAGAAGTAAATATCATATCGAAAACCAAAACAATAAGCCAAACGCCCGTAGGTTAGAACCTACAGCACACTTATCCCAAAACGTCAATATAATTCTGTCGTTAACGTATAAACGTCAACGGTTCAGCTGCAACCTCAAAATACGAAAACTCCGTATCGTAAATATCTGAAATTTGATAACCCATTTCTAAAACATTTCCATATTTTATTGTATAAATATTTAAACAGCACAAACCATACAGAAACTTGTAAAATACCAACTTAAAGCTACAGAAGGAAAATCAACACCAAAAAGCCAAGGGATGGCCGGCGTCACCGGAATTTTAAGGTGAGTCGCCGGATTTTGTGGTGAGTTTGGGGCTCTGGTTTCAAGTGGTGTTTCCTAGTAGTCTCATTATACTTTTGATCTTGCTGGATTTTCTAGTGATCATACCTAGTGGTTCCAGATTCAATTACAGTGAACTCGGTACACAAAATCCTAGTTCATGATACTGCACAACTACACATGCTATGTGATGATATATAATTTTTCTACTAAACTGATATTAGCTTAGAGATTTAACCTACTGAAAAGCTAGCTTATTTAAACAATACCAAACCCCCTAATATAGATCTATGGAACTACCCTAAAATTCCCAACACTAAATTCCCTTATCAATCCGGCGAGGCCGGAATTACCTTATTGGTCGCCGGCCAAATTCCGAGGGGATGGGTCCGTCTTCCTATGTGTTATTCTAGGTCTAGTCTATAAGATTATGGCATTGTTTGATTATGTTGATTTTCATCTAAACTATAGCAGATTCAAACAGAGGTTGAACTTTTCAAAATACGATATCCGGTTTCTAAAATAAAATAGTACTAAACTAAGAACTGGAAGGTTAGACTTATACTTATTTGATTGGTTCACAAGAGAACACCAGCTCAAGGATGATATGTGGGAACATCTATGTCTTGTAGTATCATAAGTTTGGAGAAGTGCACACTTGAAGAATGAATTCATTGTTCTCTTTCCTTGGTAGCAACACTTAGAATTATTTTTGGTTTGGGGCTGAGGAGTTTAGTGTTTCAGTTGGAGTAGCTACTGAATTCTCTAAGTATCATGTGAAAATAGGGTGAGGAGCTTTGTAGAGATAGCAAGAGGGGTGTGATGAGAGATGGAGGTGGCATGAGAGAAAGAAGGTGGTGTCACTTGAAGAAGCATGAATGATTCATGCAAGGAGGAGGTGTTAGATTGGAAGAATGAGGTGTAAAGCTTATGAAGGAGGAGGTGTCTGGTTATGAATAAGAGTCAAATGAGGTGTTTTGTGTGATGGTTTGCATAGAATGTTATATGTCAACCATTATAAATCATAACAATAATTAAAACCTTCATATCATATTTCAATTTCATAAAACATAAAAGATATAAATGATAAATCTATCACTTAATTATCATTAGTTCAATGACAAATAAGATGTCATGATAAAATAATTAAAATATCGTTTTCTTGATATCCCCCACTTATTCATAATTATCAAAATAATTACATTTTTCGGATATGATTCTGATATCTCACTTCATAAGCGATATCTTTTTTGTAAACTTATCAATTTTATTATTTTTATAATAAAATTTTATAATTAAATATTCTAAATTTTCCAAAATTGTACAAAACATAAACCGGACAACTCCAAATACGTTAACATCGTTAAGATATGAATCCATTCTATATTTAATATAGAAACAAAGGTACTAATTTAATTGGAACCAGATTCAAAAATCAAGTAGCTGTTTCTAGTGCATATCAACTAAATGGAAGAAGGCCAAGCATCATTACTCATCAAGGAGCGTACTCATGGATGAGTAATGTCACGCCCCGCTTCCCAGTGAGCGGTCAGGAGACGTGACGTGGCCCGCTACATATTTACTCAGAAGTAAACACGCTAAGTGTAGCTAACAATATAATGAAACTAGACAAGAAAAATGACAATAGATGTAACTGAACAACAACTTTTATTTATTAACATTTCTTTACAAGTACAACTGAAAATGTAAATACAAGAATGGAAAGCAATGCCTAAACAATGGCATGAACTGAAAAGAAAGTATATACAAGTATCTAGAGCTTTGGGTCAATGGCGAACTGCTCCAAGTCTTCAGTACTGGGCTCGAGCTCCAGAGAGTCCTATCCACCTGACATTATTCTAAAGAAAGAAGAGAGAAGGAATGTCGTCAGCGAACAATCGCTCGGTAAGTCACAAAGAAAGGTAGAACTAGAATAGACAGAAAGAATATAACTGTATACTTCTGATTGTTATGTTAACACAGTTATTTGTAGCTTAGTACAGAATATGCCAGTGTATACGAGAAGAGTCCCACTATTCCTGAGACTAAGGTATACGGAGCACAAGGAACCATTAAGCCACGGTACAACATCAATGAATATTCAGGTTAGGTGTATTAAAGTGACCGTATCGTGCCACTTCTAACACATTCTGTACCGGTCTACCCTTTTAAAACCCCATAATGTCTTTTGTATTGATTGTATTGTAATGAATGGTTGTATACGACTTGCCGAAACTATGATATCATGTAAATGGAATGGATATAAGTGGATAGTCATGTAATCAGAGTATATCCATGGTTCGGTTCAGTCGAGTTATGTTGATATAGATTGAATTCTGGTATAAATGGATTCATGTTGTATTGTAGTTATACTTGAATTAAATTCAAGTCAGATTGATTTCATATTAGACTGAGACTCTATCTGAGTCAGACACTTTGAAACAAATTGAAGTCCTGGATTAATTTTGATGTTATCGGTAACTGCTGCACATGGACGGCAGGATTTGTGTCCTTTTCCAAGACAATTACCGTATTGATAACACCGTTTTTAGGTTGTCTATGTTAGATAGGCAAGCACCCATATTCTCCGGCTCCCTGAGGCTCAAGAGAACTGGTCCCGCTTAAACCTATGTTTACTAGGATCCTTATTGTAAATTAATATAACCTGAAAGGGTTTTATGAAAAATAGTTTTGTTATATTTTCAAAATACATCTTAAGTATTTAATTATCGTTTTTAGGGTTTTCATAGTTTTAATTTTTATAAAAATGAAGTTTTCTAGTGAACAGAACCTAGATTTCATTGTATATGGTATTATAGTGTAATATTGGAATGGTATTGAATTGTAATGTTAGTTTCATGAAATTGTGATTCCTTTGATTTAGAAAACATGGAATATATATATATTGTATACTTAAAGTAGATATTTTGAATATATATATATATGTGTGTGTGTGTGTGTGTGTGTATTTATAAAAATAGAATTTATTTATTAAATATAAATCACATTTTTCTTAAAAATTGCATTAAAAATTCCATAGAGATCGGATGCTCCGTGAGAAGGTCTGCATCTCGCTCTACTAGGCCCGAGGATGTGCGATAATCTGCACCATCCTGATCAGGGTTCCCCAAAATGGGTTGTAGAGGCGCATTTGCAAGGAATTAAATAATACACTTTTAAAGAAAACGGTTTTTGAATGTTTATGGTATTTTATTGTAAACTCGTATTTTCCCACAAACTAATGTTCCAAAAGTCATCGTGCTATGTCAAAAATGTGTGTTGTGATGAGGTAGGTTATTACCTTGTGAGTTTTCTAAAGGTAATATGGGTAAATGAATAATCAATGTCGTATGTAAACATGATGGTATTTTACCGTAAAATTAAAATAGAAGTTGCAATACGTATTATTTTCAGATGAAACTTGTTCTGATGTGTTATTTAATGGTTAATAAACAGTATATAAAATGACGGTAAATTTGTTATTAAGAAAAATTGCATTTTTGATGAAATTAGAATCGGAAGTCGGAATAACTCCGCTTCAGCCGAGTTTTGAATTGATGACGTTTTGGACTAGAATGAGGGGAGGGGAGAGGGTACTTACAGGTTAGAAAGAAAGGGAAGAGATAGTGTGAACTTAGGAAGGCATCATGAAGTCGTTTCGTTGCCGGATTCTTCCCGAAATATCGCCGGAACTTTGACATTTGCTAACTCCTCTTGTATAACTTAGGACTTGAAAATTTTAGAGAGTTTTTGTATGGAATTTCTAAATGGGGAAGGGGAAAATGTAGTGTGGTATTTATAGGAAAAATTAGGGTTTAGGGTAATGAATTGAGAACTAAAAATGTGCATTAAAAATGGATTTAAGAGAGGAATTATCACTCTCTGGATGAATGCAGAGAAATCAAACAACATGGGGGTAGTTGGGTAGGCCAAGGGGTGCCAAGGAAAAAAATTCAAATCATTACCTATAGATAAGTCTGGCGGTGCCGACCCCCCTTCACATCTCGCCGGTCCAATCCGGTGGCATGGGCTCTGGATTTCGGCCACGTATCCCTGTCGCTTGGTATACCTCAGTGCTCGTGTTTGATTTTGCTGTGACTTTTCATTTTACGTGTTTTGCACGGGTAAAGTTTTGAGCTTCTAAAATTTTAAAAGACAAGCAACAAAAAAATATATGTGGCTAAGGGGATTCGAACACAGGGGCTACATCACAACAGTGCAAGGCTTTACAAATCAGCTACAAGTGCTTTCTTGCTGTTCAAAAGCAAATCAAATACTTATAACATACACAGGATTGCAAATACTCCATTTGTACATTAACTTTTAAACAAATTTCCTATACACTGAAACAGAGTTGTTACATTCTACCCTCCTTACAAAAATTTCGTCCTCGAAATTTACATTTATTTTAAGGACTAATATACAAACAATTGAGGGTATCTTGCACGCATGTCATCCTCACGTTCCCATGTTGATTCTCCTGGTGAGTCTTTTCTCCACATCACTTGAACCAAGTTTACTTCCTTGTTCCGAAGTGACTTCACCTTTCTATCCAGGATTTCAATAGGTTGTTGCTCACAGGATAAATCTGGATGTACAGTGAGCTCGGAGTGATCAAGAATATGACTGGGGTCACTCATATACCTCCTGAGTTGGGATATGTGGAATATATTGTGCACTCCTTCCAATGAATGTGGAAGTGCCAAGCGATAAGCCACTTCTTCGACTCGTTCGAGTATGTCGAACGGTCCAATATATCTCAGACTGACCTTACCCCGTCCTCCAAAGCGAATTACTCCATGGTTTGGGGATATCTTCATAAAGACATGATCTCTCGGTTGGAACTCCAAGTGACGGCACTTTGCATCGGCCCAGTACTTCTGTCGATCTTGGACTATGCGCATTCTTTCCCTGATAATGCGAACCACATCCACTGTTGCTACTATCATCTCAGGTCCAAGGAGTTCTCTATCTCCGATGTCGTCCCAACTTAATGGTGAACGACACTTCCTTCCATAAAGAGCTGCAAAGGGTGTCATTCCTATACTTGCTTGGTAGTTTTTGTTGTATGAAAACTCCACAAGATGTAGGTGATCTTCCCATGATCCTCCTAAGTCTAGCATACACGCTCTTAGCATATCTTCAAGTATCTGAATAGTTCGCTCAGACTGTCCATCTGTTTGTGGATGGTAAACTGTGCTAAAGTTCAGACTTGTTCCTAAGTTAGCTTGCAGACTCTGCCAAAATTGCGATCGGAATCTGGTGTCACGATCGGAGACAATGCAAACCGGTACTCCATGTAATCTCACGATCTCCTGCATGAGTTCATGCGTATCAGAACTTGTACACTATGAAGAGTTAAATCTTACTTAGATTCATACTTAATTCCGTGTACTTCTTTGCTAGTGTCTCAGTAGATTGGCCAAATCGAAATGGGATGAAGTGAGCCGACTTTGTGAGTCGATCCACAATAACCCATACCATATTGTTACCTTTCGTACTGCGAGGAAGTGCAGTCACGAAATCTATAGTGATGTGTTGCCACTTCCATTCTGGAATAGGTAACGGTTGAAGTAAACCAGCTATCCTGTGATGTTCATCTTTTACTTGTTGGCACACTAAATATTTAGTGACGCTTCTGGCTACATCACGCTTCATTCCATACCACCAGTAATTTTGACGCAGATCTTTGTATATCTTTGTGCCTACAGGGTGTACTGAATAAGGAGAGCTGTGAGCTTCTTTCATCAACTCTTCCAGAATAGAACCTTTGGGTACACACAACTTACTACCGTATCTCAAAGATCCATCTTCATGGATGATGAAGTCTGTTCTAAGTCCACTTTCTACTTGTTCTCTGATCTTTTGCAACTTGGCATCACTTGCTTGAGCTGTTTTGATCTGATTGACAATGGTAGATTGGACTTGTAAGTTCATCAAACTTGAAGTGTTACCTGGCATGACCACTTCTATCTCCATCTGATGTAAATCTTGTTGAAGCTTCCACTATGCGGTGAGATTCATTGATAGTGGTGTTGGGTTACGGCAGCGCCCCGGCCATCAAACCGTGGCCAAATGCAGAACAAAATTTTTCTAAACTGGCGCTACCATGACCCGATGCCCGGATCTAACCTAAACCCTAAACTAGCAAGCTAATGAAAGTTATAGGAATGGTTATACCGAGTTGATCCTTCTCCTTCAGTCTTCAATCTTCATCCCGAGCTCCTAGTAGTCGTCTGGATCGAGTTTGGTTGCCAGTCTTCCTCTATCTACGATGACCGACCTGAGGGAAATGGCGCAAGCTTCAACCTCGCCAAGCGAGTTAACCGACACTCCAAGGTTGCTAGCAATGGAGAGTGGAGGTGTAAGAATGTGTCACTATAATTTTCCTCTCATCACAATGCTCAAAAGAGCAACTCAAGAAGATGAAGGAGGTAAGGAAACATGTGGCATGAGCAACTCAAGAAATGGCTAAGTGTTTTTTCCAAGTGATAATAAGAGAGTGGAGAAAAACAAGTGTAGAAAAACAAATGAGCCAAACCTTCTCATGAGATGGCTGCCCCCTCTCTCCTCACAATCATTCATACAAAATATCTCTTCAATTTTAACAATAAACAAATCCATGCCATACCTCTCTGCATGTCATGACCCATGCTCATGCCAACTCACCCCTCCACCTCATTTCCAAATTAATTTTCTAAAAAGAAAATCAATTAATGAGGTGGACATCTTCTAGAAGCTATTCCGTATAAATACGGAATACTTTCCTGTACACGTATCGAAATACATATACGCGTATTCGTACAAAAATACGAATAGCCAAGAGTGAAAATGAATAGTGAACAATAATACTAGAATATAAATACATATATAAATTATTAAATCAAAACCTGATTTAATAATCCGGCTTAATCCTAAGCCGCTAGCATTATCAACCGTCCGATTAAAGTCTGTGCAGCCTGTACACATATTTAATCGGACACCTGTATGTACCAACATACATCATCTACACCATATCACCTGAACCATGAAAACTCTATGTGTGGGACTCTAATGACTCGTCAATACGCTGATAGTGGGTTTAACCACAAGCACGTCAGCGGCACTAGCTGTACGTAACGGCTACCCAGGTATTGAGCGAAAGGGAATCCGACGGGCAAACTCATCCTGAAACCCCTACTGAGCCTGACAGTGACAATATTCGTACAGTCCAGTCTGTTCGTCTAAGAGTATCGCATATCGAGTCTATGGGGTGGATAAAGTCAGACCCCTAATAACGCGACAATTTGTGTTGGTATGAAGCCCATCACCACCTGAGAAACTACTGATCAGAATCAGTAATTCTCGACTACCTTGGCCAAGGATTTCTGGTGATGGCCACCCATGCACTGCGCGACATCAACCCTCAATATCGGGAGAGACGAATCCCCGACGATCCGCTCACTGCCTCCGTGTGGCTCGGGACTGTACCCAACTAAAACTTGTTTCCACGACTCCTTTGAGCCGTGGTAGGGTAGTAATCAAAGCACAGTAGGAACTCACACGAGACAAATGACGATCTCAGGTCGACAGACTAACCTGTACACATGTCACCTGGGAACTGCTATCTGACAATAGGTACAGTACCAACTAGCAGGTTCCCGGCGAGTCCGTCCAGTGTACTCATAACCCAATGAGCGCATGTATACTATCTTAGGTGAACAAACTAACATCAATGGCTTATGAGACCTAGCCACCGCCCTATGTCGGGGTCTCGGTCAGTATACACTAGTCTACACTGGAGTATCGATGCCCGGTCTCGAAACTCCCACGACCAGGGACATTTAAGGATGTGCTTATAGACCTCCAGCTCCCACATATATGATCGCCATCATAATGCTGGTAGTCAAGCAAGAATCCTATGAGCTCTATCAACATGTAATAGTGATGATAAAGACAAACCAGATAGCATACTATCATCTCGAGTAAGACTGTTCTACCGGTATAGGTCCTCCCTCAATCAACATAATCACCTGCCTGCGACTACGATAATTGCCTTGAGGGCACTATAGCCAACAATCTCCCACCTGCACTTAAGGCCAATTATTATGGTGTCACATACTCACAGCCCGTGTGATACCGAAAACCCAACTTCTCTACTAATCAGTCCCACAAAGCCTCTTTGTGAAACTATTATGTTCGAGAAATAGCCTCAGTGAGTGGATCCGCTCCAGTGTTTCTATCTTTATCTCTCTATTTCTCAACTTCGCGGAGAATAACTATCTCCCGAAATGAGCAATACCCTGTCTTAGAATTTGTCTGGATATCTGATGGGACCCAGTTTACAAATGAACTCCAAATCCAGCAAACTTCTTAGACTGTATCCTCCACTAATTTTAATCAGTATCCCGCGCCATGCCTTCCTCAGTATCCGTTTGGACCACCTGTCCAACATACTGTCCCTCAGAAGAAGGAAAAACTATAACTCAGATAGCCACTCTGTCATCTAGGTCACCTTGGAAGCCTGAAATGATAACCGTCTCCTGAAGGAGGCTGCCGTTACCATATCCCTAGAACATCCATTTATGTTCATAAACTACTTCCCTACATTTCTCCAGGATTGGATTAATATATTTTTATTGCGGCTAGTGCAAAAACAATATCTGGTGTGGTACTTGATATTTCATGATTAACTCAATTGCCTAAGCAAGTGATATGCTAATCATGCAGATCCCTCTCCCCTTTAGTCTGTAAGACACCTTTTGAGAGGGTGACTCCATCACCTGCAGGTACACCACCATACTAGAAGTCGTCCATTCTAAAACACTTCAGAATAGTGTCAAGTAACCAAATTGGGACACTTCCCAAATCTGGATCTAAAACCATAGATCTAGTAACCAGAAAACCTGATATTATATCCATGTCCCATGTAGAGAAACAACTGTGTGACAACCACAGTATAACCGATCGTTGTATAGGAATTTCACTTTCTATAAAGTGCATGTCATCCCAAATACCAGGACATCACACCCTACTACCTTCTTACCAGATCCATCTCCTATTCTGATGAAGTCAAAGCCTATGACCATCACATCAAAAAAAGATGATCTATTTCCGCTATACCTGCTTTAGTCTATAAATAGACATAAGCTACTTGCCCACTATGCTTCCGCTGCTCCCACTGACTACAACAACCCTCTGGCAGAGTCATATAAACGTGCACTTCTCAAGCTAGTTTAGAACGACGCTATACTCATCCTCCTGCCAGGTCTTATAGTCTAGAACAGCAGCAATGGCAAGTCTGGATAAATAAGAACTTCCATGTCACCGTCTCTGAGAAGACCGAAGTACCTCTCGGGTGCCTGAGGTTACTCACCAAATTTGCGGAGTGGCTAATGAAATGTCAAATCCAATTAAATCTGCAGTGATCATTTGTGGTTCTGGAATCACTTCCAGTTCTACCATACTCCCACTTTTGTTTTCTGAAAAATTCCATTTTTACTAAAACTATGGTGAGTCAAGAACAATATCACTATTGATCTTCCTGATAGTAGAAAGTTAACCCTCGTCAAAACCCGGGATAACCCACAAACTGGCATTACTGAAACGTGCCTCGAGTTTATCCGGATTTTGGTTTTAAGCATCAGCCGGACAACTCCCTATACCTTAACATCGTTAAGATATAAATTGATTCTATGTATAATATAGAAACAAAAGCACTAATTTAATTGGAACCAGATTCAAAATCATGCAGCTGTCTCCAGTGCATATTAACCAAATAGAAAAAGGCCAATCAGTATTAGTCATCTGGGAGCGCATCCATATATGAGTAACATGAAATAGAAGTAAGTTCTCAAAACCATTACTATCAATGGAATACCAAACACAAGTATCTACATCTTCGACTACCTCGAAAAATCCTAATACTTCTAACAAATGGTTCTCTTCTTTATTCTTATACTTATAACTTCTCAAAATCTGAACCTTGTATTTCAACGAAATACCTGTCTAAAACTAGAGAAGTCACGAGTAAACAGAATATAGTACGAGTACCAACCCCATTGTCCTAATGGACACTGGAAAACATGCAATACTTTGTTTAAGTCTCCTGAGTTCAATAACTCAAACCTTGTGCGTCGTAAGTTGAAAACTGTACTACGGTTAAGAAGAATTACACCGCTGTTGAATGCACCTTACCTAACCACCAACTGATATAGGTAAATGTCACAGATATAATTTCAAAAAGTTATATCTCACTTTATAAAATAAACGTACAGATATATCAATTTGAAATTGGTGCATAACAATCGGATATTCAAAACCAAATATTTGTCGTCCGGCAAAAACTTAAGTGATTTCCTCAAATATCACCAATTACAACGAATTTCGATAATGAGGATCTAATCACCCAATTCCTAATATCTTACTCCCACTCACCATCTGTAACATTAGACAAATGTGAGAAACGAATCTGGTAAATACATACCCTGGAGTTAGAATCTAATTTGGAAAACAGTTTTCAATTAATATCGCACAGTGAAACTGAAATATGAAAATGTTTCGAAGGGGTAACCTAGTATTCCTAGTAATGCCTCTTCCACTATCCTAATTCATGACCATAACTGTATACTTCCATGACCTTACTCCAATCCCTTTATTATGTCTTTACTTATTACCTTCTGTACACCACCTTTAGGCTAATTGGTTTTCTTCCTTCCCTACCTTTCGGCACCAGCCTATGGTTTGGAAGAAGACTATCCAATAAGCATAATAGGTGTACACTCCTTATACCAGGAGCCCTTGCAACCTGAGAGAAGGTAATGGGAAAAGACATTTGAATAATTCTATTCTATTTCTCCTGAACCGGAAACCATCCTCGAATCTGGAACAAATTCCTTCGAGTTCGTATGTAACTATACGATGGCATGTCCAAGCATTATGGACGTTCATAGTGATACGAAGTGTTCTGGAGAAATCCAAAGTGGATGTGGGAGTGGCAGGGGTATACACGGTTTTGTCGTGAATGATAACAGTCGCATTTTCTTTGCCGTTATTCTAATCCCTTTATATATCTTTACTTATTACCTTCTGTACACCACCTTTAGGCTAATTGGTTTTCTTTCTTCCTTACCTTTCGGCACCTGCCTATGGTTTGGAGGAAGACTATCCAATAAGCTTAATAGGTGTACCCTCTCCTAATCCTAGGAGCCCTCACAACTTGAGAGAAGGTAAAGAGAAAAGACAACCGAATAATCCTATTCAATCTCTCCAGAACCCGAATCCATCCTCGAATCTGGAACAAGTTCCTTCGAGTTCGTATGTAACTATACGATGGATTTATCCAATAGGAGTGGATGTTCGTAGTTATACGGGGTGTTCTGGAGAAATGCAAAGGTGATATAGAAGTGGCAATGATATATGCGACACCGTGACATTCCAAAAATCCAAAATGTTTTAAGAAGGTTTACTTAACTTGGTTCATGAGTTTTAGTCTAGGGTCGGGCAATGGTCGCTGCCAGAGAGAGAGAGAAAAGAAACACTCGGCATGCACTCTAACCTAGATCAAAATGGTTAATCACTTTATCTAATCAGGATGGCTCCCACTGTTTCCTCGAATTCTCCTCCAAACCTAAAGAAGAATTAGTTGGGATCATCTAAAATCACCTGAGGAGTAAACCAACTCATCCGTGGGAATCGGGATCCAACTATCATCGCATGATAACTTGATAGAATCCACTCAAGTCACCACACTCCAGAAGGTATGTGCATGCCTGGCAAGTTTCCTGTATGTTTGAAACTCCCAATGTGATTTTTACCCCAAGCGGTTTATGACCTTGACTAAGTCAAAAAACCATAAACCGCTAGTCAAGTTCAACCCGTCATTATCCTGAATTGCATTAAACCCACCCGCACGTGCTCTTGACTAGGTCAACAAGGCCGCACGACTGTCCTAACCAATCGCATTTAAAATGCAACAAACAAGCACTACTTAGCTACCGAACACTACTCCTTGACTAGGTCAATAAACGGAGCACGAATACTAAATAATACTCGTAAGAAATGACGGAGGGCTACGGCTGGTATTTTGGAGAAAAACCTTTAACATAATGAACTTGATATCGTTGAAGGAACCGAGTGGTTTTATAAATATATAGTAGCAAAAACTTTTGGTAAAGAGGTCACTCCCGATGAAGGGATCTCGGCTCTTTCCTCATCGAATGAGGTGCAGGATATTCTAAACTGAATACCACTGTGCAAAGAAAAAGGAAACAACTATAGTGAAGTTATTATGTTGACGCAAACTTTTACTCAAGGGGTCACTCCCGATGAAGGGATCTCGACCCTTACCTCGTCGAATGAGGTGCAGAATATTCATAACCGAATACCACTATGCAAAGCAAAAGAGAACGTCTGTAATGTCAGTTTTTAAGAAACTTAGTTCCAACAACATCATATATAGGTTTGTTTTATCCTTTCATTAATCAAAATCAACGCAGTCCCATCAATTAATCACACCGGAAAAGAACGAAAATATGACGTACGTATATGCCATCTGCATTCGCCACTGGGTCCCGTCATCACTTGTTAGGTTACTTAACTAACGACAGAGTGGGGATTGGACTAACGTGGGTGCAAAACATATACAACATCTACTAGTATATATATAAATATACATAACAATCGTCCCAGGCATGATATAAAGCAACGTCACAGAAGCAACACAGAATGGTGGATAATCTTGGAGCCCCGGGTTTCACTTGAGCCGCAAATGAGACCCGACGTTCCCTGTCATGTGGATAGCTTATGCAATAAAATCTAGACCCCTACGAGCGCAGCAAGTTACCCGCCAAAACCAGAAGTGAGGGAACCCCCTTCAACAACGTGCATGGGCCACCCAACACTTCACGGAATCCGGTAACTTGGGCACCCCTCTGTGGGTCAACCTATACCCCCTACGAGTGCGGTGAATAGCCCGCCGCCAATTCTAGAGTAAGGTCCCCTCCGTCTCAACGTCATAAGATGCGAACCCATTGCCCTCTAGAACTCGGCTATTTGTGCACTCCACCGTGGGGTAATCCTAGTACAAAAAAGAAAATAATATACAAGGGTGACAACAACTTCAACCCGGTCGTGCCCCAAACAAATAATATACAAGCTGGCAGTAACGGCAGTCCACATGTAGGACGCTCGCCCCGCAATATCAAATGTACAAATGAAACTAAACTGTACTAACATTGCACCCAAGCTATCCACCACGACGATCCAACCACAATCATAGCACAACACAGAACATCAATGTGAATGTCACGTTCGCAAACCCGTCTAAAAGAACTATAGCAATTAGACAAGTTGTACCGATCTAATGACATTCACGGCCGCAGATAGTAATGTAAGTACTGATAAACATTTAAACAATGTTAAATTATCGACTCCGAAACACCCCGAATAGCCCCAAACAACTAGATAAACCAATATCAAAACTGGGCTAAACTAGCAATACCACTGAACCAATATTCCAGATACTAAACCACAACCCAAATATGAAACCCAAATTCCCAGACAGGGCCGGCCAGCTCGGATTTTGTGGCAATGTGCTCAGCCAAAAACAGGAGGAAGTGGTTCGTATTTGGGGTGCAGTCTAGTGGTCACTAAAATAGTCTTCTGCAGTTGCTAAAATAATTTTTTGAAGACTTTGAAAATCGACAAAGACTAGAATCTGCAGGGTATCATTTCGAGGTTGTTTCGATTTCGATACTTTAACATCGTCTAAACAAGCTAGTAAGGGGTTTAAAGGCTGGATTTGACACCATGTTGGGTTACGGCAGCACCCCGGCCATCAAACCATGGCCAAATGCGGAACAAAAATTTTCTAAAATGGCGCTACCATGACCCGATTCCCGGATCTACCCTAAAACCTTAAACTAGCAAGCAAATGAAAGAGATAGGAATGGTTATACCGAGTTGATCCGTGTCCTTCGGTCTTCAATCTTCATCACAAGCTCCTAGTGGTCGTCTAGATCGAGTTTGGTTGCTGGTCTTCCTCCATCTACGATGACCAACCTGAGGGAAACGGCGCAAGCTTCAACCTCGCCAAGCGAGATAACCGACACTCCAAGGTTGCTAGCAATAGAGAGTGGAGGTGTAGGAATGTGTCACTATAATTTTCCTCTCATCACAATGCTCAAAAGAGCAACTCAAAAAGATGAAGGAGGTGAGGAAACATGTGGCATGAGCAACTCAAGAAATGGCTAAGTGTTTTTTCCAAGTGAGAATGAAAGAGTGGAGAAAAACAAGTGTAGAAAAACAAATGAGCCAAACCTTCTCATGAGATGGCTGCCCCCTCTCTAATCACAATCATGCACACAAAATATCTCTTCAATTTTAACAATAAACAAATCCATGCCATACCTCTTCATGACCCTTGCTCATGCCAACTCACCCCTCCACCTCATTTCCAAATTAATTTTCTAAAAAGAAAATCAATTAATGAGGTGGACATCTTCTAGAAGCTATTCCGTATAAATACGGAATACTTTCCGGTACACGTATCGAAATACATATACGCGTATTCGTACAAAAATACGAATAGCCAAAAGAGAAAATGAATAGTGAACAATAATACTAGAATATAAATACATATATAAATTATTAAATCAAAACCTGATTTAATAATCTGGCTTAATCCTAAACCGCTAGTATTATCAACTGTCCGATTAAAGTCTGTGCAGCCTGTACACATATTTAATCGGACACCTGTATGTACCAACATACATCATCTACACCATATCGTCTGAACCGTGGAAACCCTATGTGTGGGACTCTAAAGACTCGTCAATACGCTGGCAGTAGGTTTAACCATAAGCACGTCAGCGGCACTAGCTGGACGTAACGGCTACCCAGGTATTGAGCGAAAGGGAGTCCGACGAGCAAACTCGTCCTGAAACCCCTACTGAGCCTGACAGTGACAATATCCGTACAGTCCGGTCTGTTCATCTAAGAGTATCGCATATCGAGTCTAGGGGGTGGATAAAGTCAGACCCTTAATAACGCGATAATTCGTGTCGGTATGAAGCCCGTCACCACCTGAGAAACTACTGATCCGAATCAGTAATTCTCGACTATCTTGGCCAAGGATTTCTGATGATGGCCACCCTTGCACTGCGCGACATCAACCCCCAATACCGGAAGAGACGAATCCCCGACGATCCGCTCACTGCCTTTATGTGGCTCGGGACTGTACCCAACTAAAACCTGTTTGCACGACTCCTTTGAGACGTGGTAGGGTAGTAATCAAAGCACAGTAGGAACTCACACGAGACAAATGACGATCTCAGGTCGACAGACTAACCTGTACACATGTCACCTGGGAACTGCTATCTGATAATAGGTATAGTACCAACTAGCAGGTTCCCGGCGAGTCCGTCCAGTGTACTCATAACCCAATGAGCACCTGTATACTATCTTAGGTAATCAAACTAACACCAATGGCTTGTGAGACCTAGCCACCGCCCCTCATCAGGCTCTCGATCAGTATACACTAGTCTTCACTGGAGTATCGATGCCTGTTCTCGAAACTCCCACGACTAGGAACATTTAAGGATGTGCTTATAGACCTCCAGCTCCCACGTATATGATCGCCATCATAATATTGGTAGTCAAGCAAGAATCCTATGGGCTCTATCAATATGTAATAATGATGATAAAGACAAACCCGATAGCATACTATCATCTCGAGTAAGACTGTTCTACCGGTATAGGTCATTCCTCAATCATCATAAACACCTGCCTGCGACTACGATAATTGCCTTGAGGGCACTATAGCCAACAAGTGGTTGGCGACTAAGTGCATCAGGAACTACATTCACCTTCCCTGGATGATATTGTAGGTTGATGTCGAAGTATGCCATAAGTTCTAACCATCTTCTCTGCCGCATATTCAACTCTTTCTGAGTAAACATATATTTCAGAATTTTTTGATCTGTGTATATGTCCACTCATTCGCCAAGAAGATAATGGCGCCAAATCTTGAGTGCAAAGATTACGGTTGCCAACTTCAGATCATGCGTTGGATAGTTGCGCTCTTGAATCTTCAGCTGTCTTGATGCATAAGCTACAACTTTACCGTGCTGATGTAGAACACATCCTAATCCCTTACCGGATGCATCGCAATGCACTTCAAAACTTCCAGATTGGTCCGGTATGACGAGAATATGTGATGGCGCCAATCTTGACTTATGTTCTACGAAATCTCATTCGCATGGTTCTAACCACACAAATTCTTCATCTTTATGCGTGAGTTTGGTCAGGAGTGTTGCAATCTTCGAAAATCCTTCAATAAACCTTCTTTAATATCCTGCTAATCCTAAGAAGCTTCGAATGTCCTTCACTGACTTCGGTGTTGACCATTCACTTACTGCTGATACTTTAGCTGGATCTACAGAGATTCCATCGTCTGATACAATATGTTCGAGAAAACCGACTTAATCTAGCCAAAACTCGCACTTGCTACACTTGGCGTATAGTTGATGCCGTCATAAAGTTTCCAGGATAATTTGTAGGTGCTCGGCATGTTCTTTCCGACGCTTAGAATACACCAGGATGTCGTTGATGAAGATGAAAATAAATCTGTCTAGGTACTCTCAGAAAACTTGATTCATTAGGTTCATGAATATAGCTGGTGCGTTGGTCACTCCAAATGGCATCACAAGAAACTCATAATGACCATAGCGAGTCCCGGATTTCGTCTTCGGAATATCAGACTCTTTGACCTTCACCTGATGATAACCCGAACGAAGATCTAACTTAGAGAAAACGTAAAACCCACTTAGCTGATCAAACATATCGTCGATGCGCGGAAGAGGATACTTGTTCTTTATAGTTACTTCGTTCAGAGCTCTATAATCAATGCGCATTCTGTATGAACCTTCCTTCTTCTTCATAAGTAGAACTGGCGATCCCCAAGTTGAAGTGCCGGGACGAATCCATATTTTCTGCAGAAGTTCGTCCAGCTGAGTACGGACCTCCTTCAAACCTTCAGAGCTTAACCGATACGGTGCTTTGATCACCGGTTATGCTCCATGTACTAAATCAATGCTGAATTCAAGAGCTCGATTCAGGAGGCAAACCTAATATGTCTTCAGGAAATACATCGTTGAACTCTCGAATTACCTTTGGCTTCGATCCTTCCTCTGCTTGAAGTGTTGCAATCATTGCCTTCTTCGGTTTTGCTTTATATGTGTTTGGTTCCAGGGAACGGTCTCCACTTTTGAAATAAAAGACCGGATGCTCTGGAATCTCGAACACTGCCCTCCTTTAATGACAGACAATGGTAGCATAGAATGTTCCTAGCCAATCCATACCCAAAACGACATCGAAATTCGGTATGTACAGCACCTTGAAGTCAGCATAGAATTCTCTGCTGCAGATGACCACTGGACACAGGTCGTATCCCATTATTGCCTTTAGAATGCCATTCCCTGAACTGACATTCCAGCTGGATACGAGAGGTTTGACTGGAATCGCATGAGTTCGGATGAACCGTTGTGATATAAAGCAATGAGATGCTCCAGTATCGAAGAGTTCTAGTGCAAGAAGTGAGGCTACTAAGATCGTACCTAAGTTATGTGGGATAAGGTTTAGGTATAAGATAAAGATATACGGGTATGTATAAAGACTGATAGAAATCTTGAAAAGAAGAGTTACCAGTGATCACTTGGCCAGTGGCTTCAGCTTCTTTCACAGTCATTGTGAAAGCATGTCACATCGATACATTCCTCCTTGCTGGAGGAGCATTCCTCTGTCCGTTCCGTTGTCCTTGAGGTAAGTTCCTTTGAGCTTGATGGAACTGACAAGGAGAAGGTGCAGTCGGTCCACCAGGAGGTGGAGCTACGAGAGCGAGTTGTGGAGCAGGTGCCTGGATGGCTGGTCGCTGCGGATAAGTGATTGCTGGTTTGGGTGCAACATTTGGATTGAGTCTTCGAGGACAAGACCTAATATCATGTGTGGCCGAGCAACAGACCAAACAAAGGCGATTTGCACGCCGGCAATCCTTCGGCAGATGTCCATCCCTCCTACAGCAGGTGCAAAAAGCTGGGATGGGCCGGTTGATTGGTACTCCCAGTCTCCTGGGCATAAAGGTGGCCTTGAAGAGGCTCTTCCTGCCATCTGAGTGGCAGGGCACTTCACCCCGACAGATTGGGGTCTGCTCTTCATCTTCACCACTGCCTCATATCGACGGGCAGCTTTCAAAGCCAGGTCGTGGGTTGGGAAATCCCTTGTAGTTTAGGCAGCTTGGATCTCTGGATCTAACCCTTGCTGAAATCGTCTGGACCTGATCTCAGCAGTCAGTATCAAGTGTGCCGCAAACATGTTAAAGTCTTGTGTTAGCTGTTTAGTATGTGATATAAGAAAATCGAATATTGAGACATATCTTACCTACCGAGCATGGTAAACTCAGTATCATACTCATCCACAGATTTGGTCCGCATCGAACCCTGTTGTAGGTGGATGAATTGTTGCTCCATGTCAAAACGGACAGTCTCTAGAAAGTACTTTGCGTCGAACATGCCGCGGAAAGTTTTCCATTCGATAGGCTGGTCAAGACGCTTTCTTCCGCCTTCCACCAAACTCGAGCGTTGTCGGTGAGTTGCAGCTTCGCAACTCGTACCCAAGCGATATCTGGCCCTTGTGCTGCTGCCAGATCATCCTTAATGATCTGAGCCCATTCTTCCACTTCTAAAGGGTTCTCTTTCCCCAAAAATTGCTTTGGGTGCAATGCCCAGAATTGCTTTACTTCGGGCGCTTCCGCTTCTGGATGGTTCAGTAACATAACAGTCTGTTGCTGCTGTCCTTCCAGGAGGCTTCGGATTGCCTCAAGCAATACCGTATGCTCATTGATCGGAGCAACAATGGTAGGCGTAAGCGGTAGAGGTGGTGGTGTATTGTTGAAGTTGGTGCTAGTATTGTTTGGAGAATCCATAACCTTGAAAGAAAAATAGGGTTAGGATAGATTCAAAGTATATGAAATTGTAAGATTTAAGAAATATAAAATGTAAAGAATGTTTTTAGTTGCTGATTCTTGTGTTATATAGCTTAGGACTTCATGCAGAATTGACCTGCATGTCCGTACAGAACCGACCTGCATGTCCATACAGAACCGACCTGCATGGTAGGGTTCCATGCAGCATTGACCTGCATGGGCTGCCAATAAAACCTGTCACGCCCCGCTTCCTAGTGAGGGTAAGGAGACGTGACGAGGCCCGTTACATATTTACTCAGAAGTAAACACGCTAAGCGTAACTAAGAAATATAATGAAAGTACATAAGAAAAATGACAATAGATGTAACTGAACAACAACTTTTATTTATTAACATTTCTTTACAAGTACAACTGAAAATGTAAATACAGGAATGGAAAGCAATGCCTAAACAATGGCACGAACTGAAAAGAAAATATATAAAGTATCTAGAGCTCTGGGTCAATGGCGAACTGCTCCAAGTCTTCAGTACTGGGCTCGAGCTCCAGAGAGTCTGATCCACCTGACAACATTCCAAAGAAAGAAGAGAGAAGGAATGTCTTCAGCGAACAATCGCTCAGTAAGTCCCAAAGAAAGGTAGAACAAGAATAGACAGAAAGAATATAACTGTATATTATCTGATTGTTATGTTAACACAGTTGTTTGTAGCTTGGTACAGAATATGCCAGTATATACGAGAGGAGTCTCACTATTCCGGAGACTAAGGTATATGGAGCATAAGGAACCGTTAAGCCACGGTACAACAACAATGGATATTCAGGTTAGGTGTATTAAAGTGACCGTCTCGTGCCACTTCTAACACATTCCGTACTAGTCTACCCCTTTAAAACATCGTAATGTCTTTTGTATTGATTGTATTGTAATGAATGGTTGTATACGACTTGCCAAAACCATGATATCATGTAAATGGAATGGATATAAACGGATAGTCATGTAATCAGAGTATATCCATGGTTCGATTCAGTCGAGTCATGTTGATATAGATTGAATTCTGGTATGAATGGATTCATGTTGTATTGTAATTATATTTTAATTGAATTCAAGTCAGATTGATTTCATATTAGACTGAGACTCTATCTGAGTCAGACACTTTAAAACAAATTGAAGTCCTGGATTAGTTTTGATGTTATCGGTAACTACTGCACATGGACGGCAGGATTTATGTTTTTTTCCAAAACAATTACCGTATTGATAAAACCGTTTTTAGGTTGTCTACCATAGTAAGGCAGGCACCTATATTCTCCGGCTCCCTGAGACTCAAAAGAACTGGTCCCGCTTAAACCTATGTTTACAACGGTCCTTACTGTAAATTAATATAACTTGAGGGGTTTTTATGAAAAATAGTTTTGTTATATTTTCAAAATACACCTCAAGTATTTAATTATCGTCTTTAGGGTTTTCATAGTTGTAATTTTTATAAAAATGAAGTTTTCTAGTGAATAGAACCTAGATTTCATCGTATATGGTATTATAATGTAATATTAGAATGGTATTGAATTGTAATGGTAGTTTCATGAAATTGTGATTCCTTTGATTTAGAAAACATGAAATATATATATTGTATACTTACAGTAGATATTTTGATAATATATATACATATATATAAATAGAATTTATTTATTAAAGAGAAATCACATTTTTCTTAAAAATTGCATTAAAAATTCCATCGAGATCGGATGCTCCGTGAGGAGGTCTGCATCTCGCTCTACTAGGCCCGAGAATGTGCGATAAGCCACACTATCCCGATCGGGGTTCCCCAAAATGGGTTGTAGAGGCGCATTTGCAAGGAATTAAATAATACACTTTTAAAGAAAACGGTTTTTGAATGTTTATGGTATTTTACTGTAAACTCGTATTTTCCCACAAACTAATGTTCCAAAAGTCATCGTGATATGTCAAAAATGTATGTTGTGATGAGGTAAGTCATTATCTCGTGAGTTTTCTAAAGGTAATATGGGTAAACTGAATAATCAATGTTGTATGTAAACATGATGGTATTTTACCGTAAAATTGAAATAGAAGTTGCAATACATATTATTTTTGAGATGAAACTTATTCTAATGTGTTATTTAATGGTTAATAAACATTATATAAAAATGTTGGTAAATTTTTTATTAAGAAAAATTGCATTTTTGATGAAATTAGAATCGGAAGTCGAAATAACTCCGCTTTCGACTAGTTTTGAATTGAGCATGTTTTAGACTAGAATGAGGGGAGGGCAGAGGGGACTTACAAGTTAGAAAGAAAGGGAAGCGGTAGTGTGAACTTAGGAAGGCGTCCGGGAGTCGTTTCGTCGTCGGATTCTTCCCGAAATGTCGCCGGAACATTGACCTTTGGTAACTCCTCTTGTATAACTTAGGACTTGAAAATTTTAAAGAGTTTTTGTATGGAATTTCTGAATGAGGAGGGGTAAAATGTAGTATGGTATTTATAGGAAAAATTAAGATTTAGGGTAATGAATTGAGAATTAAAAATGTGCATTAAAAATGGATTTAAGAGAGGAATTATCACTCTCTGGATGAATGCAGAGAAATCAAACAACATGAGGGTAGTAGGGTAGGCCAAGGGGTTCCAGGGGAAAATTCAAAGCATTACCTACGGATAAGTCCGGCGGTGACGGCCCCCCTTCACATCTCGCCGGTCCAATCTGGTGGGATGGGCTCTGGATCTTGGCCACGTGTCCCTGTCGCTTGGTATACCTCAGTGCTCGTATTTGATTTTGTTGTGACTTTTCATTTTACGTGTTTTGCACGTGTAAACTTTTAAGCTTCTAAAATTTTAAAAGAAAATCAACAAAAAAAATATATGTGGCTGAGAGGATTCGAACACAGGGGCTACGTCACAGCAGTGCAAAGCTTTACCAATGAGCTACAAGTGCTTTCTTGCTGTTCAAAAGAAAATTAAATACTTATAGCATATACAGGATTGCAAATACTGCATTTGTACATTAACTTTTAAACAAATTTCCTATACACTAAAACAGAGTTGTTACAAGTAACCTGAGAGAGAATAAAGTTCTCAAATATATTACTTACAATGGAATACTTAGCACAAGTATCTACATTTTCGATCACCTTGAAGAATCATGATACTTGCAACATATGATTTTCTACCTTATTCTTATACCTATGACTTCTCAAAATTTGGACTTTGTATTTCAACGAAATATTTGTCTAAAACCATAGAAGTCATAAGTAAACGGAATATAGTACGAGTATCAACTCCTTTGTCACATCAGACAACATACAATGCTTTGTATAAGTCCTCTAAATTTAATAACTCAAACCATGTGCGTCGTAGGTTGAAAACTATGCTACGGTTAAGAAGAATTACACCGTTGTTGAATGCTCCTTACCTAACCATCAACTGATATAGGTAAATTTCATAGACAATTTTAAAAATTTATATCTCACTTTATAAAATAAACGTACAGATATATCAGTTTGAAATTGGTGCATAACAACGGATATTCAAAACCAAATATTTTTCGTCAGGAAAAACCCAGGTGATTTCCTCAAATATCACCAATTAGAAAGAATTCCGATATATTGAGGATCTAATCACCCAATTGCTAATATCTTGCTCCCACTCAGCATCTGTAATGCCATACAGATGTGAGAATCAAATCTGGTAAATACATACCCTGGAGTCAGAAACTAATTGGGAAAACAGTTTTCAATTAACACTGCACAGTAAAACTGAAACATGAAAATGTTTCGAAGGGGTGGCCGGGTATTCCTAGTAATGTCTCTTCCACTATCCAGATTCATGACAATAACCGTATATTTCCTTGCCCTCACTCCAATCCCTTTTTATGTCTTTTACTTCTTACCTTCTGTACACCATACTTAAGCTAATTGGTTTTCTTCCTTCCTTACCTTTCGGCACCAGCCTAAGGTTTGGAAGAAGACTATCCAATAAGCGTAATAGGTGTACACTCATAATACTAGGAGCCCTTGCAACCTGAGAGAAGGTAAAGAGAAAAGACAACCGAATAATCCTATTCAATTTCTTCTGAACCGGAAACCATCCTTGAACTGAAACAAGTTCCTTCGAGTTTGTATGTAACTATACGATGGCATATCCAAGCAATATGGATCTTCGTAGTGATACGGAGTGTTCTGGAGAAATGCAAAGGGGAAGTAGGAGTGGCAGGGATATACGCGGCTTCGTCGTGAATGATAGCAGTCGCAATTTTCTTTGCCCTCACTCTAATCCCTTTATATGTATTTACTTATTACCTTCTGTACACCACACTTAGGCTAATTGGTTTTCTTTCTTCCCTACCTTTTGACACATGCCTATGGTTTGGAAGAAGACTATCCAATAAGCGTAATAGGTGTACTCTCCTAATACTAGGAGCTATTGCAACCTGAGAGAAGGTAAAGAGAAAAGACAACCGAATAATCCTATTCAAATTTTCAGAACCGAAAACCATCCTCGAACTGAAACAAATTTCTTCAAGTTCGTATGTAACTATACGATGGAATATCCAAGCAATATGGATCTTTGTAGTGATACGGAGTGTTCTGGAGAAATGCAAAGGGAAAGTAGGAGCGGCAGGGATATATGCGACTATGACAATCCAAAAGCCAAAGTGTTTTAAGAAGGTTCGGTTAACTTAGTTCATGAGTTTTAGTTTAGGGTCAAGTCATGGTCGCTGCCAAAGTGAGAGAGAAAAGAAACACTCAGTGTGCACTCTAACCTAGATTAGACTGGTTAATCATTTTAACTAATCAGGATGGATTCTACTGTTTCTTCTGATTCAGCTTCAAATCCTAAAAGGAGAATTAGTCGGGAATCATCTGAAAATCGCCCGAGAAGTAACACCTACTCATCAGTGGAAATCGGGACCCAACTATCATTGCATGATAACTTGATGGAAGCCACTCAAGTCACCACACTCCACAAGGTATGCGCATGCTTAGCAGGTTTCCTGTATATTTGAAACTCCCGATGTGGTTTTTGCCCCTAACGACCTATGACCTTGACAAGGTCAACAAATCATAAGTCGCTAGTCATGTTCAACCCACCATTATCTTGATTACCATAGACCCACCCGCATAAGCCCTTGACAAGATCAACAAGGCTATGTGACTATCCTAGTTAATAACATCATATGCTACAAACAAGCACCACTCAGCTACCGTACATTACACCTTGACAAGGTCAACAAACGCAGCACGAATACTAAGTACTACTCGTAGGAAATGACGGAGTGCTATGGCTGGTTTTTGGCGAAAAACCTTTAACGTAATGAACTTGATATCGTTGAAAGAACCGAGTGGTTTTACAAATATATAGTGGCGTAAATTTTTGCTAAAGAGGTCGCGCCCTGTGAAGGGGTCTCGTCTCTTTTCTCATCGAATGAGGTGCAGGATACTCCTAACTGAATACCATGATGCAAAGCAAAAGAATTGACTATAGTGAAATTATTACAATAACGCAAACTTTTGCCCAAGAGGTCACTACCTATGAAGGGATCTCGGCTCTTGCCTCGTCGAATGAGGTGCTGGATATTCAAAACCGAATACCGCTGTGCAAAGTAAAAGGTAACGTCTGTAATGTCAGTTTTTTAAAAAAACTTGGTTCCAACAACATCATTTAGGTTTATTTTTCCTTGCATTAATCAAAATTAATGCAGTCCCATCAATTAATCCATATCACACCAGAAAAGAATGAAAATACAATGTACGTATATGCCATCCGCATTTGCCACGGAACCCCGTCATGCACCGTTAGGTTACTTAACTAATGGCTAAGCGGGGGCCGGACTAGCGCAGATGCAAAACATATACAACATCTACTAGTGTGTGTGTGTGTGTGTGTGTGTGTGTGTAACATTCGTCCCAGACATGATATAAACAACATTACAGAAAAGTAATAAGCAACAGAGAATAACGGATAATCTAGGAGCTCCGGGTTTCCTTTGAGCCGCAAATGAGACCTCACATTCCCCGGTCGTGTGGATAGCCTGTGCAATGTATAACTAAGACCCCTACGAGTGCGGCAAGTTACCCGCCAATCTCAAAAGTGAGGCAACCCCAATAAACAAAGTGCATGGGCCACCCAGCACTTCACGGAATCCGGTAACTTGAGCACCCCTCCATGGGTCATCCTATACTCCATACGAGTGCAGCGAATAACCCGCCAATTCTATAATAAGGCCCCCTCCGTATCAACGCCATGAGATGTGGGCCCGTTGCCTTCTAGAATCTGGCTATTCGAGCACTCCACCGCGGAGTAAACCTAGTACAGAAAAGAAAAGCATATATACAATGGCGACATCGACCTCAACCCGGTCGTGCCCCAATAAAAGAATATACAAACTGGCAGAAATGGCAGTCCACATGTCGGACGCTCGCCCCGCAATAACGAATATACAAATGAATCTAAACTGTGCAACTACCATTGCACTAGAGGCTATCCCACACGACAATCCGAACATAGCCATTACAGATATCAACATCACAACAGTATAAGAAAGTATGTGCAGCCCCGTCTAAATGACATATAGCAAATATACGACGTTTGAAAAATACATACACCTCATCACAGATATCCACGATGCAAAATTTTAACTTTTGAAACTTTCCAAGTTGCCCCCAAGCAAAGATAACGCTAAGTGAAATCTGGGACAAATCAAACAAGACCAAAAATACCAATTTACAAAACCCCAGACACAGGATCAAAATGAGGCACATAAGTGAATAGTGAACCGGCCAGGCCGTTTTTTTTAACAGTTTGGCCGGCCAAACTTGCATAGAATTGCCTCGTTTTCATTGTGTGTCATATACATGTCAATACTAAGTCTCTGCACTTGTTTTAAAAAAATTCAGAGATCAAAAAAATTTCAGAACAGATAATGGGTTTTGAAATTGGAATTTTACAGTTTTAAAACTAATGCATCATCTACTACTAGTTTCTAATGCTTGGGTGGCTCTGATACCATGTTAGGGTTCCTAGCGCCCTGGCTGTCAACTACGGTCGTTGCGGAACGAAATTTTTTGGTGTTTAAAAAACATGGCCCTAGAAACAACTACCTAGAATCGAAACCAAATATGAAACTAGCAATCTAAAAGAGTCTATCTACTGTGATAGAAGTGTTATACTGAATGATGCGTGTCCTTCGGTCTTCTACCATCTTCCTTAGCTCTTTGAGGTCCTTTGGATCGAGTTTGATCATCAGTCTTCCTCCGTCAAAGATGATCCACCCAAGGTGTAAGTCTACAGTAGCGCCCCGGCGGTCATTCTGACGCCAAACGCGGAACAAAAACTTTTATAACTGGCGCTATCGTATACTTTAACCCGGATCTTGCCATTAACGCTAAACTAACAAATTGTAAAGAGGTAGAAAGGCTATACCGATCGATCCGAGTCCTTCGGTCTTTAGCCACCATCCCACGCTCCTCGCGGCAACTCCGATCTCTTTGCTCCTTGTCGAGGTGGCACCACATCTACGGATCTTTAAACAGGCTCCTGCCTCTATACCGAGGCAACTCGGTCATCAAGTCTGCTAAAAGAGATGACCAAGATGAAGTAGAGAACGAGTAGAATACTTTGTCTCAAACATCCTAAGGTTCTCATCACATGAGAGGGTTAGGGTGGAGGTTGAAGAAGATGCTAGGATTTGGAAATGGTGAACTCAAGAAAATCAAGAGAGCAAAAAGAACTCAAGCATAATCACTTCTCTCTCATTTTATTATCATGTAAATAGATATATGAGGTTGAATCTCTTTTAAAACCCAAAACAAAATATCTTATATAAAAATATCTCCTCAAAATATCTATCCACAAAACAAAACACCATTAATTCTTCATGACTCACTTAGTGACTCATTAGCATGAGTCACTAATGAACATGCTAGAATAAATGTGTCATCCATAATGAGTCACCATTTCCAAAATCCAATAATCATTTAAACCAAAATGATTAATCCAAAAAGAAATGCATCTTCTAAAATATTCTCGTAACGGATTACGAAAATACCCCTCGCCTGTATATACATACCTGTATCCGTATTCCGACCGAATACGAATACGAGAGACTAAAATATTCTAACTCAATATAATACATGGATCTGGCTTAAACCAAAACCCACCAGTATTATCTGCCCGAAATATGACACGTGCAGAAGTGCACGTGCATTTTTCGAACCCTGCCATAAAACCATACGGCCTCTACAACGTTTCGCCCGAACTTGGGAAACTATCTGTGGGGGACTCTAAAGACTCATCAGTACCCTGGCAGTGGGTTTAACCACAAGCACGTCAGCGGCACTAGCTGTGCGTAACGGCTGACCATGTACAGACCGAAAGGGAAGCTGATGAGCGAACTCATCCTGGAACCCTACTGATCCTATCAGTGACAATATACGTACAGTTCGGTCCGTTCGTCTATGAGTATCGCATATCGGGCCTAGGGGGCTGGTAACGTCAGACCCCCAATACCGGTATAAGTCGTGTCGGAGTGTAGCCCAGAACACCTTGAGATACTACTGGAGTACCTACCCGTAAATCTCCTGCCTCGGCCGAGGGCTTGGTGTAATGGCTATCCTAGACACAGCGCGATCTCACCCCCAATACCGGGAGAGACGAATCCCCTGCCGATCTGCTCACTTGCCTCCATGTGGCTCGGGATTGTACCCAACTAAAACCTGTTTGCATGACTCCTTTGAGCCGTGGTAAGGTAGAAATCAAAGAACAGTAGGAACTCACACGAGACAAATGACGACCTCAGGTCGATGAACTAACCTATACACATGTCACCAGGGAACTGCTATCTGACGCTAGGTATAAATACCAACTAGCAGGTTCCCGGCGAGTCCTGTCCGGTGTACTCATAACTTAATGAGCACCTGTATACATCTTAGGTGATCCAAATGACACCAGTGGCTTGTGAGACCGGCCACCGCCCCTCATCGGGGTCTTGACTGTATACACTAGTCTACTCCGGAGTATCGATACCCTGTCTCGAAACTCCCACAACTAGGGACCACTATTAAGGATGCGCTTATAGACTACCCAACTCTCACGTATATGATCGCCATCATACTGTTGGTAGTCAAGCAGGATCTTAAGGGCTCTATCAACGTGTAATAGTGAACATGTCACCTAAATCTGTACACGACTGATAAAGGCAAACCAGATAGCATACTATCATCTTGAGTAAGACTGTCCTACCGGTATAGGTCCTCCCTCAATCATTGCAATCACGTACCTGCGATCCAATAATTGACTTTGAGGGCACTATATCCAACAATCCCCCACTTGCACTTAAGGCTAATTATTGCGATGTCGCATACTCACAGCCCGTGTGATACCGAACACCCAACTCCTCTACTAATCAGTTTCACAAAACTCGTTTGTAAAACTCTTGTGTTCGAGAAATAGCCTCAATGAGTGGATCTGCCCTGATGTATCTTTCTATGTCTCTCTTAATCTCAAGTTCGCAGAGAAAGCCATCTCCCGAATTGAGCAATACATGTCTTAGAATATGTCTGGATATCTGATGGGACCTAGTTCATAAATGAACTCCAAATCCAAACTTCTTAGACTGTATCGACAACTGAAACTAATCAGTGTCCAGCACCATGTCTCCCACAGTATCCTCTTGGACCACCTGTCCATAATACTGCCCCCTTCGTCAGAGGGAAAACTATAACTCTGACAATCACTCTGTCATCCATGTCACCTTAGAAGCCTGGAATGATGATCGTCTCCCGAAGGAGGCTGCCGTCATCAAATCCCCAGAACATGCACTTATGTTCTAAAACTGCTTCCGTATGTTTCTTCAAGATTGGATTAATATAAACTTATTGCATCTAGTGCAAAAACAACATCTGGTGTGGTACTTGACATCTCATGATTGACTCAATTGCCTAAGCAAGTGATCTGCCAATCATTCACATACCCTCCCCTTTAGTCTGTAAGACATCTTTAGAGAGGGAGACTCCATCACCTGCAGGTACACCACCATGCCAGGAGTCGTCCATTCTAAAATACTATTAGAATACTGTCAAAGTACCCACATTGGGAAACTACCCAAATCTAGATCTAAAACCATAGATCTAGTAACCAGAATGTCAAATATTATATCCATATCCTGTGTGGAGAAACAACTGTGTGACAACCACAATATAACCGATCGTAGTATAGGAATTTTACTTCCTACTCTGTGTATGTCATCCAAATACCAGGACATCACACCCTACTACCTTCTTAACAGATCCATCCCCTATTCTGATGAAGTCAAAGCCATGACTGTCACATCAAAATTAGATGATCTATCTCCACTATATCTACTCTATTCTATAAATAGACATAAGCTACTTGCCCACTATGCTTCCGCTGCTCCCACTGACCACAACAACCCTCTGGCAGAATAATATATACGTGCACTTTTAAAACTAGTTTAGAACGACGCTATACTTAACCTCCTTCCGGGTCTCATAGCCTGGAACAACAGTAGTGTCAAGTCTGGATAAACAAGAACCTCCCTGTCACAGTCCTTGATGCTACCGGAGTACCTCTCGGGTGTCTGAGGTTACCCACCATATCTGCTGAGTGGCTAATGGAATGTCAAACCTGATTAAATCTTTAGGTTCTATTTAAATTTTCCGTAATCGTTTGTAGTTCTGGAATCACTTGCAGTTCTACCATAGTCCCACTACTGCTTTCTGAAAAAATCCATTTTATTAAAACTGTGGCGAGTCAAGAACAATATCACCATTGATCTTCCAGATGGTAGAATGTCAACCCTCATCATAGCCTGGGCCAACCCACAAACTGCCATTACAGAAACGTGCCTTGAGTTATCCAGAGTCTGGTTTTACCCATAAGCTGGACAACTCCCCGTACCTTAACATCGTTAAGATATGAACCATTCTATATCGAATATAGAAACTTTGGCACTTATTTAATTGGAACCAGATTCAAATCATGCAGCTGCCTCCAGTGCATATCAACTTAATGGAGAGGGGCTAATCAGCATTACTCAACTTAAGAATACATCCAATTATGAGTAATCTGAAAGAGAAACAAGTTTCTCAAAACCATTACTATCATCTGAATACCAATCACAAGTATCTACATTTTCGATCTCTTTGAAGAATCCCGATACTTGCTACATCTGGTTCTCTACTTTATTCCTATACCCACAACTTCTCAAAACTTAGACCTTGTATTTCTACGAAACACTTGTCTAAAAACTAGAGAAGTCACAAGTAAACAGAACATAGTACGAGGACCAACCCCTTTGTCCTGATGGACACTGGACATCATACAATACTCTGTATGAGTCCCCTGAGTCGAATAACTCAAAACATGTGCATTGTAGGTTGAAAACTGTACTTATGGTTAAGAACTACTCCGCTGTTCAATGCTCCTTACCCAATCGTCAACTGATATAGGTAAATGTCACGGAAATAATTTCAAAAAGTTATATCTCACTTTATAAAAATAAACGTATAGATATATCAGTTTGAAATTGGTGCACAACAACGGATGCTCAAAACCAAATACTTGCCGTCAGGCAAAAACCCAGGCGATTTCCTCAAATATCACCAATTACAACGAATTCCGATATAATGAGGATGATCACCTAGTTCCTAATAACTTACTCCCACTCATCATCTGTAAAACCATACAGATGTGAGAAACATACCTGGTAAATACATACCCTGGAGTAAGTATCTAATCGGGAAATCAGTTTTCCTTTAACAACGCATAGTGAAATTGAAACATGAAAATGTTTCGTAGGGGTATCCTGGTATTCTTATAAATGCCTCTTCCATAATCCAATTCATGACTATAACCGTATATTTCTTTGCCATCTCACCAAATCCCTTTATTTGTCTTTATTCATTAGCTTCTGTACACCCCTTTAGGCTGAGTGGTTTTCTTCCTTCCCTACCGTTCGGCACCAGCCTATGGTTTGGAAGAAGACTATCCAATAAGTGTAATAGGTGTACCCTCCTAAACCAAGGAGTACTCGCAACCTGAGAGCAGGTGATGATAAAAGACAACTGAATAATACCTTATTCTATTTCTCCCGAACTGGGGAAAAAAGCAAAGGTGAAATAGGAGTGGCGCTGAAGTACGCGGTTTGGTCGTGAATGATAGCAGTCGCAATTTACTTTGCCCTCTTTTTAATCCCTTTATTTTTTCTTTACTTATTACCTTCTGTACACCCTACTTAGGCTAATTGGTTTTCTTCATTCCCTACCTCTCGGCACCTGCCTATGGTTTGGAAGAAGACTATCCAATAAGCGTAATAGGTGTACTCTCCTAAACTAAGGAGCCCTCGCAACCTAAAAGAAGGTGATGATAAAAGACAACCGAATAAACCAATTCAATTTCTCCTGAACCTGGATCCATCCTCGAAGAAGTCCCTTCGAGTTCGCATATAACCATACGATGGATCTATCCAATGGAAGTGGATGTTCGTAGTGATACGAGGTGTTCTGAGAAAAGCAAAGGGTAAAAGAAGGAGCGGTAATGACTTATGCAACTTAGACAATCCAAAAGCTAGTATTTTAAGAAGGTTCGGTCAACTTGGTCACTGAGTCATAGTTTAGGGTCGGTCAAAGGTCGCTGCCAAAGAGAGAGAGAAAAGAAACACTCTGTGTGCACTCTAACCTAGATCAGAATGGTTATCACTTTATCTAATCAGGAAACCTCCCACTGTACTGTCAAATTCTCCTCCAAACCTGAAAGAAGAATCACTCGGGATCACCCGAAGAGTAAACTAACTTATCAGTGGGAATCGGGATCCAACTCTCATCGCATGATAACGTGAAGGTATCCACTCATGTTATTACACTCCAGAAGGTATCCGCATGCCTGGAAAGTTTCAGTTTCTTTAGAAACTCCCGATGTGATTTTTACCCCATATTCTTATGACCTTGACGAAAGCCAACAAATCATAAGTCACATGTCAAGTTCTACCCGTCATTATCTCGTCAATTCGAACCCACCCGTACATACCCTTAACGAAGGCCAACAAGGTAATACGATTGTCCCAAACCAACTCATCTATCTATGCAACAGAAAAGTAACAAGCGGCTACCATCCACTATGCCTTGACGAAGGCCAACAAACATAGCATGAATACTACGTGCTACCCATCTGAAACGACGGAGGGCTACGGCTGGTTTTTGGCGAAAAACCTTTAACGTAACGAACTTGATATCGCTGAAGGAACCTGATTGCTTTTCATAAAATTATAGTGGCGAAAACCTTTGCTAAAGAGGTCACTCCCGGTGAAGGGATCTCGGCTCTTTCCTCGTGGAATGAGGTGCAGGATATTCCAACCGAATACCGCGATGCAAAGCAACAAGTAATCGACTATAGTGAAGTTATTACCCTAATGCAAACTTCTGCCCAAGGGGTCACTCCCGGTGAAGGGATCTCGGCCCTTGCCTCGTTGAATGAGGTGTAGGATATTCCAACTGAATACCACTGTGCAAAACAAAAGGAAACGTCTTTGTAATAACACTTTTTAAAACTGTTCCAACAACGTCCAAACAGGTTTGTTTTCTTTTGCATTGATCAGAATCAATGCAGTCCCATCAATTAATTACACCAGAAAAGAACGAAAATAAAATGTACGTATATGCCATCCGCATTCGTCACTGGGTCCCGTCATCACTCGTTAGGTTACTTAACTAACGACAGAGCGGGGACTGGACTAGCGCGGGTGTAAAACATATACAACATCTACTAGTATATATACCAATATACAATAATCGCTCCAGGCGTGATAAATGCAACATTACAGAAAAGTAATAAGCATCACAGAACAATACAGATAATCTGGGATCCCCGGGTTTCACAGAGCCGCTGCTGTAACCCAACGTTCCCCTGGTCGTATGGATAGCCTGTGCAATGAAACCTAGACCCCTACGGGTGCGGCAAGTTACCCACCAAAACCTGAAGCGAGGCAGCCCCCTACTGCAAAGTGAATGGACCACCCTGCACTTCACGGAATCCGGTAACTTGAGCACCCCTCCTTGGGTCAACCTGTACCCTCTACGAGTGCGGCGAATAGTCTGCTAATTCTAGAGTGAGGCCCCTCTGCCTCTCAAATCCATGAGATGCAGACCCGTTGCTCTCCAGAACCCGGCTATCCGTGCACACCATCGTGGTGTAAACCTAGTACAGAAATGAAAAATATGTACAAAGGGTACATCGACCTCAGCCCGGTCGTGCCCCAAAAGAATATTATACAAACAGGCAGTGACGGCAGTCCATGTTGGACACTCGCCCCGCAATATCAAATGTACAAATAAATCCAAACTGCACTACCATTGCACACAGCTATCCACCAAGACAAATCCGCAATATCACAGCACAACACAGAACATCAACGCGAATGTCACGTTCGCAAACCCTTCTAAAAGAGCTATAGCAATTAGATGCGATTTACCGCTCGAATGACATTCACGGTCGGAGATATAATGTAAGTACTGTAAACTAACAAGTTTAAAATTCCGATCGACAAAACTTTCCGAAGTGGGCCCCACGTACAACTATAGTACACAAACAAAATCTGGGCCCAAACAAAATATTCCAGAAACCACAATTCCCATGATAGACACTACTGTAGAAAAATGGTACTCTGTTGCTCCAAAACCGCGGCGAAACTGCGGCCAAACCATGGTTTGTGCGGCGGTTCCGCGGCAGTACTGTTGAGACAGTGGACCAAATTTCTACAGTATTCTTAAAAAGGCCTGCACGATTTTCTGAGAAGCTCAAAATAATTTTTAGACGACAAAACAAAATCGACAGAAACTTTAACATTGCAATCGCGGTTTTGGAAATTTCGTTCGATCGATATTTTAAACGCGTTAGAACAAGTTAGTAAAGGTTAATGGCGTGGCTCTGATACCATGTAAGTCTACGGTAGCGCCCCGGCGGTCATTCAGACGCCAAACGCCGAATAAAAACTTTTATAACTGGCGCTATCGCATACTTTAACCCGGATCTTGCCATTAACGCTAAACTAACAAACTGTAAAGAGGGAGAAAGGCTATACCGATCGATCCTAGTCCTTTGATCTTTAGCCATCAACCCACGCTCCTCACGGCAACTCCGATCTCTTTGCTTCTCGTCGAGGTGGAACCACATCTACAGATCTTTAAACGGGCTCTCGCCTCTATATCGAGCCAACTCGGTCATCAAGTCTGCTAAAAGAGATGACCAAGATGAAGTAGAGAACGAGTAGAATACTTTGTCTCAAACACCCTAGGGTTCTCATCACATGAGAGGGTTAGGGTGGAGGTTGAAGAAGATGCTAGGGTTTGAAAATGGTGAACTCAAGAAAATCAAGAGAGCAAAAAGAACTCAAGCATAATCACTTCTCTCTCATTTTCTTATCATGTAAATAGATATATGAGGTTGAATCTCTTTTAAAACCCAAAAAAAAATATCTTATATAAAAATATCTCCTCAAAATATCTATCCACAAAACAAAACACCATTAATTCTTCATGACTCACTTAGTGACTCATTAGCATGAGTCACTAATGAACATGCTAGAATAAATGTGTCATCCATAATGAGTCACCATTTCCAAAATCCAATAATCATTTAAACCAAAATGATTAATCCAAAAAGAAATGCATCTTCTAAAATATTCTCGTAACGGATTACGAAAATACCCCTCGCCTGTAAATACATACATGTATCCGTATTCCGACCGAATACGAATACGAGAGACTAAAATATTCTAACTCAATATAATACATGGATCTGGCTTAAACCAAAACCCACCAGTATTATCTGCTCGAAATATGACACGTGCAGAAGTGCACGTGCATTTTTCGAACCCTGCCATAAAACCATACGGCCTCTACAACGTTTCGCCCGAACTTGGGAAACTATCTGTGGGGGACTCTAAAGACTCGTCAGTACCCTGGCAGTGGGTTAAACCACAAGCATATCAGCGGCACTAGCTGTGCGTAACGGCTACCCATGTACTGACCGAAAGGGAAGCTGATGAGCGAACTCATCCTGGAACCCTACTGAGCCTATCAGTAACAATATACGTACAAACTGGTCCGTTCGTCTATGAGTATCGCATATCGGGCCTAGGAGGCTGGTAACGTCAGACCCTCAATAGCGGTATAAGTCATGTCGGAGTGTAGCCCAGAACACCTTGAGATACTACTGGAGTACCTACCAGTAAATCTCCTGCCTCGGCCGAGGGCTTTGTGTAATGGCTATCCAAGACACAGCGCGATCTCACCCCCAATACCGGGAGAGACGAATCCCCTGCCGATCCGCTCACTTGCCTCCATGTAGCTCGGGACTGTACCCAACTAAAACCTATTTGCACGACTCCTTTGAGCCGTGGTAGGGTAGAAATCAAAGCACAGTGGGAACTCACACGAGACAAATGACGACCTCAAATCGATGAACTAACCTTTAAACATGTCACCAGGGAACTGCTATCTGACGCTAGGTAAAAATACCAACTAGCTGGTTCCCGGCGAGTCCTGTCCGTTGTACTCATAACTCAATGAGCACCTGTATACATCTTAGATGATCCAACTGACACCAGTGGCTTGTGAGACCGGCCACCGCCCTTCGTCGGGGTCTCGACTGTATACACTAGTCTACTCCAGAGTATCGATGCCCTGTCTCGAAACTCCCACGACTAGGGACCACTATTAAGGATGTGCTTATAGACTACCCAACTCTCACGTATATGATCGCCATCATACTGTTGGTAGTCAAGCAGAATCCTAAGGGCTCTATCAACGTGTAATAGTGAACATGTCACCTAAATTTGTACACGACTGATAAAGGCAAACCAGATAGCATACTATCATCTTGAGTAAAACTGTCCTACCGGTATAGGTCCTCCCTCAATCATTGCAATCGCGTACCTGCGATCCAATAATTAACTTTGAGGGCACTATATCCAACACAAGGGATGTAGCTTATGGCTCTAGCTACATACTAAGAATCTAGTGGAGCAACTAGAGACTTTAGATTGCTAATCTAAAGTGTCTAGAATATAGTGAAGTGTTCTATGTGTGTATCTATCTCACCTCATCTCTTGATTCTCAACACATGAGATGGTAGAGAGAGGGTTGAAGATGAAGGTGGAAGAGCTCAAGAAAAGTAGTAGTAAGGAGAGTGAAGCTAATGGTGAGAATAAAAACTCTTGAAGGAAAATTGAACCATCCTTCATCAAGTGAGAGAAAGAAAGAAGCAAGGTTTTGTAAAACATTTTTTTAAAGTAAATATATTCAACCATGCTTGAATAGTTTGTACAAATGAATTGTTAATTCATTTATGCAACACTATTGAAGCATGGTTCTCACCATACTCCCTTTAATACCTTTACACCTCATTTTCCATTTAAGATAAATGGATAAAGTCTAAAATGAGGTATCCACCTTCTAGAATGTTTTCCGTATAAATACGGATTACACTCTACAGTATATGCATACCCGTATTCGTACCAAAATACGAATACCCAAAGAGATAGAATAACACAAAGAACATAATACTATAATAAACATATCGAAATACATATACATAAATTATTAAATCAATACCTGATTTAATAATCCGGCTCAAACCCGAGCCGACTAGTATTATCAACCGTCCGATCGAAAGTCCGGGTAACTAGTACAATCATTCGATTGGAACCCTACACGTATCTAATACGTCTACTACATCATTTATCCTGAACCAGGGAAACCCTCTGTGTAGGACTCTAAAGACTCGTCAATACGCTGGCAGTGGGTTTAACCACAAGCATGTCAACGGCACTAACTGTACGTAACGGCTACCAAGGTATTAAGCGAAAGGAAGGCCGATAAGAAAACTCATCCGAACCCCTACTGATCCTGTGTCAGTGACAATCTCCATACAGTCCGATCTGTTCGTCTAAGAGTATCGCATATATAGTCTAAGGGGGTGGATAAAGTCAGACCCCTAATAACGTGATATTTCTTGTCGGTATGAAGCCAATCACCCAGTAAGAAACTACTGATCCAAATCAGTAATTCTCGTTTACCTTGGCCAAGGATTTCTGGTGATGGCCAACCGTGCACCGCGCGACATCAATCCCTAATACCGAGATAGACGAATCCCCGACGATCCGCTCACTGCCTCCATGTGTCTCGGGACTGTATCTAACTAAACCCTGTTTGCACGATTCTTTTGAGCCGTGGTAGGGTAGTAATCAAAGCATAGTGGGAATTCACACGTGATAAATGACGATCTCAGGTCGACAGACTAACCTCTACTCATGTCACTTGGGAACTGCTATCTGACAATAGGTATAATACCATCTAGTATGTTTCCGGCGAGTCCGCCCGGTTTACTCATAACCCAATGAGCACATGTATACTATCTTAGGTGACTAACTGACACCAAATGGCTTGTGAGACCGGCCACCTCCCCTCGTCGGGGTCTCGAAAAGTATACACTAGTCTACTCCGAAGTATCGATGCCCAGTCTCGATACTCCCTCAACTAGGGACATTTAAGGATGTGCTTATAGACCACCCAGTTTCACGTATATGATCGCCATCATAATGCTGGTAGTCAAGCAAGAATCCTATGGTCTCTATCAACATGTAATAGTGATATGTAATACCACATGATGCATGTTCATGATGATAGAGACAAACCAGATAGCATACTATCATCTCGAGTAAGACTGTTCTACCGTATAGGTCCTCCCTCAATCATCACAATCGCGTGCTTGCGACCACAATAATTGACTTGAGGGCACTATAGCCAAAAATATCCCACTTGCACTTAAGGCTAATTATTGCGGTGTCGCATACTCACAGCCCATGTGATACCGAACACCCAACTTCTCTACTAATCAGTCTCGCAAAACCCGTTTGTGAAACTATTGCGTTCGAGAAATAGCCTCAGTGAGTGGATCCGCTCCAATGTTTCTATCTTTATCTCTCTATATCTCAATTTCGGGCGAAAACTATCTCCCGAAGTGAGCAATACCGGTCTTAGAATTTGTCTGGATATCTGATGGAACCCGGTTCACAAATGAACTCCAAATCCAACAAACTTCTTAGACCGTATCATCCACTGAATTTAATCAGTATCATATTCCATGCCTTCCTCAGTATCCGCTTGGACCACCTGTCCAACATACTGCCCCTCAAAAAGAGGGAAAACTATAACTCTAAAGCCACTCTGTCATCCAGGTCACTACCCAACTAATTCCGAGTTTTCTGGGTTTTCTGGTTAGTAATGTGGCAGGAACATACTGTATTTTATAGGAACATGTCCTGCCACATTACTATCTTTCCAGTCTTGAATCTGGATATATTTTATAGGATTATACAGCTAATATCAAAATACTCTGAATATTATTTGGGTTTCTTCTAAAAATTTAGTTTTAAAATATGAAGAATATACGTATAAGTTAAAACCATGATGCGATGCCCGGTCAATAAAAATGCATACCCTCAAGTACGGATCTATTTAAATATACATAGCAGTCCAAACAAGTCTGTTTTAACAATATGGACAGGAACAAACTGTATGGATGCAACCATATGATATGGGGAATGATAACATGCCATGCTAGATATTAAAAAAATATTATCTGGCTATTATTTGTATTATTAAAAGATATGTAGACACAAAAATATATTATACATGTATATAGAATCTAGATGTGCATGGATCCTCTGTACTAACAAATATATGACGTAATCTTTAACTATGATGGGTTTCAAATATGCGGGTTGGGTCGGATACTAACAACAGTTACCAAGTGCACTATCCGTACCTAAAATCAATAATAATCAAGAAATCTGTCGCAAGATTTGGAAATAATCAACAAATATAGCATAGATGCACTAGGGTGTTACATTATACCCACTACAAAAGAATTTCGTCCTTGAAATTCATAGAACAAGAAAAGACAAGAAAACACGGATCTAAGAAAAGGGGTGTGGAAACTTCTGTCGGATCTCGTCTTAAGGTTCCCAAATAGATTTCCCATACGAACGATTTCCCCATGAAACAAGTACTAGAGGGATAATTTTGTTCTTGAGGACCTTGTCTTGTCGATCCACAATCGCCATTGATCGTTCTTCATATGTTAAGTCCTCCCTTACTGTTAGCTCCGAGTGGTCTAGGACGTGCGTCTCATCTCGAACATATTTGCGGAGTTGAAATACATGAAGTACGTCATGAACACTCGCCAAGGATGGTGGTAACGCCAATCGATAAGCTACCACTCCAACACGTTCGATAATACCGAAAGGCCAGACGAATCGAGGACTAAGCTTGCCTCGACTACTGATTAAAGGGTTTTATTTTGCATCAAAGAATTTGTTAACCGCAATCAAGAATGGCGTCGCTTGGTAGCTAGCCGGTGAGTACGGGTCGGTCCACAGGGATTTTGTGTATTCTCAATTTGTTCTAACGAGTTAATTCCAAACGGTGTTGGATTGATTATTCCTAAAAACTAAGTTGATCTAGACTAGGATTACAACCTTGCTAGAGTTAGGTTTAGGTTAAGTTTGGAAAGTCAATATTCCTCACCGCTTTCTATGCCCTAATTAAGATCTATGAGGTGTTATGGTAATGATTAATAAAGTGGATTAGTACCATCGGGAAGAAACTTGGTTTCTTCCTCTAGGTTCTTGTCCTTCCTTTCTTAATACTTACCCTAACCTCCATGGAAAACATTTACAACCGATCTTTTTTACTACGGTATCACTGCTACCTCGTGGGATAGGGTGCCGTAGAGAGCGGGGTGTGTGTGTATGCATGGAGTCCTATAAAAACGTGTGATGGGCAAGAAAAGGGTGAGAGATCTTCATCTCTCAAACCTTCCCTAATCCTAACCCTAACAAGTGAGGAGACTACTCACTCATTAGGGAATTGATTAATATGTTCTAACTAATTTAACTAGAGCAGATAAGAAAGATTATACTAGGGCAGATAATAAAAGTTATACTAGGGCAGATAATAAAATTAACTAGGGCAATGAAAAAAAACTTACTCTAATTTTTATTTGATGCTCTCTTCCAACTTTTACAGGAATTGAATTCTGAATTTAGATAGATAGAATGAGGCACAAGAAGAGGCATAACCTAAAAAAGGTTTTAGGGCTTCTATTTATAGATCATAGAAACCCTAGGGTTACAATCGACTCACTTCTGCAATTACAAGTATACCCCTAAAAAGACTAGAAAACCACCGTCGCACCGACAAAATCCCCACCGATACGTGTCTAGCACGGCCGTGGATCCGCGGCCGTAGGCCCTGTTTGGCCGCGGATCCGCAGCCAAATAGTGGAGTCTTGGGCTGATTTTCTCTGTACTTCTTCTGTTGCTTTTGTCTCCTTGTTTCTTCACTTGGTTTCTCAGATTGTCTTTTGGTTTTCTTCCAGATTTCCACAGTGGGTAAAGTCGTGGACTTTTACCGCTTGCTTCGTGTTGAAGTCTTGAACCTTGCGCTGCCTTTGTTCTTTGTGAAATCGTCTATTGATCTTCGTTTAGTCTTCGAACTGTAGGCATGATCAAGATCTTTCCATTTGTTGGTTGTAGTCTCACTTTTGTATCGTCTTTTCGTCAATTTCACTGTTTTTGTTCCGAGAACCTGTAACCTGCAACTATGTAGCAGACATGGATCAAAAGCACCTGTTTATTTATAAAATAAATAAGAATGGGAAACATAATAATGCAAAATTATGGTATGAACAAATACCCCCAAACTTATCTTTTGCTCGTCCTCGAGCAAACCTAGTTTTATTCTCGAAAAAGATCTAGCCTCACTTTCACGGGGAAACGTGATTGAACTGAGCTCGTGCAATAAGCAGTTAAACCTCTAGGTGTCCGTAGTAGGAGGAGTATTGTCTCCTGAGGGTTTTCAGCGGATACTACCTACAAAATCCTATCAATTAGGCCCATTGACTTTTATTCTCCAATTAGGTCTTCTAATAAGAAACTCTATTATCTTTGATTCAGAAATTATCCATCCGTATTTTTCACGCTTCCTTATTATTTAACTTTAGATTATATATGTTCTTGTAAATTTACTTAGTTTTTAGCATCTTTTAAGTTTTCCTTCTAGGGTTCTATCTCAACTTAGGAATTTTTATCATCTCTATTAAACATATAAGTCAGATTTTTCATTCCTATCTCTTATCTAAATCTCAATCACATACCCTTACGTGTGTGTATATATCACCCCTACACTTGGAAATTCAAATCAAGCTATTATACTCTTGTCCATCGTCCAAAGTACATTTCAATTAGTGAATTTTTAGATGAAATTGCTCACACATTCTTCATACGGCCGTTAATACTTCTTGAGGTACCAACGACCGATTACAAAATGTGTTTGCACATTAAAGCGTAAATCCTAGTCTTGTAATCCCTAAGGCTTTTAGCAGTGACTCCCAAACCAGTTGGTCTAAGGCACTGGGTGATGAAGCACCCTCGCTAAATATTTTTTCTATTAATGCAGCCTTAAGTAATTACAAAAACCAGTGTTCATTTTTCTTTTTTATCTCTTTATTCACACTTGTATTTTTATTTTATTTTTCTTTGTACTAAGGACTTTAGACAAGAGCATTTCAAGGTCTCTTCTACTATTCCAAGTTTCAAGGTTCGTGTTTGTGCAATTTGTAGGGTATATATTTTCAGAATCTAGACTTAAGCTTAGGAATTATTTTTCAAATTTATACTTTAATAAAAATATCAATAATTTTCCCTTGTTTTAACTTAGCCCGCGAAGTCAACTCGAAATTTCCCTATTTCTAAATAAACTTCAAAGACATATACTTTCTACCGTTAAATTTTTAGAAAGGTTATTTTTAGGGTTTTTAATTTACTAAGTCTAAGATCTAGTTGTTCCTAACTAGTTAACATATTTGTCAAACTCAAGTCAATTATGGCCAAAATTGAATGTTTTAATTTTTATAATTTTTGAAAATTTTTAATTTTTATGGGTTTTAAAATAAGTATGCAAATGCAAAAATATACTCATGAATGCGAAGGAAGAAGGCTTACCGAGCACACTCCCAAACTTAAACTTGACAGTGTCCTCACTGTCATGCTATACCAAGAGGGTCAAAATTGTCGGTACTCCCCTGTTTATTTATTTATAATTTTTTTATTGTTAAAAGGAAAACAAAAAAATATATATACAACAAGGTTCCCCCCAAACTTAAGTGAAACAGTGTTTCCACTGTTTAAGCGTTTAAAGTTCAGAGTTAGGGAGGAGAAAATTCAAACTATATAAGGCCTTACACAGGCCAAAGGTTAGTACCAACCATTCAAATATTTTATCGTTATAATGGTAGGGTTGGTGAAAGAATGGAGTGTAGAGAAATGAGATGAGACTCACACGAGACCGTGTGCAGATAGAAGCAGTATACGATCTCGGTGGTGGAGAAGAATGGCGGAAGGGAAAAAGAAATGGTAGTGGTTCTACTTCTTCGAGTGGAGGTTGATTAATCATAAAATCCGCGTCGTTTAAGAATGCGAGTTCGTCGGCGAAAATATCTTCGAAACTTTCATCGAAGGTCCAATTGAACGTTTCAATCTCAATAAGTGTCACGCCAGAATTCAACACACTTGATTGTTCAAAAATTACGGAGGTAGAAGACTCGTAAAGCTCATCTACCTTATTCTCAAAAGATTCTAAATCAAGTTGTTTTTCTAAAATTATCGAACTCAAAATATCGGATTGTGATTCATCAACTCTCGGTATCATTAAAGGAAGATTAGAAGAACCAAAGAAAGTGGGAATACGAACTTGAGGGTGGGGATGGAGTGTATAAATTAGCACAATTTGTAATGACCGATGTGTAAAAAGCGATTGTGCTAATCTATCAACCCGCGGAGAAATGAGATCAAATCCCTCAAGATTCATGAGCAATCATGGGTACGTCGAACTTGGTATTGGAGATGAAAGCGTGACGGTCTCTTGCAAGGTTGGAACGAGGACGGAGGGAAGTGAGTGAGGAAGGGTATCAGTTAAAGATTCAGGAGGGTGTACGCAATCAGTGGAAGGGACATGATGAATTAGGAAATCCGACTCATTAAAAAAAACTGGTTCATCCTCAATAATTTCCTCAATATTCTCCTCAAAATTTAGCTTATCCATGCCATTATCATCAAAATCAAGACGCATATGAAGTTCGGGAGAAACATTTAATGACTCGGTATGATGAATTGGAGATAAAATTTCAGTCAAATCAACGGGTTCATCATCCAAAATATTCCCGGCGTCAATATCCTCAATCAAGTGAAAATCAAATTTTTTAGACACCTCATCAAAAGTATGGAGATTTATCAATTCAGGTTCTAGATTGGAGGTGTAAAGATCAAAAGGATTAGGTATGGTTTCACTCAAAAGGGACCCTTCACAATCTGGCAAATCAAGCACTACAAAGTCGCACAACTCATTAACCGTTTTATTTTCAACTGGTGAATCATTTGGGACACTTGTTTGAAAACTGGAGTTGTGGAATTCAATTGGTGATGGGTAGGTTTGATTTGGAAGTGTATACAGCTCACTCTCACCACTCAAATTCTCACTCTGTCCAACCGCCTCATCATACATTGGAATTGTTGGAGCTAGTTGGAAACTAACTACCGGTTCAATCGGTTGTCTTGATGAATTAAGGGCGGCAATGGACGCATCCAAATTCCTCATCTGTTGGTTTGTCGCTACAATATAAGCTTCCAACGACTTTTCCAGACTAGACATGGGTTGTGAAGAGGTTTCAGTAAAAGATTCAAAATTGTTTGGATACGTGAAACTCCCAAATGGCTGTGTAGAAGCAATGTCTAGGGAAGGTGCGGAAGTCGGGTAGGACTGGTAGGAATTGAACAGTTGGACAGGAGTAGGATCAACATTTTGATAAAATGGTGAATGGACTTGTTGATCCCAAGAACTAGAAGTGTTGAAAGGTGTGAAAGATCGGTTACGAGATTGTTCTATATGTTCAGCAATAGACATAGGTTTCGGAGTTAGAACGGGACTCGAAGAAGGAGTATCAACGTAAGAAGGTAGTGAAGGTTGAAATGGTTGATATAAGGTGGATTTCGGAGTCCAACTGTTTCTCCTAGACATTTCTATTCAATCTTTCAAAGAAATTTTGGGCATGGAGGGGTCGTCCGTAATTCGACCAAAATAATTCGCGTATGAAGCAAAGTTTGGTTCATGGTACCAAAGTTCGGCAAGAGTTTTGGGAGGTGGGGTACCCATGATGTAAGAAGGAGAAGAAAAAGACTGTGGGTGTAAGTGGGGTGCACGGATTTCTTAGCGACAAGTTGCAAGTTTTTGTAAAAAAATTTCCTTTTTCCTTTTTGTGTTTTTTTCTATGTGGAGCTTTTTGCAAAAAAAGATTTTTGATAAAAGGCATAAACACACGTTCAATCAATCACAAATGCACAATCAAGCCTAAATCTAGGGTCACCTAGGTCAGCTAGACAGTTCCCAACTGTTCTAAAGGGCAAGAAGTAGGACCTCAAACCGCCTCTTCACCGTCAATTATGGCCAAATAAGCATAACTAGAGAAAGGAGGGATCCGCTCACGAATCACCGTGAGACGGGTCTTTTAAAGTTACCTTCCCCTACCTGTCTAGCCTAGGCACCACAAAGTCAGGTTAGGATCGACGGTCGATGCCTACAACTATTCCTTTGTCCTATTGAGCGCGAAGTCCTTAGGGCTAAGTCTAATATTTTTTAATTAGCTTGATGGTCAATGCAATATGCCTTATGTGATTTTTGGGGTCCTGGGAAGGGTAGTGAAGTCCCCACCCAATCTGGATTGGTGTAAAAGCCCCTTAAAGTCAATTTAAATCATGCAAAGCAGTAAACACAATCAAACACTTGCAAAAAAAATTATTTTAGCACGGCGCAAAGAATCTTGCACAAGATCAATTATTGGAAGGGGGAGAAATTTTTGGTGCAAAGAATCCTGCAGGCAAATTTTACAGAGGAGATATCAGGGGGTTCAGAGAAGAATAGAGGAGACTTACAGCGCTTTTTTAGATGATGACGTCACCCAAATGACCGCGGATGCGCCGTCAAAGTGACCTATCTGCGGTGGAAGCGCGATTCCCGCTGCGGCTCGGTTCCCGAAATTTTTTCTGTTCCTCTGTTTTGATTTTCCTCTGTTGTTCAGATCTGCCGTTTTCTATTTCGATCTCTGGATTTTTCCAGATCTGAATTTGTTCTTCGGTCCTGCAAAATTCAAACGAAAATACCCTTCACAAAATAACAAGTTGATAAAAAAAATTATATTTTTAAATTTTTTGGTTTTTATGATTTTTCAATTTTATATTAACCCGAAATTGCAAAAAGAAAATACTATGCCATCCCTGGCAACAGCGCCATTTGATTAAAGGGTTTTATTTTGCATCAAAGAATTTGTTAACCGCAATCAAGAATGGCTTCGCTTGGTAGCTAGCCGGTGAGTACGGGTCAGTCCACAGGGATTTTGTGTATTCTCAATTTGTTCTAACGAGTAAATTCCAAACGGTGTTAGATTGATTATTCCTAAAAACTAAGTTGATCTAGACTAAGATTACAACCTTGCTAGGGTTAGGTTTAGGTTAAGTTTGGAAAGTCAATATTCCTCACTGCTTTCTATGCCCTAATTAAGATCTATGAAGTGTTATGGTAATAATTAATAAAGTGGATTAGTACTATCGGGAAGAAACTTGGTTTCTTCCTCTAGGTTCTTGTCCTTCCTTTCTTAATTCTTACCCTAACCTCTATGGAAAACATTCACAACCGGTCTTTTATACTATGGTATCACTGCTACCTCGTGGGATAGGGTGCCGTAGAGAGCGGTGTGTGTATGTATGCATGGAGTCCTATAAAAACGTGTGATGGGCAAGAAAGGGGTGAGAGATCTTCATCTCTCAAACCTTCCCTATTCCTAACCCTAACAAGTGAGGAGACTACTCACTCATTAGGAAATTGATTAACATGTTCTAACTAATTTAACTAGGGCAGATAAGAAAGATTATACTAGGGCAGATAATAAAAGTTATACTAGGGCAGATAATAAAATTAACTAGGGCAATGAAAAGAAACTTACTCTAATTTTTATTTGATGCTCTCTTCCAATTTTACAGGAATTGAATTTTGAATTTAGATAGATACAATGAGGAACAAGAAGAGGCATAACCTAAAAAAGGTTTTAGGGCTTCTATTTATAGATCATAGAAACCCTAGGGTTACAATCGACTCACATCTGCAATTACAAGTATACCCTTAAGAAGACTAGTCAACCGCCGTCGCACCGACAAAATTCCCACCGACACGTGTCTAGCACGGCCGCGGATCCGCGGCCGTAGGCCCTGTTTGGCCACGGATCCACGGCCAAATAGTGGAGTCTTGGGCTTATTTTCTCTGTACTTCTTCTGTTGCTTTTGTCTCCTTGTTTCTTCACTTGGTTTCTCAGATTGTCTTTTGGTTTTCTTCCAGATTTCCACAGTGAGTAAAGTCGTGGACTTTTACCGCTTGCTTCGTGTTAAAGTCTTGAACCTTACGCTACCTTTGTTCTTTGTGAAATCGTCCATTGATCTTCGTTTAGTCTTCGAACTGTAGGCATGATCAAGATCTTTCCATTTGTTGGTTGTAGTCTCACTTTTGTATCGTCTTTTCGTCAATTTCACTGTTTTTGTTCCGAGAACCTGTAACCTGCAACTATGTAGCAGACATGGATCAAAAGCACCTGTTTATTTGTAAAATAAATAAGAATGGGGAACATAATAATGCAAAATTATGGTATGAACAACTACCAAATCGGATCACTCCTCTGATCGGTGATATCGTCAAGAATACAAGATCACCAACTGCGAACTCCAGAGGTCTTCGTCTTGTATCGGCCTAACTTTTCTGTCGATCTTGTGCTGCCTTCATATGATTTCGGATCACATTGACTTTCTCCAAGGTTTGCACAATAAGATCCGGTCCCAATAATCTCCTTTCTCCAACATTGTCCCAATAGATGGGCAAGCGACACTTACGACCGTACAGTACTTCGAATGGAGCCATCAGTATCATCGCCTGAAAACTGTTATTAAAAGAAAACTCTACCAAGTGCAAATGATCCTCCCATGAACCCTTGAAGCCTAACATGCATGCTCTCAACATATTTTCAAGAGTTTGGATCGTTCTTTCTGACTGACCATCTGTCTGAGGATGATAGACTGTGCTAAATTTCAAGCGAGTTCCCAAACTTTCTTGTAGACTCCTCCAAAAGTGCGATAAAAATCGGGTATCACGATCGGAAACGATGCTCACAGGTACTCCATGCAATCTCACAATCTCTTGCATGTACCGTTCTGCAAAAGCCTTCATCGATTGACCAACTCAGAAAGGTATGAAATGAGCTGCCTTGGTCAATCGATCATCAATCACCTAAACTGCATTATTGCCCTTTGGACTACATGATAATGTTGTCACGAAATCCATGGTTATATGTTCCCACTTCCATTGAGGAATCGGAAGTGGTTGCAACAAACCATCTACCTTTTGATGTTCAACCTTAACTTGCTGACACACCAAGCACTTAGATACATAGCGAGCAATCTCCCTTTTCATGCCTTCCCACCAGAAATGTTGTCGTAGATCTCGGTACATTTTTGTGCCTCCCAGATGTACGGAATATGAGGAACTTGAGTCTCCTTCATGACTTCTTCATGAACATCTCCTTTAGGCACATATAAACGGCTACTATATCGTAACGAACCATCTTCATGAATTAACAAGTCCGTTCGAAGTCCCGCTTCTACTTGTTCTCAAAAATTCTGCAATCTTGGATTGTACGACTGTGCTGCTTTAATGTTGTCGATCAAGGATGACTGTACTTGCAACTGCATCAACTGTCCCGAAGAATGCGGTAGTACGATCTCCAACTCGAATCTCTGAAGATCAGCTATAATCTCCTTCTGTGCTGTCAACATCTATATTGCTGGCAACCGACTTAGAGCATTTGGTACTACATTAACTTTCCCCGATTGGTATTTTATATCAAGATCATAGTCAGCCATCAGCTACAACCATCTACGACGCCTCATGTTGAGCTCTTTCTGTATGAACACATACTTTAGGCTTTTGTGATCGGTAAATACTTCTACCCTTTCGCCCAATAAGTAGTGTCTCCAGATCTTCAAAGCAAAAATCACTGCTGCTAGCTCCAAATCATAAGTTGGGTAGTTCTTCTAATGAATCTTCAATTGCCTTGATGCATGGGCTATAACCTTCTCATGCTGCATTAGAACACATTCTAAGTTTTTCCCAAATGTGTCGCTATGAATAATGTCACGACCCGAAATGGCACGTGACAGGCACTTGAATCATATGAAGTCTATAGGACCCCATCTAATTCAAGTAAGCCAAGATATCCCAGAAATCTAAACCATTTAAAGAAAGAAGTGAAGAAAACATGTTTTAAAACAAGGGGTTTTTAATAACATAAGCCGAAGTATGCATTTTAAAATCTCAAGTCTTTTCTGAAAATTTCGACAGAGTTTCCTTTGTAAATACTGGCCCCAAACGGGGTACAACATGAATAATATATGCACAATGATAAAAGGCATCCCCAAGCGGGAGCTAGCTCTTCGTCAATCGACGGTCATAACCACGCAAGCAATATAATATACAATACCGAAGAACGAGGATCAAAACTCAAAAGGAAACTCAAAATATCAAGAAAACCATAATAATACAACGCGCGACTCTAAGGTCGAAAAAATAAACAACTGGTCTTCTAAGTCTAATAAATATACAAGTCTGGTTGATGGAGTTTCTAGATACAACTGAAATATATAAAGTACAATGGTGGTCACGATACGAGTGAACCCACCTACCAAGAAATCATCCGGAAAAGGACAGTGTGCCAGCAAAGCCGCAACGAACCTGTACGGCAAAACTTGCAAGAAACTGTAGCACAACGGGGGTGAGTTGCCAACTCGTGAGTAGAAAACATCACAGAGCAGAAATCGTATGTATGACTCAATTTTAGGTCAAACGATCAGTAATATATATATATATATATATATATATATATATATATATATATATATATATATTCTCAATATGATAAAGTCTGAAGGATGAAAAGGTGGCAAGGGTAAACATCTAAATAAAAGTGTAATACTAAGTGCTCGTGTCAGTGCCTCAGGTAGCAACATATCATAAATATGAAGTATGATCAATGCAATCAACATGAAGTCAGTGTCAACTATATCATGAAGTCTATAAGTATGTGGATATCATCCAACTATGTAATCAATGACTGTATGCATATGGATCTCGACCATGGGTCAACCAATGACACAACAATATCATGCACGTAAATATCATAAAAGCAGATGCATGAAAGTATGAGGATATAAATCAACGTGTGTCCCTCGCGACATATCAAAATCATGGAACCTGAGTGCCTAGCATCGACACTCGAAAACATCATGAAAACCGTGCCCAGCATCGGCATGTAAATCCTCATATATCGGGCTCCGTCAGTCCGGATTGGCCCACGGGCTCCGTCAGTCCGGATCGGCCCATATCATCTCTCGACTCCGGTCGGTATCCTCCGGATATCCGCTGAGCCCAAATACTATCACCGGTAGGTATGATTCCCCTGTCAGGCTCATCGGCGTGGTCCATCGATATACCTTTCTTATCCCAGGGTACCTCCGGGCCCCACCATGTACCCGCAGACGGCCCACGACACTTCCTCGCATGGGGTGTGTATATATATATATATATATATATATATATATATATATATCAAAACCGATAAAACTCATAGTGGCTGCTGAAATATCATATCAAGAGAAACTGGGTTTTTAAAACAGTACATAATTTCTTTTGAAATACCCACGGTTCTCAAATCCAGAAATATCATGGAAACAACATATCTCAATGCGTATAATCATAAAGCATGATGTAACTGACATATAATACAAATGTAAGCATATCAGTATATCATGCAACATAAACCAGTAATATGCACATATCAAGGGAAAACCGCTCTTTTAAATGAATCCAGTTTAAAAATATATCATGCGGTTCCCAAATCTCAAAAATCAAACCAGAATCATCTATGTATGTGCAAATGTGTATGTATGCAAGCATGGGTGTACAATATCCATGTACGCAAGTATGGGTGTACAATATGCATGTACGCAAGTATGGTGTACAATATGCATGTACGCAAGTATGTCATGCAAGGAGTCATATCCTGATGTCAACAATCCTACTGTATAGTGACATGGCAATTATCGATGATGAAGTGTGTGAGCCGATAAGCAGGTGTACGTGGAGCATGCGCATCATCGATAATAGTGCTGGTGTCCTGACAACATGGGTTTAATATAACATAAATCACCAGTATATAAGCATGCAATGCGCTAATAACCACATGAATATATGGAAATGGAAAGTAAACGCAACAATAAGGAATCTACATTAGTTATATGAGTCATACAGTTTGTCATTTAAAATCACACAAATCATGGTGTTTTGAAAAAAATAGGGGTTACGATGTTTTTAAGAAAAGAGGTATGTCCTTTGGAATATCCGTAGAATCCTTTGGCCTGTCTTTAAAATACTCACGATTCGTTAGTTTTGGAAATATGTATGACTCGAGTCTATTCAAACATCTACAAGTAAACTACAGGACTAAACGAACAGTCTAACCGAAAGGGTAAGGGAAAACCATCTAAATCTGAGTCAACATATATAAATATAATAGTCGGTGATCCCACCTCAATAGTATCACATACGATACAATATATATTATGACATTCTCGAGTCAAGAGTGTGGATCTATCATCAATATGTAGCTCGTACGTAAATCCGTCGTACGGCATCCTAAATCTGGGTACGGGTCAAATATCACATCCATCTCATTATTCAGCTGGTATCCATTATCATCATATCCTGTATTAGGGGTACTGATCTAAGTCTAGTACATACTGATACCATCTATATATATATATGCGTGTATGAAAACACACGTCTAATGGCCCACTATAATCTCATGTCGTATCTCATAATACGAACCAAAACATATCACTGATCTCACGGCATCATGCCTAATCTCATCGACTCATCTCCAAGTACCATCTAAAATCCTCATCATCCATGTATAGGTATACGTATACATACACACACACACACATCTCCTCATAACCGCACAAGTAAAACAATGTAAACATGTGTGTGTGTGCGTGTGGGTGTAAACCTTATTCTAAGGTCCGCGACTAAACTAACTAATGACGCTATCATCCAATTATACTAAAATTATCCATGACTCCCAAAGTCTATCTAGATAGTCATAAACTCACAATAAACATATAAATATATCCATCTAATAATATATATACCATACACTACGCTACGAACTGCGGGGGTGATATACGCCATCGACCCGACTTCTCCCGTTGATGTGAATCTACTCACCTGATCTTCGCTTGCCGATACTGACATCGCCACACCCTTGCTTGTCGTCGCGAACTTCACATGGGGGTACCTACATGTCACAACGTATCGTATCGCATTAAAATTCAAATAAAAACCAAAACGGCACGCTAAAAGCCTATAGGTTAGAACCTACGGACTACGCCTTTCAAACCACCAAACAACCCTCGATCTCGTCGTACAAACATCAAGTGATCGAGGTAAAACACAAATACTAAAATCCAAAATCCAAAATATGAAAAATATAACCCTGAATCAAAACAGCAATTCATGAATTTAGTCCCAGATTTTGTTTAAGGTGAAAACAAGGTGCACAAACAATGCTGGGGGTGATGTATAGGGTGTATATGATCTATAGAAGCAACCTGGACCCCAGATCCCACAGAGTGGCCGGCCACACCCCCATCAAATCCGGCCTCCTCAGTTCCCTAGTCTTAGATGGGGTTCTTTTTGGTAGAGTGGCCTCGTGGTGCTCTAACTAGGTCTCTGAAGTTGTTTGCTTATCCAGTAAAAATCCCAGGTCAACCAAGATTTCCCTGCACACCTTAATAGTTCACATACCGACATGAAAAGTTTCTGTTTTTCAGAAATTTAGGTTTCAGGTTTTATCGTGTGTTGGTTCTGGGTTTCTAACACTTGGGGGAGGTTTAAGGTCACCACTAGAGTTTAATTGCACAACCATAACTCAAGAATTCTTCAACCCTCTTTAGGAAACTTCAAAGTTCATAAAACTTCACTAAATCGGTTTTAAACTTGAAAAGAGGCTAAAGCAAATGAAATACTACACTTAATGTGAAATAATTACCTCATTTGGCAACTCAAGAATTTTCTTGAGTTGCCCAAGTGCCCAAAATGCAAACTTTCTTGGTCCAAGGTGCTTGGTGTGAGCTTGTGCACATTTTTATTGAAATGGAGATGAACTTTTGAGTTGTTTTGGGGTGTGATTGTGAGGATGAAGAGGGAGAGGGAGATGGGCAGCAGTAATGGTGAGAGAGGAGAGGAAAAAGGATGAAGAAAATGAAGAGGGAGATAAAGACCAAGACTTAGGTTTGACCCCTCACCTCTTTCTCTCTCATGCCCATCCCTCAATTGTTTAACATTTTCATTTTCCTTTTCTATTCTTATCTTTTCTTTTCTCTTTTAAAAATCAACAACCATGCATGATAAAATGAAGCAAAGACCATGATAAAAATGTAACAAGTGTTAAAATGACATGGTGCATGTCATGTGCACAAAACCGGATTAATGCGCGATTAGTGATATTTAATCGCAATTAGAACTAAATAGTGTATAATGAATCATAAAATTTCATAATTTGCTTAAATCCAATAAAACACCCTATTTTTAGTAATTTCTATAATTTTCCAAATTTTTCCCAATTTATCGGTATTTAATTATACCGCCTTATTAAAATATTCAATATAATATTATTTAAGTATAAAAATCCCTAAAAATAATATTTTATTTTTCTGAAATGTTACAATCTTCTCCCCTTAAAGAAATTCGATCCCCGAATTTAAATTTAAACCCCTCAAATACTAAAACATTTCAGTAAAAAGTCTAAGTCGTCGGGGCTCCGAAATTATCAATACATAAAACGCATCATAGCGCAATGCATGCGCAAGAACAATGAGCAGATAACTCAAAATCAAAACTCCGTCAAGCATCCCGCAATCATCGGAGTCATGGTGAAGACACAATTGTCAAATCCAAAACAAAACCAATATGATATACATAAAAACTATACATGTAAACATCAAATATATACATGTAAACATCTGAAGGAAATGCATGCCAAACCTTTCATGTTGCTGTGCGATGCGCGTATCGCGGAACAGTCGTGGACGTCTATTGTAAGAAAATAACTATATATATACTTATCCTTTGTTTAATATGTATGCCCCGCCGTTTTTGAAAATAATTTAGAAGGGTTTCCTTTATAAAATATTTTGTGTCATCTCGAACATGTAGGTAAATACTGAGACTATAGCTCTTTCTTTGGAAATCCCTTCGATAACTATTGATGCATGCAAAATACATTCAGGTACTGTTCTCGGACTAGTCCTGCTCAGTACGGAAACAAATAGTAAATATCATAAAAACGTACTGCTCCATAAGAAATAAATCTCAAAATCTGCAAAAGAATGTCTCGTGCGTCTGGTGCGCACGAAAATCAAAATAAACAAATGTGCCCTACATATGCACAGAAACAAAAATCTAAGTATAACGGTTGTGCACGAAATACCTATCCAACGCAACGGGTGTACCTGACAGCAATATCAGGTGCATCTGATATGCACGAAGAATCTCGATTTAGTGCATCTGGCGCACACCAAAATCGCATCAAGAGCCCAAGTATGCGCAAGAATCCAAATCAAGTGCACAAATCAAATCAAAACACTAAAAGTGCATGAAAACTATGCCGAAAGAACCAATCAAATCACATGCATGTCATAGATGTGAAATCAAAATCAACATCTCAAATGATATCCAATCGAAATCAGGTGCAACTGCGGTGCACAAAATCTCAATCAAGCAAATAAATCATCCAAAATACCGAAATCCAAAGTGACAGATACGTGATAATCGAATCACCAAATCTCAAATCATAAATACTGTCGTCGATATGTCCTTCCTTCAAAGTCGGGAAGGTGTCGGTATATCCAATGCTAGCAGAGCAAGATATCTACTTGCCTACTGTTCGTGGCCTGTCGTCCGGTGCCCTTAGGCTCTCGTCTCTCACTGCAGATTGCTAAGTGTATAGCTCCTCAGCTCAATGGTCCAATATGGAAACGATAATGGAAGCAGTCCGCTCTGGCACGTCCTCTAAAGATCACTGGCCAACTATCATTGTCACTCATAACATATCTCGTCGACGAGGCCGAAGTCTGGCCTGCTGGGTGTGCGTAATATGACCGATCCTGGGTCCAAATCTTCTCGTATAGTATTCCAGAAAGGTCCTGTCGAGGTCTCTCCCAAATCTCGTTTCTGTCGAACTGCCCGGAAGTCGTCGTCCTTTACTAATTCTGTTTTCTTGCTCCAGAACGGCTGCATATTCATCGCGACTCTTTCTGGAAGATATATCCCTATACAATGCCTCTGCATGCGTATCACATCTCTGATGTCGGCAGAGTGGAACGTCATCTCATCAAGATCTCGTACGAACCTCTTACTCCACTTTTCTCTAATGTCGACTGCTTCGGACTCGTCTCTTCGTGGCTGCATGGACTGTGCTCCAACGGCTATACTCGTATCTGGAGTCTCCCAAGCAATGTATCCCATCATATGATATCCGAATGAAGTCGAACCGTTCGATCGATTCGTTAAAACCTCATAATCCCCCAAGAGCTCAACATCTTAGGTACAGTTTAATAATATCGAGTACATGCCACAGCACCTATGGACTAATCGTAGAAGGGCAAACCCAAGCCTCATTAATGACACCACTGAACTGCCGCAAACCCTAATGTTTAAAGGCGTTCTCATGGTCATTATGTCGAGTTAGGGTTTCATTCTTCTAGAGGGTCCATAGCATTACTTGCATTTGTCTCTGAATGCTTTAAACTTGGAAAATGGGCTTCTGACATTCGATCGTTCCCTTCGACTCCCAACGTACCTGCGTGAAGTTGTCTCTAGCTGGAATCAATCAATCTGATGACCTCACATCGGGGTAAGCGTACGAACCACATGTCCTAATCATTCCTCCATAGGTGACTAGCGATCTTCAATCATATCTCTAAGTACAACTCGTACTGCAATAGCTCCAACATCAGGGGCGATATATTGTCGTTCGCAGCAACAACTGGCTCATCCTTCTGCATGCTGAACAGTATCTCAATCATCACGAACAATCTGTGCATTGATAGTCATCACATTCTGGCTGGCCTCTATCAGTGGCTCAATCCTATGGTGTTGATCTGCACGTCCGAGTAATCTCGTAAAAGCGACCCATCAAACGCTCCTGGCGCGAAAACACAATAAAACGACGCCTCTAAGCAAATCGTATGTCCCTGGAATCACGCCCTAATCAGTCCTCGTCCGTGACGAGCTCGTTTGACCCAACACTAGCCGTAGCTCTCTCTGCCTGTGTAATCGTGGCAGCAAAACCATAAACCAATATCGATGAGGATAGATCATAGAAATGAATATAATACTGTGCAAGGAAATGTACATCCTAAGGCTCCCTAAACGGAGTAGCGTATCGTAAGTATTGTAGGGTGTTTTTCGTCACCCCATTGAGATGGGAATACGCGCGCGCTTGTCAGGCGTACTACAGATTCTCCCTGTCTAGGGTAGGCCGGGGTTTAATGATTGTGGGGATCCGAATCTCCGACAGCCACGAACTAAGCTGCCGTTAATTACCCCCCGCCTTTGGGGCGAGGGAACCTCCGATTGACGGGTCAAACTGGTCATGCAAATTCAATGTGCAGTGTACGTGTGTTGTTGTTTTGGAGGGGGGATTTGAATATATCGGGAGCCACGCAGAGTTTTTACGGGGGTCCCGCTACCCGGATAGCGGGCTGGGGGTAAAGGTGGCTAGCAGCCCCCTTGCGGGGTGCGGGGCAGCGCCCCGTTAGAAAAAATTTTTCTAACAGGGACAGTGTCGTAGAGTATGTGTATGTGTACATTTATATACATATGTATATATATAAAAAGGGGGAAAAGACATCCAAAGGATGCGTGGGGCCGGCGCCTGGGCGCTTGAGCGCAAGCGCGCCACGTGTCGGCACATGGGCGCTTTGCGCTCGAGCGCAGAGCGCTGGAGCGCAATGCGCCACGTGTCGGCACGAGGGCATTTTGCGCTCGAGCGCAGAGTGCTGGAGCGCAAGCGTGCCACGTGTCGGCACGCGGGCTCTTTGCGCTCGAGCGCAGAGCGCTGGAGCGCAAGCACGCCACGTATCGGCACGCGGGCGCTTTGCGCTCGAGCGCAGAGCGCTGGAGCGCAAGCGCGCCACGTGTCGACACGCGGGCGCTTTGCGCTCGAGCACAGAGCGCTCGAACGCAAGCGCGCCACGTGTCGGCACGCGGGCGCTTTGCGCTCGAGCGTGAGGCGCTGGAGCGCAAGCGAGCCACGTGTCGGCACATGGGCGTTTTGCGCTCGAGCGCAGTGCGCTGGAGCGCAAGCGCGCCACGTGTCGGCACGTGGGCGCTTTGCGCTCGAGCGCTACCGCACCAACGAGGAAAAGGGGGGGTTTTAGCCTCGGAAATTCTCTAAAGAGAAAATAGGGTGGAGTTAAACTCCTAAGATGCTTTGGGTTAAGGAAATGGGTCCTTCTTCTTCCTTTGCTGGCAGGATCTTGGAGATAAAGAGATGTGAGATTTAAAAATCTTTTCTTTTTGAGATCTGATGGCAGATATGAGTTCCCCTTAATGGGTTTTGTGGTGGAAAACTATTTAGTTTTGAAAAAGGAAGAGTAAAACTCTTGATTTAATTCAAAAGAAAGAAGAAGGTTTTGGAACCTTGAAGAAGGAAGAAAGATCTCAGATCTGAAACTTTTTTTGGAGAGAGAAAAGTTATTGGGATATTTCATTATCCTTACCTTTATAGGCTATACACTTTACACATAGCCCCTTGGGCTTCACAAAATGGCATTTTGCCTATTCCATGGCTCATGTGCCATTTCTTTTTGCACATAAGCCATGGGCTTTACAAAAATTTGGCTTTATGCCTATTTTTCTTACATTTATCCATAAAATAAAATAAAAGAATTACAACAAAATTATTTATTACAAAATTTTTATCTTGGCATGGGAGGAGGCCGGCCGCTTCATGTTCGGGCTCGACCCGGGCATGGGCCCACTTGGCTTGGGGTTGACTTTGATTTTGACTTGGTCAACCGGGGTGTAAATTTTTACCCCAACAAATTGCCCCCCATCAATAAATGCACACCACATATATGGGTCGTGTGCATGAAATTGATGGATTTTCTTTTACTTGGAGGCGACCTGATTTGGTTCCCGCTTTTTGGGAAGCTGGCACAGCCCTTTTTTACGACATGGACGGTCGTTGCTTGACATGTCTCCGAGACGGAGTGTCCGTGATAGACGTTTCCCTGGCCCGGAGTGATCTGGTTCCTGCTTTGTAGGAATCCTGTGCTGCCCTTTTTACGACATGGACGGTTAATGCTGCCTTTTTTGCGACTTGGACGGTCGATGATGCCCTTTTAGCGACTTGGACGGTCGGTGTTGCCCTTTTAGCGACGTGGACGGTCGATGCTGCCCTTTTTACGATTTGGACGGTCGGTGCTGCCATTTTTGCGACTTGGACGGTCGATGCTGCCCTTTTTGCGATTTGGACGGTCGGTTCTGCCCCTTTTGCGACGTGGACGGTCGGTGCTGCCATTTTAGCGACGTGGACGGTCGATGCTGCCCTTTTTGCGACTTGGACGGTCGGTGCTGCTATTTTAATGACTTGGACGGTCGTTGCTGCCCTTTTTGCGAGTTGGACGGTCGTTGCTGCCCTTTTAGCGACGTGGACGGTCGGTGCTGCCATTTTAGCGATGTGGAGGGTCAATGCTGCCCTTTTTGCGACTTGGACGGTCGGTGCTGCCCTTTTTGCGACTTGGACGGCCGTTGCTGCCCTTTTAGCGACGTGGACGGTCGGTGCTGCCCTTTTTGCGACTTGGACGGTCGATGCTGCCCTTTTTACAACTTGGACGGTCGGTTCTACCCCTTTTGAGACGTGGACGGTCGGTGCTTCCATTTTAGCGACGTGGACGGTCGATGCTGCCTTTTTTGCGACTTGGACGGTCGATGCTGCCCTTTTTGCGACTTGGACGGTCGGTGCTGCCCTTTTTGCGACTTGGATGGTCGGTGCTGCCATTTTAGCGACGTGGACGGTCGATGCTGCCCTTTTTGCGACTTGGACGGTCGATGCTGCCCTTTTAGCGACGTGGACGGTCGATGCTGCCCTTTTTGCGACTTGGACGGTCAGTGCTGCCATTTTTGCGACTTGGACGGTCGATGCTTGATTTGACTTGCTCTGCTTTTTGCAGTGTCAGGGGTAGACTTGACTTGCTCCGCTTCTTGCGGTGTAGAGATTGGATTCTGACTTGCTCCGCTTTCCGCGGTGTCGGAGTGGAAGTTGACTTGTTGATTTTGATTTGGGTTGACATCAGCATCGCTATACTGGAATATGGTACCAGGAGCGAATCATCATCTGTCATTGAGAGGATTTTGGGATTTTGGTTTTTGTTTGGCATCTGCATTGCTGCACTGGAATAATACCAGGAGCAACTCATCATTTGCCCCGGGAGGATTTGGGAATTGGTTTTTTTTATTATTATTATTTTATTTTTTTGGTGGGACTTTGAATGTGGTCTCACCGGTAGGACATGGGAGAGGTTGGGATTGTTTTACGCCCGTGGATTGTATACGGTTTTGCAGGATGTATGATCCAGACCGTATGGCCGGAAAAATTTCGGGACTTTGTCGGCGTCTGCATCGCTGCACTGGAATATGGTACCAGGAGCGACTCATCATTCGCCGTTGGGGTATGGGATTTGGAATTTGGTTGGCGTCTGCATCGCTGCATTGGAATATGGTACCAGGAGCGACTCATCATTCTCCATTTGGGGATTGGGGAGCGATGGCTTAGGATACAGGTTTAGATCCCTGTCGCCTAAGGCTTTTCAATTTTATGGGCCGTGAGGGTCCCATAAAAGCATTTTCTCCCTACGAGTCGTAAGGATCCCGCAGGTGTATTTTCTCCTCAGGAATCGTGAGGATTCCTAAGTGTATTGCTCCTTTGTGAGTCATAAGGATCTCACGCAGGGTTTTCTCCTCACAAGGTCGAGAGGACTTTGCGAGTGTATTTCATTTCTTTTCACGAGTTTGTGCCCTTTCGGGTTTTCACAGACTCGCCGGTAGTCCTGCTGTTTTTACTCACGGAGCCCTTTCGGGTTTTCATCCGTGCCCGTTTTGCTTGTGGACATACCGTTTATTTATTTTATATTTTTTTTACTTCTTTCCTTTTTTTCCTTTTTCTTTTTTTTGGCCGCTGGTGGGACTTTAAAAGTAGTCTCACCGGCAGGATTTGGGAGAGATAGGGGTCATTTACGCCCGTGGATTGTATACGGTTTTGCAGGATGTATGATCCAGACCGTAGGGCTGATGTGCTCAATTCGCCTGCGACTTGGAGCATTCACGTGTAGTATTTCTTGAGATATCGGCCATTGATGGGTGGCATGGGCCTTTCTCCCTCGGCACTTATTAGTTGGTAGGATCCTCCGTCGAACACTTTCTCAATGACGTATGGTCCTTCCCAGTTTGGCTCGAATTTTCCCTTGGCATGTCGATTGAGGATGATCGGTCTTTTGAGGACCAACACCAATTCACCTTTCTTGAAAGCACGGAGACGGGTTATCTTGTCATAGGCCCGTGACATTTGGGCTCGGTATAGCTCCAGATTTTGCTGCACCGCGAGCCTCTTTTCTTCGAGGGCATCAAGTTCTTCAAGTCGAAGGAGCACGTTTTCCTCCTCCGTCAACTCATGCTGAACGGCCATTCTTAAGCTTGGAACTTCGACTTCGAGGGGGAGGACCACCTCCACTCCGAAAAGCAATGAGTATGGAGTGGACTGAGTTGGAGTACGGTGAGTGGTACGATATGCCCACAATGCCTCGTGAAGCTTGAGATTCTAGTCTCTCTTGTTAGCTGAAGCATTTTTCCTCAGGAGCTTGCATAGAGTCTTATTGAAGGCTTCGGCTAGCCCATTGGCTCTTGGATTATAGATGGAGGAATATCTCCAGTCTATCTTGTGCTGAGTAGCGAACCTTGAGACATTGAAGCTCTTGAAAGAAGGCCCGTTGTCAGAAATGATTCTTCTTGGTGTACCGAAGCGGTATAGAATGTTATGCTGGAAGAATGTCAGAATATCTTTTGTCTTGAATTCTTTTAGCGGGACAGCTTCAGCCTATCTGGAGAAGTAGTCTGTCGCGGCCAGTATGAACCGGTGGCCTTTGGATGACGGAGGATCAATTGGGCCAACAATGTCGATGCCCCAGACTTCGAAGGGCCACAACGCCGCCGTAGGATGCAACGGATTGGGATGCTTGTGAATGAAATCACCATGGATTTGGCAGATCTGACATTTCTTTGCCTGCTCTCCGCAATCCCGTATCATGGTGGGCCAGTAATACCCAAGCCGTTTGATTTGAAGTCGCATCTTAGGGCCAGATTGGTGAGCACCGCAAACGCCCGAGTGAACATCTTTCATTACCTTTTGGGCTTCAGCCATTGACAGACACCTGAGCCAGAGTTAGTCATATGACCTGAGGTATAACGTGTCATTTACAAACACATATCGGAGAGCTCTTTTCTTCAGCTGAATCCTCGCAGATTTTTCTTCGGGCAGCTTGTCGTATCGGAGGTACTCTATGAAAGGTTCTCTCCAATCGGGCTTGTCTTGGATGATCGAAGCTTCTTCGGCGGGACTGTTCTTCTGTTCTGCGCTTTCCTCTTCTCGTAGAGAGACATGGGGTAGAATTTGCCGGCTCCTGACTGTGATCAGAATTTCGTCCATGTCAGGATCAGCCAGCTCCTTGGCTAAGCGAGCAAGCACATCAGCCTTTCCGTTCAACGCTCTAGAAACTCTCGTTAGTTCAATGTGAGTGAACCGTTTCATGAGTTCCACCACCCGGCTTCTGTACCGAGCTAACTCGGGTTTGTATATCTTATAATTGCCGCTTACTTGGTTGACGAAAAGCTGGGAGTCACCGTAAACCCGTAGCCGAAGGATTTCCATTTCTATGGCGAGCTCCAAACCAGCTATCAGAGCTTCATACTCAGCTTCGTTGTTCGTTCGAGGCTCGGTGAGAGCGAAAGAACGCCGTAGGGTTCCCATTGATGGCGTGATGAACACCAATCCTATCCCCGCCTTTACCTCCGGGACGCTTGATCTGCCGGAGCTCCTTATTGATGAGGCTCCATCGAAGTAGAGCTCCCAACATGGCCCATCTTCCTCAAGGTGCAGCACTTGTTCGTCGGGTAACTCACAATTTAGCGGCGACCCTTCTGGTATGGGATGAGCAGCGAGAAAATCTGTAAGAGCTTGCCATTTTACTGCTTTCTGAGGAGTATAAACTATGTCAAACTCAAGTAGCATGACAGACCATCTTGCCATTCTGCCTGCTAGGCTTGCTTTGGTCATCAAGTGTTTGAGCGGGTCGACCTTGGAGATCAGCATAACCTGATGAACCAACAGATAGTGCCTCAGCTTCTTCACAGCAAATATCAGAGCCAGGCTTTGCTTTTCGATTGGGGAAAGTTGTGTTCCGCCCCGACTAGAGTTCGACTGAGGTCGTAGAGGGCATTTTCTTTTCCCTCCTCGTTATTCTGGGCAAGGAGCGCACCGAGTGACTCATCCAGCGCGGCAGTGTAGAGAATCAGCGGTTTATTTGGAATGGGCGTGGCCAGCACTGGAGGGTGCAACAAGTATTGTTTGATGCTTTCGAACGCTGCTTGACATTCGGCATCCCAGATAAAAGGAGCTCCTTTCTTCATGAGCTTTGAGAAGGGCCTACATTTCCCCGATAAATTTGAGACAAACCTCCGTATATAAGCAAGCTTGCCTTGAAAAGATCTTAGCTGCGTCAGACTCTTCGGAGGGGGCATCTCCATGATGGCCTTTATCTTTGATGGGTCAACTTCGATCCCTCGATGTCGGACTATGAAGCCCAGGAATTTTCCCGATGACACGCCAAAAGCACACTTCAGAGGATTCATCTTCAGATCGTATTCCCTCAGTCTGGTGAGAACGGTCCTGAGATCTTGGATATGATCGGCCTTGGATTTAGTCTTGACGACCAGATCATCAACATAGCATTCGACGACTTTATGAATTAGGTCATCAAAGATATTAGTCATTGCCCTTTGATACGTAGCACCTGCATTCTTCAGTCCGAATGGCATTACCTTGTAGCAATATATTTCGATCGGGGTTCGAAATACTGTGTGCTTCTCATCCTCAGGCAACATCTTGATCTGATTATATCCAGACGAGCCATCCATAAAGGTGAACAGTTTGTAATTTGAGGTGTCATCGACCATCATTTCCATGACCGGTAGTGGGAAGTCGTCTTTAGGACATGCCTTGTTGAGGTCCCTGAAATCGACACAAACTCAGATCTGCCCATTTTTCTTCTTCTCTGGAACTATGCATGCGATCCAGTCTGCGTATTTCTCTTCCCTGATGAAGCCGGCATCGATGAGTTTCTTGGTTTCCTCGATGACCTTTTCTTCCAACTCCCTTCTCATTCTTCGAGGAGCTTGTTTGACTGGCTTAGCATCAGGAGATATAGCCAGCTTATGCACGGCTACCTCAGGGGAAAGGCCAGGCATTTCTTTGTACGTCCACGCGAAGCAGTCGACGAACTCACGCAGCAGGGCAATTATCCGCTCTTTCATTTCCTCCGACAAGAGTGAGCTGATGTAGGTCGGCCTTGAATTATCGGGCGTTCCTAAGTCAATCTCGGTTAGCTCATCAAAGGTTGCTTGTCCGCCATCTTCGAGCTCTTGAGGAGCTTCTTCTGGCTCGGCTATCTCGTCATCATCATTTGATCTTTTGCTGGCCTCACCAACATGGATCATGTAGCACGCTTTGGAATCAGGCTGAATGTAGCCTATGCCCCGTCTATCTGGAATTCGTCCATCGATGAGTGCTCGGACCTGGGGCGGATACCATAGCCCTTCGTAAAACTTTTCTTTGGACTCCGTTTGATATAACCGGCATCCGCACTTCTTAAAGTATTCCCGCATCTCGGGCGCATAGTATCTGGGATTGAGGACGGCTCTTATGCCTCTCTCATAGGGAAGGCACGCGACAGAAAGATCGTACGGGTGCACAACGGGGTTTGACCTGTAAAACAGGATGCCCTTCTGTCCATTTTTCCTCCCGGGCACGTAGAAAGTTTTCAGCTGGTCCACGGTAGAGACTGACAATGCGTCGAGCTCTTTGCACATCCGTTCCGGCACCCTTGTGATGGCCAGAGACCCTTCTGCGACTTCGAAGGTCTCTCGTAGTTTCGCTTGCTGCATGGGGGGCCAATCTGCATAGCTGTTGCACGGCAGGTCCTCTTCTTCTGGCCCTTCAGTGTCACTGCCAAGATGAGGGCGAGCTTTGCTGCTAGATGGGCCTTCAGTAACAGATTCGTCCGTATCGCTGCCGAAATGAGGGCGAGTTTTGCGGAAGGACGGGCTTCCAGCGTCGGACTCATCAGTGTCGCTGCCGAAATGCGGGCGTACTTGGGTATTTTTGCTTTTGAAAGTGATAGCCGGCACAGATTTGCTTTTGAGTCTTGGGGCCGGTCTATCCTCAGTCAGTTGTGGCTTAGCATTTTGGTGGTTCATAAAGTACCGAGAATCTTCATATCGGACTTCATGCACACCGAACGGCTGGATGTCTCCATCAATGCGTCTTTCTTCGCCATTTTTAGTATACTTCATGCATTGATGGAGAGTTGACGGAATGATGCCGTAATCGTGGAGCCATGGCCTCCCCAAGAGAATCTTATAAGATGTGTCGGCGTCGATCACGTATATCTTAGCTTCACTTTGCAGATCCCTAAATTTGATTGGCAAAGCTATAGACCCCAGAACTTGCTGGCAATTTTGGTTGAAGCCTTGAATGACAATCCTTTCCCTTGACAGGTGTCGGACGTCCATTGACAAACTCTTCAGAGTTCGCAAGCTCATGACGTTCACTGAGGACCCCGGATCAATCAATATGCGATTAATTCGATCTTCGTCGCTGTACCCGGTCACGTAAAGCGGCCGATTATGCTCAGCCGTTCCCAGTAGCAAGTCTTCATCCTTAAATGTGACTGCGGCGGCATTCAAAGCGTGCTGGGCTTCTTTCATATTAATTTCCGCAAAGTGAGCCTGATACCGCTCGGGGTTTTGTAGAGCGTGAATGAGAACATCTCTAAGCTCCTTAGATAGGACCAAGGCGTCGTAGATGCTCAGGAGAGACGGAAGCTTCCGGAGATGTGCCAAGACATTATAGTCCACCGAGGAAGGACTTATGTTTTCATCAGCCGGTTCTCTGCCATCTTCTTCATTAGCGACTTGTTTTTCCTCCCCTTTTGGGGCGTTGCCCTGATTTTGAAGTAAAGCCCTGCCGCTTCTGAGCTGGATTTGATTAGTCGTCGTGGCGAGCTCCTCGTCCTCTTCGGGGAAACAGAGCTCATCCTCGGAGTCGCTGCTAAGATGGATGGCGTAGCAGGTCACTACTGGGATCGCTTCATTGGAGTCTTCTTCTAACTCCTCCAGAATTTCAGCCGCTTGTACCGGGAAGAACTCCTTCAATTGAATCAATGTTCTTTCCTTTTGTTTATATTCTTCGAGATAATCGATATATTTTTGAATGGTCGATCTCCCTGCAGACTCTTTTTCGCGCCGAGCTGCACTTTTCTTCTTCTTGAGCTTCTTAGATTTTGAGCCTGATGGAGCCGCATTGGCAGCTGGACTGGTAGGCTTCTTCTGTCCTTCCCATTTCATCCTGGGCTTTTTCTGAAGCAGCTTTAGCATCTTCTTCGTTTATTAGATATGTGCATACTCCACGGAGGCCGCGATGAGTCAGTTTCGTTTGTCAGGGCAGCAGGTTCAGCTGTCTGCTCCCAAAAGGCTTCAACTTCTGTCTGTATAAAGTTGGCGGTTGCAACTTGATTGTTCACCAACACGCTTTTGGACAGCTCGGTCTCTCCACCCTTGTACTGCTTCTCGACCCAGTCTTTGAAGATGTAGCAATCCTCGATCGCATGGCTCACTACTCGGTGGTACGGGCAATATAGAGGATTGTCGGTCATTTTTGCTTCTTAGGGTCTTTTCGACTCCGGCAATTGTAGGCCGTTGTTCAAGGCATCTTTAAATATCTTGCGGACCTTGTCCCTTCTGAAAGAGTAAACCTTGTTCTTTTTCTCCTCTAGGGAAGGCCCATCTCCTCCCAGCAATGGCTTTCGAGACCGGTTGGTTTTGGATTCGCCCGCCCTTCGCTTTTCTTCATTGTCGGAGGCATCGAAGACATTGGTACTGCTGGAACTCCCGCTTCTACGGTTGTCGTCCCGCTTGCTTTTCCAAGTTTTGTCTCTCTGAGAATCCGGCGGGGACTCTTGCTTCGAGCGTTCCAGCATTTGGACTTTCTTGGTTAGCTCCTGAAATGTCTTGAGGCCCGCTGTACACAAGAATGGGACCATCCAATTGCTGAGGTTCCCAATGAGAAGGCTGACGGACTGGTCCTGCTCCAGCGGCGGTTCGCACTTGACTGTGAGATTACGCCATCGGGCGATAAAGTCGGTGTTGCTTTCATTCTTCCCCGGCTTGGTCCTCACAAGGTCGGCAATGGAAATTTTATCACTGACACTCATGAACCTTTGCCGAAACAGGGACTCCATTTGGGCAAAGGTAATGACGGACCCGTCCGGTATACTCGCATACCAGTCGAAGGCGACGCCGGTCAGGCTGTTGACAAACTGACGAAGAAGGAGCGCGTCATTGCCCCCTGTATTTCCGCACGATGCTTTGAAGTGGGCGACGTGCTGATTTGCATTCCCCGTTCCATCAAATCATCCAAACTTAGGAATGACGTAGCCGCTTGGGAACTCAATCAGATCGTACTGCGCGGGATATGGCCGCCCACTACTGCCAATTTCTTTCTGAGCTTCAGCTTCGTCCACCAATGTTTTAACCTTGCTGGTGACCAAATCCATTATCCGATCCTGTGTTAGCGGGATAGTGCTATCTGGGGCCAAGGCGTCCCCAGAAGCGGAATGTGGCCGGCTTTCATTCGGCTCGACCAGTCTTGGTCCCAAAGGAACAGGCATTGGCTGCCTCGGATTATCATCACCCGGCTGATTAGAAGCGGCTTGTGCCTGATTGGGAGGCGCTCGAGCAATTTGAGCCGTAAGCTGCATCACCACATTCGTTAAGTCGTCAATCTTCGAATAGAGCTTGGCCATCTCTTTATCTTTGCTCCTGAGCTGTTTTCGAAGCTCTTGAAGCAGCTCCTGCTCCGCAGTCCTGGGGCGAAAAGTCGGCTCTTCCTCGCTGTCCGACCTTGACTCTACATGGACCGAGGGGTCTTTCTGCCTATCATCCTCATCGAGAGGGTTTTCTTCATCCAGCGGGGGCGGCTGTTCTTGGGCAGCGGCAACCACATTTAGGCTAGGTTGGGCTTGGGATGTGGTGGCCCCATCCTTGCTTTAGTTGCGAAGGTTGTCGCTGGGGCGCCCGCCCGCCATATAGACCGTATGGATGATATATCCGGCCGTCTTTCTATCATTGGCAGCTGATTTCACGGATCGCTGTCTTGACCCCCTTGCTTCGGTAGCTGGTAGTCGATTGGAGGCGGCTGGCCTAACCAGGTTCTTGAATGGTGCTGGCGCTTCTTTTCTGGGTTTGCCCCGCTGCTTTCGTGCGGCACGGAGTGCTTGATAGACTCTTGAAGAGACAGTGTCATACTTTTTCTGTTGGGGCCGGGACATGTCTCTTTGTGGCACTGTTCGGACCGCTGTCTTCTTGATTCTGGCGGTCATGGCATTTTTCTGAACCCACTTCAGAGTCTCGAAGGAATTGCTGATTCTTACATCCGACTCAGTCGTCGTCGCGGGGCAACCCTGCACTTGGAACTTCACATGATTCCATTTGGCCGAAACCTTGGCCCTTTTGTTGGCTCGATACCTGAGCCGCTTCTGCCTTAATTTTTCTGTTCTAAGCACCTGGCAGACTTCGGCTCTTTGGGAAGACACCGCAGACCGGTCGATGGAGGGCCTTGGAGATATGCTCGATTATGCATTTGTTGGAGTCATCGCCTGAGCTCGTCCACAACATTTGATGTTGCCCTTTGTACCAAAGTTCTTGCCCCCCGCTGGAGCACCAGGGAGTCGTTCAGACACCATCTTAAGTTTCGGTTGTGGTGCCTTGGTGATCACAACATTCGGCCTCTTCCCCCTTGAAACCGGCTTGGCCACCTGTTCCGCCGGGATCTCCGCCAGATGAGCGCTTCCGGCAGGGTAGATGATGACAGAGCCGAACTGGCGGGGCGGTTCCTCCCACTGTCGACTGAGGCTTGCGGGGAGAACCACACGAGCGTTGATCTTGACTACGTAAGGAATCGGGGTTGCATTGGAAGTTGAATTCATCTGGGGAGACATTGTCGTCGAAGGTTGATTGCTGCACGGGAAAAAAAACATCATTTCAGTATAGGCAATCGATATGTGTATTGATTGAGTTCGCATGAACGTTTAACCCGAAATATGAGAGGAGAGGTTGGTCCCACCGGGCGTGCCAGAATCTGTAGGGTGTTTTTCGTCACCCCATTGAGATGGGAATACGCGCGCGCTTGTCAGGCATACTACAGATTCCTCCTGCCTAGGGTAGGCCGGGGTTTAATGATTGTGGGGATCCGAATCTTCGGCAGCCGCGAACTAAGCTGCCGTTAATTACCCTCCGCCTTTGGGGCGAGGGAACCTCCGATTGACGGGTCAAACTGGTCATGCAAACTCAATGTGCAGTGTACGTGTGTTGTTGTTTTGGAGGGGGGTTTGAATATATCAGGAGCCACGCAGAGTTTTTACGGGGATCCCGCTACCCGGATAGCGGGCTGGGGGTAAAGGGGGCTAGCAGCCCCCTTGCGAGGCAGCGCCCCGTTAGAAAATTTTTTTCTAACAGGGACAGTGTCGTAGAGTATGTGTATGTGTACATTTGTATACATATGTATATATATAAAAAGGAGGAAAAATACATCCAAAGGATGCGTGGGGCCAGCGCCTGGGCGCTCGAGCGCAAGCGCGCCACGTGTCGGCACGTGGGCGCTTTGCGCTCGAGCGCAGAGCGCTGGAGCGCAACGCGCCACGTGTCGGCACGAGGGCGCTTTGCGCTCGAGCGCAGAGCGCTGGAGCGCAAGCGCGCCATGTGTCGGCACGCGGGCGCTTTGCGCTCGAACGCAGAGCGCAAGCGCGCCACGTATCGGCACGCGGGCGCTTTGCGCTTGAGCGTGAGGCGCTGGAGCGCAAGCGAGCCATGTGTCGGCACGTGGGCATTTTGCGCTCGAGCGCAGTGCGCTGGAGCTCGAGCGCGCCACGTGTCGACACATGGGGGTTTTTAGCCCCGAAAATTCTCTAAAGAGAAAATAGGGTGGAGTTAAACTCCTAAGATGCTTTGGGTTAAGGAAATGGGTCCTTCTTCTTCCTTTGCTGGCCGGATCTTGGAGATAAAGAGATGTGAGATTTAAAAATCTTTTCTTTTTGAGATCTGATGGCAGATCTGAGTTCCCCTTAATGGGTTTTGTGGTGGAAAACTATTTAGTTTTGAAAAAGGAAGAGTAAAACTCTTGATTTAATTCAAAAGAAAGAAGAAGGTTTTGGAACCTTGAAGAAGGAAGAAAGATCTCAGATCTGAAACTTTTTTTGGAGAGAGAAAAGTTATTGGGATATTTCATTATCCTTGCCTTTATAGGCTATACACTTTACACATAGCCCCTTGGGCTTCACAAAATGGCATTTTGCCTATTCCATGGCTCATGTGCCATTTCTTTTTGCACATAAGCCATGGGCTTTACAAAAATTTGGCTTTATGCATATTTTTCTTACATTTATCCATAAAATAAAATAAAAGAAATACAACAAAATTATTTATTACAAAATTTTTATCTTGGCATGGGAGGAGGCCGGCCGCTTCATGTTCGGGCTCGACCCGGGCATAGGCCCACTGGATCTGGGCTTGGGCCCACTTGGCTTGGGGTTGACTTTGATTTTGACTTGGTCAACCGGGGTGTAAATTTTTACCCCAACAAGTATGTCGCGGAACATACACACGGTATGTCACTCTCCTTAAGTCACCTACTCCATCAACCAAGGTTAACCTACGCGACGAAAGTTCGGGTATAATACCCTCTCGACTAAGTCTAAGTTCCATAAGGTCAAGCCTAAGTTCCGAATATATACAAACGCTCTAGGTTCCGCATAGTCAAACTTAGACTCGAACCAAGGTTAACCTAGCGCTCTGATACCAAATTTGTCACGACCCAAAATAGCACGTGACTGGCACTTGAATCATATGAAGTCTATAGGACCCCATCTAATTCAAGTAAGCCAAGAAATCCAAGAAATCTAAACCATTTAAAGAAAGAAGTGAAGAAAACATGTTTTAAAACTGTTAGTTATATGTATGCCCTAGAGGCCATTACTGTACATTGGATGTATATTGTAGTGGATGCTGGGACATATATAGGGAGGACTTTCTTGCTCGACATGATAGTATTCTATCTGGTTGCTCTTTACCTTAACGTGTACACAGATTGTCTCTCTATTACATGTTGGTAAAGCCCTTAGGATGTGTACTTGACTACCTGGACTATGATGCGGATCATACTAGTGGGGACATGGTAGTCCATAAGTACATCCTTGAAAGTCCCTAGTCGTGGGTGTATCGAGATGGGGTATCGATATACCAGAGTAGACTAGCGTGTACCTTCTCGACCCATACAGATGGGCGATGGATGATCCCATATCCATCGGTGTTTGACATCAGATATGATATACGGGTGCTCAGTAGAGACTGGGTACACTGGACGGACTTGCCGAGAACTCCCAGATGGTATTATACCTTACGTCAGATGGCAGTTCTCTGCTGACACTGGTACAGAGTAGTCTGTTGACCCGAGATCGTCATAGAGTCTTGTGTGGTTCCCACTGTGCTTTGATTTCCATCTTACCACGTCCAAGAGGGCGTGCAAAACGGTGGTTTTTGGGTACAGTCCTGAGTCACATGGAGGCAATGAGCGATAGGAGGGGATTCGTCTCTCCCAGTATAGGGGGTTGATGTTGCGCTGTGTTCGATTGGCTATAACAGGAAATCCCTGGCCAGGGTTGCTGAGATTTACTGGTAAGTGTTACCAGTAGTTTCTCGAATTGTTATAGACCTCATATCGACACGACTTATCGAGCTATTGGGGTCTGACGTTTACCACCCCTAGGCAAGATATGCGACATATCAGACGACGAGACCGGACTGTACGGTAGTGTTACTGGTTGGATTCACTGGAGTGTGAGCGGGCTTGCTCGTCGATCTTCTGATCGCTCAATACCCGGGTGGCCGTTACATTTAGCAGACCGCTTGCGGCTTGTGGGTGTTTGATATGATCATCACCTGCTGCCGGCGTATTGACGAGTCTTTAGAGTCCTACACAGAGGTTTCCTGGCTCAAGCGAAACGAAATAGGAGCGCATATGAGATATGTGCGGGACCGAGAATAATGCGTGTATGTGATACCGTATTCCATTCTCGCGATGAATGTATCGAATGGTTATATGCGATATAACCTAGTTATCGAATCGAGGGTTGATTCGATAAGCCGATACATTGGATACTAGTCGGTTATATGCGATATGACCGGATCGTTAAATCAAGTGTTGATTTAATGATTTAATGCATAATTATATATTTGATATATTACTTTGCATTAACTAGTATCGGTTCACTTTTAAATGGATTTTCTCACTTGTTTGTGCACATTGTATATATGATATATTTTTTGTGCACAAGATTGTATCATGTTTGATGATACATGCTAGTTTGGGTTTGTGTAAAGAATTAAACCATGGTTACTTAAGTGGTTAGGGTTTCATTTCCTTTTCTCATTTATTTATCTATTTATTCTTTTTGGAAAAATATTAAGCATAAAGAAAAATGGTGGCTTTCTTTGGAAGCATTTTGAAGTTTCATGAAGCTTTGACTAAGTCACCATTTTTGTCTCATGCTTAACCCTAACCATTCCACTTAACCATGATTCATTCTCTACACTTAACCATGGTTTGAATATGATAAGTATTCATTTTTCTTTTGGATTGAAACACTTATGATATTCATTTTTCTTTCTTCTTCTTCTTCATGAGAAAGAAAGAAAAGCTTTCTACTTCAATGGCAATTTGAGCAAATGAGTGAGAAATCCAATTCTAAAGTGAACCCACTTCCTATTTCTTCATCCTCTACCTCTTGCCAAGTAGTATAGGGTGTTTCCTTCACAAGTTTTCATGGCTTAGTGAAGGTGGAGCTTGATCTAGTGATGCCTCGACGTAGATCATCTTCGGCATCGTCGTCGATGACCTAGCCTGCCCATTCTTCAATGAAGCCGATGCTAGAGTCATGGTTTGATTTGGACAGCGGAGAGGACTTCATCACGGAGCTATGGAGGTGGAGAAACAGATCTACAAAGGTTGTGTTTCCGTTTACTTTTAGTAAAGTAGTTTACCAGTTCTAGTTTCGCCTAAAATCTAGTAAACGATCCGTATTAGGGTTTCTCGGCACCGTAATTTTTCAAATTGGCATGGTTGATGCCTTGTAAGACCTCCTTGGTGTGCCTAGGAACCTTTCAAAAACAAGGGTTTTTTAATAACATAAGCCGAAGTATGCATTTTAAAATCTCAAGTCTTTTCTGAAAATTTCGGCAGAGTTTCCTTTGTAAATACTGGTCCCAAACGGGATACAACATGAATAATATATGCACAATGATAAAAGGCATCCCCAAGCGGGAGCTAGCTCTTCGTCAATTGACGATCACAACCACGCAAGAAATATAATATACAACACCGAAAGGCGGGGATCAAAACTTAAAAGGAAACTCAAAATATCAAGAAAACCATAATAATACAACGCGCGACTCTAAGGTCGAAAGAATAAACAACTGGTCTTCTAAGTCTAATAAATATACAAGTCTGGTTGATGGAGTTTCTAGATACAACGGAAATATATAAAGTACAATGGTGGTCACAATGCGAGTGAACCCACCTACCAAGCAATCATCCGGAAAAGGACAGTGTGCCAGCAAAGCCGAAACAAACCTGTACGGCAAAACCTGCAAGAAACTGTGGTACAACGGGGTGAGTTGCCAACTCGTGAGTAGAAAGCATCACAGAGCAGAAATCGTATGTATGACTCAATCCTAGGTCAAACGATCAGTAATATATATATATATATATATATATATATATATATATATATATATATCCTCAATATGATAAAATCTGAAGCATGAAAAGGTGGCAAGGGTAAACATCTAAACATAAGTGTAATACTAAGTGCTCGTGTCAGTGCCTCAGGTAGCAACATATCATAAATATGAGGTATGATCAATGCTATCAACATGAAGTCAGTGCCAACTATATCATGAAGTCTATAAGTATGTGGATATCATCCAACTATGTAATTAATGCATTATGCATGTGGATCTCGTCCACGGGTCAACCAATGACACAACAACATCATGCACGTAAATATCATAAAAGCATATGCATGAAGGTATGAGGATATAAATCAACGTGTCCCTCGCGACACATCAAAATCATGGAACCTGAGTGCCTAGCATCGTCAATCGAAAACATCATGAAAACCGTGCCCAGCATCGGCACGTAAATCCTCATATATCGGGCTCCGTCGGTCCGGATTGGCCCATGGGCTCCGTCAGTCCGGATTGGCCCATATCATCTCTCGACTCCGGTCGGTATCCTCCGGATATCCGCCGATCCCAAATACTATCACCGGTAGGTATGATTCCCCTGTTAGGCTCATCAGCATGGTCCATCGACATACCTTTCTTGCCCCGGGGTACCTTCGGGCCCCACCATGTATCCGTACATGGTCCACGACACCTCCTCGCATGGGGCATATATATATCAGAACCAATAAAACTCATAGTGGCTGCTGAAATATCATATCAAAAGAAACCGAGTTTTTAAAACAGTACATACTTTCTTTTGAAATACCCACGGTTCTCAAATCCAGAAATATCATGGAAACAACATATCTCAATGCATATAATCATAAAGCATGATGTATGCGACATATAATAGAAATGTAAGCATATCAGTATATCATGCAACATAAAACAGTAACATGCACATATCGAGGGAAAACCGCTCTTTTAAATGAATCCAGTTTATAAATATATCATGCGGTTCCCAAATCTCCAAAATCAAGCCAGAATCATCTATGTATGTGCAAATGTGTATGTATGCAAGCATGGGTGTACAATATGCATATACGCAAGTATGGGTGTACAATATGCATGTACGCAAGTATGGGTGTACAATATGCATGTACGCAAGTATGGTGTACAATATGCATGTACGCAAGTATGTCATGTAAGGAGTCATATCCTGATGTCAACAATCCTACTGTGTAGTGACATGGCAATTATCGATGATGAAGTGTGTGAGCCGGCAAGCAGGTGTACGTGGAGCATGCGCATCATCGATAATGGTGCTGGTGTCCTAACAGCATGGGTTTAATATAAGATAAATCACCAGTATATAAGCATGCAATGCGCTAATAACCACATGAATATATGGAAATGGAAAGTAAATGCAACAATAAGGAATCTACATTAGTTATACGAGTCATACAGTTTGTCATTTAAAATCACACAAATCGTGGTGTTTTGAAAAAAATAGGGGTTACGGTGTTTTTAAGAAAAGAGGTACGTCCTTTGGAATATCCGTAGAATCCCTTGGCCTGTCTTTAAAATTCTCACGGTTCGTTAGTTTTAGAAATAGGCATGACTCGAGTCTAGTCTAACATCTACAAGTAAACTACAGGACTAAACGAACAGTCTAACCGAAAGGGTAATGGAAAACCACCTAAATCTGAGTCGACATATATAAATATAATAGTCGGTGATCCCTCCTCAATAGTATCACATACGATACAATATATATTATGACATTCTCGAGTCAAGAGTGTGGATCTATCATCAATATATAGCTCGTACGTAAATCTGTCGTACGACATCCCAAATCTGGGTACGGGTCAAATATCGCATTCTTCTCATTATTCATCTGGTATCCATTATCATCATATCCTGTATTAGGGGTACCGATCTAAGTCTAGTACATACCGATACCATCTATATATATATGCGTGTATGAAAACACACGCCTAAAGGCCCGCTATAATCTCATGTCGTATCTCATATGAACCAAAACATATCACCGATCTTACGGCATCATGACCAATTTCATCGACTCATCTCTAAGTACCATCTAAAATCCTCATCATCCATGTATAGGTATATATATATATATATATATATATATATATATATATATATATACATATTTCCATAACCGCACAAGTAAAACAATGTAAACATGTGTGTAAACCTTATTCTAAGGTCCGCGACTAAACTAACTAATGACGCTATCATCCAATTATACTAAAATTATCCATGGCTCTCAAAGTCTATCTAGATAGTCATAAACTCACAATAAACATATAAATATATCCATCTAATAATATATATACCATACACTACGCTACGAACTGCGGGGGTGCTATACGCCATCCACCCGACATCCTCCGTAGATGTGTATCTACTTACCAGATCTTCGCTTGCCGATACCGACGTCGCCACGCGCTTGCTTGTCGTCTCGAACTTCACATGGGGGTACCTACATGTCACAACGTATCGTATCGCATTAAAATTCAAATCAAAACCAAAACGACACGCTAAAAGCTTATAAGTTAGAACCTACGGACTACGCCTTTCAAACCACCAAACAACCCTCGATCTCGTCGTACAAACGTCAAGTGATCGAGGTAAACACAAATACTAAAATCCAGAATCCAAAATATGAAAAATATAACCCCGAATCAAAACAGCAATTCATGAATTTACTCCCAGATTTTTTTTAAGATGAAAACAAGGTGCACAAACAATACTGGGGTGATGTATAGGGTGTATATGATCTATAGAAGCAACCTGGACCCCAGATCCCACAGAGTGGCCGGCCACACACCCCTCAAATCCGGCCTCCTCGGTTCCCTAGTCTTGGATAGGGTTCGTTTTGGTAGGGTGGCCTCGTGGTGCTCTAACTAGGTCTCTGAAGTTGTTTGCTTATCCAGTAAAAATCCCAGGTCAACCCAGATTTCCCTGCACACCCTAATAGTTCACAAACCGACATGAAAAGTTTCTGTTTTTCAGAAATTTGGGTTTCAGGTTTTATCGTGTGCTGGTTCTGGGTTTCTAATACTTAGGGTGGGTTTAAGGTCACCACTAGAGTTCAATTGCACAACCACAACTCAAGAATTCCTCAACCCTCTCTAGGAAACTTCAAAGTTCACAAAACTTCACTAAATCGGTTTTAAACTTGAAAAGAGACTAAAGCAAATGAAATACTACACTTAATGTGAAAGAGTTACCTCATTTGGCAACTCAAGAATTTTCTTGAGTTGCCCAAGTGCCCAAAATGCAAACTTTCTTGGTCCAAGGTGCTTTGTGTGAGCTTGTGCACATTTTTATTGAAATGGAGATGAACTTTTGAGTTGATTTGGCGTGTGATTGTGAGGATGAAGAGGGAGAGGGAGATGGGTAGCAACAATGGGGAGAGAGGAGAGGAAAAAGGATGAAGAAAATGAAGAGGCAGACAAAGACCAAGACTTAGGTTTGACCCCTCACCTCTCTCTCTCTCATGCACATCCCTCAATTGTTTAACATTTTCATTTTCCTTTTCTTTTCTTATCTTTTCTTATCTTTTCTTTTATCTTTTCAAAATCAAAAACCATGCATGATAAAATGAAGAAAAGACCATGATAAAAATGTAACAAGTGTTAAAATGACTTGGTGCATGTCATGTGCACAAAACCGGATTAATGCGCGATTAGTGATATTTAATCGCAATTAGCACTAAATAGTGTATAATGAATCATAAAATTTCATAATTTGCTTAAATCCAATAAAACACCCTCCTTTTAGTAATTTCTATAATTTTCCAATTTTTTCCTAATTTATCGGTATTTAATTATACCGCCTTATTAAAATATTCAATATAATATTATTTAATTATAAAAATCCCCAAAAATAATATTTTATTTTTCTAAAATGTTACAAATAACTAGCCCTCCAGAACTGTCTAGCACTGTCAAGATAGGAGCGGTGGTCAATCTTTGCTTCAATGCTTCAAAAGCTGACCTACATTTCTCGGTCCATACGAACGGTACCTCCTTTCGTGTTAGCTTGGTCAATGGTCCTGCTGTTCGAGCAAAGTTCTCCACAAACCTTCTATAATATCCGGAAAGCCTAAGAAAACTTCTGATCTCACCTATATTCTTTGGAATTGGCCAATCATGAACAGCTGCAACCTTTTCAGGGTCAATGGAAATTCCATCTCCGGATATGACATGACCCAAGAACTTCACTTCTTCGAGCCAAAACACGCACTTTCTCATCTTAGCATATAACCTTTCTTACCTCAACGTTTGCAATGTGATTCTCAAATGTTCTACATGCTCTTCCTTGCTTCTCGAATAGACCAGAATATCATCAATAAACACTACTGCGAACTGGTCCAGATACGGTTAAAAGATTCGGTTCATCAAGTCCATAAATATTACCGGTGTGTTAGTAACTCCAAATGGCATCACTAAGTACTCGTAAAGCCCATATCGAGTTCGGAACGGTGTCTTGCAAATATCTTCTAATTTCACCCGAACTTAATGATATCCGGATCGCAAATCCAACTTTGAGAATACCCTCGCGCCACTGAGTTGATCGAATAATTCGCCGATGCGAGGGATTGGGTATTTGTTCTTAATAGTCACCCGGTTTAATTCTCAATAATCAATGCACATCCTCCACGTGCCATCCTTCTTCTTGATTAGAAGAACTGGAGCTCCCTAGGATGAATTGCTGCTGCGAATCCAACCCTTCTCTAGCAATTCAATAACATATTTCTTTACCTCTTCTAGTTCCGCCGGCCATCGGATAATACGCCTTTGAAATTGGCGCTGCTCTAGGAATAAGGTCAATCACGAACTTCACATCTCATTTTGGCGGTAAACCCGAGATGTTCTCGAACACATCCATAAACTCTTGAACTACTGCCGGCGCTTCCTCCTTATATACTTCCATCGACGAAAGAACGACACTTGTCGGCTTAGCCCTAAATTCGACTGGCCCGACAAACTTGCTACCTCCTGAAATTATAAACTCTGGATATCCGGGAATGTGGAAAATCACTTTCTTTGCCCTACAATCGATGTGAGTGTGGAAAGTGCCAAGAAAATCCATTCCCAAGACAACATCATAACTGCCAGTATCAATCACCAAGAAATCCGCAAATAACTCTCGTTCGCAAATAACAATCGAATAATCATTGCACTCACTACTAGATATAATCTTCCTATTCCCAGTGTGTATGTCCCAGCAACTAGACAAGGCCGAGTGCGGAATAGAGTGTGCATTAATAAACTTGGACGACATGAAGTAATGGGATGCACCTGAATTGAATAATACCAATGCGAGAAAATTATATACGAGTAGGAAACGTGAAACAACTTCGTCTGAAGCTTTGGCCTCCTCGGCCGTCAAAGTGAAGGCTCAAGCTTGATTAGGCCTCTGAGTGATCAGCTTCTGCCTATGAATCTGCTTCAATCTGCTTCTGCGGTGGCTTCTGAATATCGTCTCTCAATCGTAGCTTTGAAAGGCAAGCACTGATGGAATGGTCAACTGATCCACAAACTAGACAAAGTTCAAGCCTCCTTCGACAGTCTTTCTGCAGGTGTCCGGGTAGATGGAAAAAGTCACCAATCACACTTCTTTTCTGATCAGATACAACGGGCTTCTTCATAGGTACAATGCCTCGCCTGTTCACCGGGATGCCTTTGCGTACATGAGATCTGTTTGGAGTAAACGCCGGCTTCCGCACTACGACGGCTTGCTGTTGTGTACCCTTCGCTTTTACGGATAAACTTTGCTACTCCCTGGCTACCTTGAGAACTTGGGAGAAGATGGTCAATCTCAGAGACATGATAAGTCTCTGGATCTCTACATTCAAGCTACGCATAAACCTTCGTGCCCTATCTGCCTCGTTGGCAACCAAAGGCCCCACAAATCTACTGAGCCGAGTCCACTCAGCCGCATGCGCATCAACGGATCCGCCATTTTGCTTCAGGCTAAAAAGCTTTTCTTCCATTTCTTCCCGAGCAGATTGCGGAAAGAACTTCTTCAAGAAACTTCGCGAAAACTTTGCCCAACTGATCGGCTTGGTCAGACGGGTCTCCTCTACAAGCCACCACTCGCGAGCATAATCTACCAACTAGATGCATACTACATCCACCATTTTCTCATATGGAATTTCCCGACGACAAGCAGATTCTCTGTATCAACTAGCCACTGCTCCGCTAGCAATGGCTCTTCCAAATCAGTAAATGTGGACGGACCGAGCTTTCTAAAATCCGCTATGGTGCCTTCACGCTGTGCTGGCCTGGGTGCTATTGTGACTATGGACTGCTGTATTGTCCGCAGACCCTCCTGGAAAGCCTTAGCCTGCCGCTGATTCAGCTCAATTTGCCGCTTCTGGTTTTCCATCATACCACGTATAACTCCAAGAAATGCGGTATCATCAACACGCCTCTGGTATGAGCGTAAGTCTCTATCCGCCATGATTCTGAAACCAAGACGCTGAAGAGAATTAGCAACGGTAAACATGATTCAATAAACAAGATAGCTATAGATTTAAGACTGGCAAGATAGTAATGTGGCAGGACATGTTCCCAATTCCGGGTTTTCTGGTTAGTGTATTGGGTTCAATACCCAACTACAAAAGACCCAAACCCGATTGACCCTAAATATTAGGGCTCTGATACCAAACAAATCCTGTCATGCCCCGCTTCCCAAAATACGTGACTACGGCACGTGACAGAGCCAACCTTGCTACTGTGGTTAGGAATTATCCCTCCACAGTCACATTACGGCTGTTTATAGGATATCATGAACAGTAAAAAATATAATCTAGCTAACACATGTCCATCTGCCACAGTAAATAGAATCAAGAAAATGCATAGAGCGGAAACGAATCAAGATCCCATAAATAATATCTGAATCATGTCCCAATATGGGCTCACATCAATAAACAAAAATACAGAAATAAATAAACTAAATATTTTTAACACTACACGTTCAACTCCTTATTTCTCGGCTTGATTTCTAAAATACTCCTGTTCAGCCTGCGATAAAGTCAGAGAAACTGGGTCATGCAAAACCCAGACTTCAGTGCGTCATAATATCAAAAGATTAGCAATAACCAGGATATGATAATATGATTAACCATGCATATAAATAAATAACACAGGTATAAAGCAGTGAGATATAGGTATGTGATGTGTATCCAAGAGTCTGCGCTTCTAGGTTATCTATTCTACAAGTCTTTGAAATCAATTTAATGGAATTGTTGATGCAACTCAATAGTATCCCGTGCGTGCCCAGGACCACGGTCAAGATTCTCGGGCTGAATCCGAGACGTGCCGCTAAGAAGTAAACAGGTAACATGTATAGATGAATGATGTTAGCAGCATCATTCTGGAGCTGGCCTATCCCGTAAAGACCGATCAGTATAAATATCGAACTGTTGAGTTGCAAGTCAGGTTTCATTATTGATTTCCCCTTACCCCCAAGGTTTTTGTGTTCAAGTCATGTATTGATGATGTAAATCTAACACCAGCACAGGATCAAGCAGGTACAGAATTCTTCTATATAGACAACAAGTCACGTCCGTCGGGACAACAAGTCAAGATTGTCGGCATTAGTAACAAGATTCAAGTAACAAGTCAGGTAGTATTTCATGAACATGCCATGTGATGCATATGTATCAAATAGATACCCAATGTGAAACTGTAATCAATATCGAAACATGGTAAGCGCAACTGATACCGGGATGCATATGTATCTATCTGTAATAACCATTATACGTCCATGACTATGTCTGATGCAAACTAGATAACATGTTGTACTAATGTAGTAGTATAATGATATCATGATGTTCCGGCATGCAACTAGATATGCTATTATCAGTACGGATATGAACGGATTTTGTAAAACTGTAAATCTGTAACATTTGCTGTATAATAAAACACATGTACTATTTTTATTCATATAGATATTGATATAATATAACATAGCATGTTTCAAGTTAAACTTGCCTAATTGGATCTCACGACGGGATATGGATGCTACGTCCGATGTCGGAATAACGTCATGATGCAGCTACGCGTGCAGGACTGGACCTGGCTGAACCATGATGTGACGTGATGACTAGGCTGAACAACGACGGTGACGGGGTCGTCCGGATCATCGGCGATGCGCGCAACTCCGAAGAGATGGCTGGAATAACAAGAAAAGAAAGAAAAGAAAGAAAGAAAGAAAGAAGAAGGAGAAGAAGAATAGGTTGCTGGTGTTTGAGTTCTGGGGTGGAGAGAACAGAGACGAGGCAACGGCGACGATGGTGGGTTGCCGTCGGCGACGAGGCCGGTAAGATTCTTTGGTGGTTGTCGGGGTTTTTGTTGCAGCCGAAGGTTGATGGTGGTGGTTTGTGGTGTCGGGGATCGGAGAGGGAGGTGAGGAGATGACGGTGGTGACAACGACGAGGTGTGAGATCTCCGGCGATGGGTTGGAGTTTCCGCAGTTGGGTCGCGGGTCATCGGTGGTGCAGGGTTGGCGTCGTCTGGATGGCTACGGTGGTTGTGGGTTCTCGGGAGAAGAGAGAGAAGGTAGTGAATGTGATGACGAGGGAGAGGAGACGAGGGCGAGGTGATCGGCGGTGAGGGAGCGGTGTGGGCTAGGGTTTCTTGGGTTGCTGTTGTGTTCGGGGGTTATGATGGGTGCAGGGTGCTCTTGGGAAAGGAGATTGTCACGCCCTGCTTCCCAGTAGACGGAAACGGTAACGTGACAAGCCCGCGAAGTATTTATTTCGAGAAGGTCATTTCCCTGAATAAATACGCTAAGCGTAAAATGAGCAATATAAAATGATAAGAAATAACCATGAGATTTAAACTTCAACAACTTTATTTACATTCAACTTGATATATTTACAATACATGAGTTCAACTGAAAGAAAATACAAGAAGAGAAATGCCTAAAAAGGTGGCATACATATACTGAAAGAGAGGGTAAATCGTCTAGTCCTGAGCCGTGATATGATCGTGCTCCTCCTTAGTGGTGTCCACTTTCTTAGTCTTTACAGTATCTGATGAACATTCCAAGAAACAAAGATGGCCGGAATGTCCGTCAGCGAACTTTCGCTCGGTAAGTCCCCAAGAAATAGGTGTGAAGTATAAAGTATAATGATAAAAATGTATATCATGAATTAATAGACCAGGAGATATGTTATTTAAACATGTCATTTACTGTAAGCTTGGCATTTCTATTTTACATGCAGTTCTCTATATATAAAACATGGCAAAATAACATAAGCAGAGTATAGCATGGCCGTGTAGTGTAGGTATAGTGAACATGAAGTAAATGTAAGTATTCTAAAAGGTCTTTACATGGGTAAACTAATTTAACGTAAGTTCAAGGGTGAATGTCAACCAATCTCAACAGTGTTCTCGAACCCAACAGGCTGTAATCCAGGGGTAAGGAACCACAGGCTCGAATTAAGTGTTAATAACGGGACTTCAATCTAGTGTTGAAGTATTCTAAACTCAACAGGCTATAATCCAGGAGTAAGGAAATACGGGCCCTCATGATAGCTTACTTGTGTTAGTAGACATGGATTCATGATCTAGGGGGACTCCTGAGATTTCATTGGATTCACACATGAACTATCCCAACACCCCGTGTATTCTACGTTACAGTTAAATTAACTAGCCTTGCTCGAATCTATGAATACATCAGGTAGCAAGATTGCGTTCATATCAATATCAGGTATTCGTGTCAAGTGTTCATGTATTCATGTCAAGTTGTATTCATGGTTCAAGTCAAGTCAGTTTCAATAGCAACCATTGTGTTCTAGTATTCATGTTAAGTTCAAGTCAAAGTATACATGTTTGAAATTAATGTTTGAATTCGAGTGTTCAAGTTGATGATTAAGTATTTGTGTTTGAGTTTGGATTCAGGTTTGAGGTTGGACTCGGACTGAGTTCGACACTTGTACTTATTTAACTCTTGAATTTTTAGGTTCGAAAGTCATCGACAACTGCTGCACATGAACGGCAGGATTTATGTTTTTTTCCAAGACAACTGCCATTGATAACTCCTGTTAAGTTTTCTAACTTGAATAGGCAAGCACTCACTTTCTCCAGCTTCCTGGGACTCAAGAGAACTGATCCCACTTAAACCTATATTTACTAAAGTCCTTAAAATATTATTTTTATATATCTCGAGGTGGTTTTATGAAAAATATTTTAATATAGTTAAAAAGTAAACCTCGAGGGTGATTAGCATTACTTAGGATTTTCATGAGCATGGATTTTAAGTATTGTGGTATTTTAATGATAAATACTTAGCATTTGAAAGTTCATGGTATTTTATTGAAAAACTTGCCTTTTGGTATCTTGATGGTATTTTATTGGCATTTGTTAATCTTTCGTTTTTAAAAAAAATATTGGTTTATTATATTTTGAAAATAAGGATTTATAAAATTAGTTTTATTTAGAAATTCATTTTTCTTAAAACTCGTATTTATATCCTTTCAAGATCGAATGCTTTATGAGAAGGTCTGCATCTCACTCTACTAACCTCAGGATGTGCGATAATCCGCACCATCCATTAGCGGATCCCCGAAAGAGGGTTGTAGATGCATAATTGGAGTATGAAATACTGTTTTAAAAGAAACCCGGTTTTAAATTATGTGGTAATTTATTGTAAATACTATTTTCAAACCAAAAATACATACAATTAGGCATCGTACTATAAAACCAAGTGTGCGTGTGGAGTAGGTCGTTACCCCGTGAAGTTTTCCTAAAGGTATTGTTTAAACAGTTAGTTGAAAAGGTGTGATATCAAAATTCAAGGTATTTTAATGTAAAAGTTCAATTATAGTTGTTTCACATGAGATTCTTGGTTAAACTTGATTCTAAACATGTATTAAGATTACAAGTGAACTGGTAAAATTGGTTTGTGTTAGTTATGTATATGCCCTAGAGGCCATTGTTGTACATATGATGTATATTATAATGAATGCTTGGATATATATAGAGAAGACTTTCTTGCTCGTCATGATAGTATGCTATTTGGTTTCACTTTATCTTAATATGTTGACTTGTATTGGTTTACTGTTTTACTCTCACATGTTGATAAAGCCTTTAGGATCTGTACTCGACTACTGGGACTATGATGAGATCATACTAGTGGGGCCGCGGTAGTCGATGAGTACATCCTATAACTGTTCCTAGTCGAGGGTATATCGAGACAGGGCATCGATACACCAGAGTAGACTAGCGTATACGCATCTTGACCCATATGATGGGCGATGGATGATCCCATATCCATCGGTGTTTGACATCAGAGATGGTGTACGGGTGCTCAGTGGAGACTGGGTACACTGGACGGACTCGCCGAGAACTCCCAGATGGTGATATACCACACGTCAGATGGCAGTTCTCTGGTGACACTGGTACAGGGTAGTCTGTAGACCCGAGATCGTCATAGAGTCTTGTGTGATTCCCACTGTGCTTTGATTTCCACCTTACCACGTCTAAGAAGGCGTGCAAAACGGTGGCTTTTGGGTACAGTCCCGAATCACATGGAGGCAATGAGCGATAGGAGGGGATTCGTCTATCCCGGTATAGGGAGTTGATGTTGTGCTGTGTTCGATTGGCTATAACTGGAAGTCCCTGGCCAGGGCTGATATAGAGATTTACTGGTAAGTGTTACCAGTAGTTTCTCGACCCGTTATGAGCCACACATCGACACGACTTATCGGTTACTGGGGTCTGACGTATACCACCCCTAGACTTGATATGCGACATATCAGACGAACAGACCGGACTGTACGGGAGTGTTACTAATTGGATTCACAGGAGAACGCATAGGCTAGCTTGTTGATCTTCTGATCGCTCAATACCTGGGTGGCTGTTACGTTTAGCTGACCGCTTGCAGCTTGTGGGTGTTTGATATGATCATCACCTGCTACCGGCGTATTGACGATTCTTTAGAGTCCTACACAAAGGTTTCTTGGCTCAGGCGAAACGGAGTAGAGGCACATATGTGATATGTGCAGGACCGAGAATAATGCGATATGAGATGCCGTATTATATTCTTGCGATATTTAGATATGAACCGGGACATCGGATCAAGTGTTGATTCGATGGATCGGTACATGATATATTAGTTGGTAATATTCGATATAGCCGGATCATCGATTCAAGTGTTGATTCGATGATTTAATGTAAATAATATATATGATATATTGTATTACATTATCTAATATTGGCTCGCTTTATTATTTCATTTTCTCACTGGATGATACATTGATATATATGCGATATATGTTAATTGTATTATTTTCTTTTGTTGCAAATATATAATATATATATGATATATATTATTGTGACATGATATGATTAATTTTTAAACATGTTTAAGGATGATTAATTGAGGTTAGGGTTTGATTAGGGTTAGATGCTTCATGCACCTTCTAGAAACTTTTTTCTTTTGTCATTGTAAAGATATTTTTGGATGACACTTTTTTAACCCAACCAAACCCTAACTCTAGTTTATTCTCTACTAAATCCTAGCCACTCATCCTTGACCATGGCATATAAATCAATCATATAGTCTTCTTTTTATTCATCACAAAAGGATTAATCTTATTATTCATTTTCCATTATCATCTTCTTCTCTCTTGAAAAAGCTTACTTGATTTTCTTTAAGTGATGAATAAATATGAGAAAATGATTTAAAAAGAAAGCAAAAATACTACTCTCTCATCCTCATCTCATCTAGCCCATGGGATTAGTGTGTTCATCTCTTTAGAGTGAGAAAGCTTGAGTCTTTGCAACTTCGACGTAGATCATCGGAGAATTGGAACACTTCAAGCTAGCATGGATCGTTCGAGTCGTGGAGCCTCTCATGAGTCCGGGAGATCGTGGATCGCGGCAATGGGACTTCTACTCGGAGCTTGTGAAGCGAAGGAGCGGACTACAAAGGTTGTAATCCCTCACACTTAAATAAAAGTTATCATCTTGCATGTTAAACCCTAATAATCTAGCAAAGATCCCGGCTTTGGGTTGTTCGGCACGTCTAAATTTTTATCCGGGCATGTTTGATGCCTTATGAACCTTCACAAGAGTGCCTAGGAACCTTACAGTGGTATCAGAGCCTAGCTAGAGCATTAGGCGATGTGTTTACGAAGTTAAAACTCCGATCGAAGCCGAACCGACGGAAAAAGGCCCCTCTCTGGAATTTTTTCAAAATTTAGGATTTTTCTGAATTAAAAATATGTAAAAAAATCAGCAGGGAATTCTAAGAATTACCATGAAACACGGGCCCACAATTCCTCAAAACGGCGGCGGAACCGCGGCGCAAGCAAGCTTGCGCGGCGGTTCCGCGGCGGATTTGTGGGATTGTGACACGTGGCTTCATGGTAATATCCGTAGGTGCTTGTTGATGCTTCTGGGTATTTTTAAAAGTGATTCCAGTGTTGTTTATATCTGGGGTTTATTTTGTAATCGTAGATTCGATCGGAATATTTAAATTCGTATTTCTTTCCGGATATTTAGAAACTGTTAAACTAGTTGAACGGATATCATTAACCCACTTTATCCCGGCACGGCAAACTTTCAAGTGTTGAATTTTTTTTGGGGTATAAATCTTTCGGAAAAATTGTACAAGTTAAGCGGTGGACCCTCTAGAAGACAACAAACCTTAACTCGATTATGTGACCGTCTTGAACTGCCTTTTGAACCTTCGGGTTTGGGGCAGTACGGCGTGCCATATGTGAGGCGTTGGCTTGACCCTTCTACGGCTGGATCACTGGTACTTTGACATATTCTGGGATTATTTGAACTCCGCTCAAGAGTTGAGCACTTTGGGAAATTTTGGGTATTTGATTATCTGTTCGGAAAGTTTAATACTGTCTATTTATCTGGAATGTGATACAATATGTGGAATTCATAGAGTTAGGCATGAAATGCGAAGTATGTGATATTTCGGATTTACGATGTCTAAAGTGATTGTGAATTCCAAATATTGTAGTTTTACACTTTCTTTTCTGTGACCGTAAGTGTAATATGTGATATCGCCAGTTTCGTTGCTATATGTAAACGACAATTGGGATGCGCATATTTACTTACGTTGATGATATGTGATATTATGTGTTGCTGTGATATGTTATATTGGATCGTCGCGTTCTGAATAGCCGGGGGTTTTATGTGAGATGAGTTTTTTTTATTTTCATTCATGTAAAATTCATTTGTAATGTAATATTCTTTTATTTGGGGCACTTCCAGGTTGCGGTTGCTGTCACCAGTATATATTATTTACTTTTCCGCATTAGGTAGACCCAAGGAGGGGAGCACAAGTAACCGGGTTCTAGGGTCCAGTGGGAGGCCATCTCGAGGAGTCGAGACCGGGTCTCCTAACCCTAGAATTGGCAGTGTCACTTGCCGCTCTCATAGGGGTCTTGGGATGTGGGTTTGGCTATTCGTCGCGACCGTGGAATCCGTGTTTTATACAGGCTCGTATTAAAAACACGGACATCCTAGTATATCCAATATTTCATATATGTTCTTCTGCTGCAATGTTCTGTGATGAGATCATATTACAGCCTGAGACGAATGCTTATACTATATATATATGCTGATATATAAATATTACTGCTTTCGTTTCTTCTGTGATGCTTAGGAAGCATAAGCTGATGGGATATTTATTAATGAGATTAATAAAAAGAAAATAAACCTAAAGATGTTGTAGAATCAAAACTTTATAAAAAGGGGTAGCTACAGTTTTGTTTTGCACAGCGATATATATGATATATCCTGCACCTTATTCGATGGGGAAAGGGCCGACGATCCCTTCACCGGGAGTGACCCCTTTAGCAAAACTGGCAGATGCTACAAAACGCGGTTTGTCTTTTGAATGCTTTTAATGTTTTGTTTTGCACAGCGGTATATATGATATATCCTGCACCTTATTCGATGAGGAAAGGGCCGACGATCCCTTCACCGGGAGTGACCCCTTTAGCGAAACAAGAAAAGCCCCAAAAACACTCCTTTTCAAAAACACTCGATTCTACGACGATATCAAGTTCATTACGCTCGGGGTTTTCTGAAAAACCTGCGTAACCCTCCGTCATTTTAGGAAAATAGAGTACTTAGTATTCGTGCTGTGTTTGTTGACCATAGTTAAGGCGCGGTGTACGGTAGCTAAGTGATGTTTTCCTATATAACATAAGATTTGATTAATTAGGACAGTCATATGACTTTGTTGACCATAGTTAAGGGTCATGTGGGTGGGTCTAAATTAATCAAGAAATGACGGGTAGAACTTGACTAGTGCTTATGATTTGTTGACCATAGTTAAGGTCATAAGACACTAAGGGTAAAAATATTATCGGGAATTTCAAGTGTTGAAATTTGCAATGAGATTGCATACCTCCTATGAGATAGTTGGATCCCGATACCCACTGCGAGTAAGTGTTACTCTTGGGAGAGTTTTACACAGGACAATTAGTCATTCAAGTAGGTGTCTAGAAAAGTGTTAACGGTGTTACGCCTCTGGGAAAACGAGGTTTACTTTAATTAGGTCCGTGCAAAAGCACGGGGAACCTCCCTCAAAGTACCGACACTGATCTGGCTGAAAGATTGACGAAATTGTAGGGTGTAATTAATCCCGGCTAATCTTACCTTTTAGGGTTTTAAGGTAGATTTGATAAAAACAGTGGGAGACATCCTGATTAGATAAGATAATAACCAATCTAATCTTGCAAGAGCATACGCTAAAGTGTTTTTCTTCTCTCTCTCTCCAGGTAGCGACCATGTCAGGCCATAATCAAGATAATAATATGGATGTATTGACTGAACCCGATTATTGTACAGTGCAGGGGAACGTTGGACCCGTTCTTTCTTATAAGAGTTATAAGACTGAACAGGAAACAGGAGGATATCTGGATTCTCACGCCGCCCAAAAGAACATGCATGTTGATGCATCTTCTTCGGGTGTGTTAATTATTGAGAACTGTTTCTCAGTTCACCCTACGTCCTGGGTATTAGATACCGGATCAGGATCCCACATATGTAAACAGTTACATGGGCTACGTAAAGGTAGTGAACTGGGAAAAGGTGATCATTCCGTTCAAGTAGGGAACGGTGCAAATGTTGCAGCCAAAGCAGTTGGGGAATATCACCTGGTATTGCCAAGTCGTAATACACTGATTCTAAATGAGTGCTATTATATACCGAACATAATGTGCAACATTATATCAGTTTCTTTATTAAGTAAAGAAGGATATAATTTTGTAGTAAAGGATAATGTTATGAACATATTCCTAGATCAAAAGTTGATTGCATCAGGCTCGTTACATAATGGCATATTCATTCTAAATCAGAATACAGTCCTGAATATACAAAACACACACAAGAGGAAAAGTTCAGATATGAACGAATCCTACTTGTGGCATTGTAGACTTGGTCATATCAATGCGACACGACTGGCTAAGTTACATAAGGATGGTTATTTGAATCCGTTCGAATTATCATCTTATGATACTTGCCATTCATGTCTCAAAGGAAAAATGACCAAAGCTCCGTTTAGTGGACACGTCCTAAGAGTTACTGAACTCTTAGGACTAATACATAGTGATGTATGCGGTCCCATGTCTACGCATGCCAGGAACGGTTCTTCCTACTTCATTACATTCACTGACGATCTCTCTAGATTCGGACATGTGTTCCTGATGAAACACAAGTCTGAAGCTTTTGAGAAATTCAGAGAATATAAGCACGAAGTAGAGAATCAAACGGGCAAAAGTATTAAGATTCTTCGATCTGATCGAGGAGGTGAATACTTAAGTAATGAGTTTCGGGATTATCTAAAAGAGAATGGGATTCTCTCTCAGCTTACTCCTCCTTATACACCACAGCACAACGGTGTATCGGAGCGGAGGAATCGCATCCTATTAGATATGGTGCGCTCTATGATGAGCACTGCTGAGTTACCTATCTCCTTTTGGGGTTATGCGCTGGAAACAACCACATATCTATTGAATAGAGTTCCAACTAAATCGGTACCTACCACTCCATATGAGATATGGAATGGGAAGAGACCATCTCTTAAATGAGTTAAGATATGGGGTTGTCCGGCCTATGTTAAAAAGCAAAATCCGGACAAACTCGAGGAAAGATCAGGTATATGTAAGTTTGTAGGATATCCAAAAGATTCTTATGGATATATATTCTATCACGCTGAGGAACAAAAAGTGTTTGTTTCTCAATATGCCACCTTTTTAGAAAAGGAATTTCTTGCAAAAGAAATTAGTGGCAAAGAGGTAGAACTGGAAGAAGTTCCAGCAGAACAAACTACAACAGATGATTTAGTGCAACCAGAGGATTCAGTAGTACCCGACGAACCCCAGCCTCTCCGCCGATCTAGAAGGGTTTCTCGTCCACCTGAGAGATACTACGGTTTTCTCATTGATGGTGGAAGCGAGGATTGCATCATGGATGATGATGACCCCACTAGTTTCGAGCAGGCAATCACGAGTGGTGACTCTGTGAAATGGCTGGATGCAATGCGATCTGAGATGGAATCCATGTACACCAATAAAGTATGGATTTTGGAAAATGCTCCTGAAGGGATAAAACCCATTGGGAGCAAGTGGATTTTTAAAAAGAAATTTGGTGTAGATGGAAAAGTTGAGACTTTCAAAGCTAGACTTGTAGCAAAGGGTTTTCGTCAACGACCAGGTGTGGATTATGACGAAACCTTTTCTCCAGTAGCTATGCTTAAGTCCATCCGGATCTTACTTGCCATTGCTGCATACCATGACTACGAAATCTGGCAAATGGATGTTAAGACCGCCTTTCTAAACGGTGATTTAGAAGAGAGCGTGTACATGACTCAGCCAGAGGGCTTCGTAGATAGTGGGAGCAGCGGAAAGGTGTGCAAGCTGCTTAAATCCATATATGGGTTAAAGCAAGCATCGCGGAGTTGGAACATCTGTTTTGATGTTGTAGTCAAAGAGTTTGACTTCATCAAAAATATAGATGAACCTTGTATCTATAAGAAGGTAGCAGAGGGTAAGGTTGTCTTCCTCATATTGTACGTAGATGACATACTCTTGATAGGAAATGATATTCCTATGCTGCAATCAGTCAAGCTCTTCTTATCACAGAGATTCTCAATGAAAGATCTAGGTGATGCCTCCTGCGTATTGGGAATCATGATCTATAGAGATAGATCTAAACGGATACTGGGATTGTCCCAATCCAGGTACATTGACACCATACTAAAGAGGTTTAGTATGGAGGAATCCAAGCGTGGGAACCAACCCACGATCTCTGGACTCACTCTCTCCAAAGAGATGTCTCCCAAGACTGATTTGGAGAGAGCTCGCATGCAAGGGATACCCTATGCTTCGGCAGTAGGCTCTATCATGTATGCGATGCTATGTACCAGACCCGATGTAGCATACTCACTAAGTGTAGTGAGTCGGTATCAAGCAGATCCTGGAGAGAGTCACTGGACAGCTGTGAAGAACATTCTCAAGTACTTACGAAAGACTAAGGAGATGTTCTTGGTGTATGGTAACGGAGAACTCCAGGTGGAGTCCTTTACCGATTCCAGCTTCCAAAGTGATAAGGACGACTCTAAGTTGCATTCGGGTTTTGTCTTTACCCTCAATGGAGGGGCGGTATGTTGGAAAAGTTCCAAACAGGATACCGTTGCAGACTCGACGATGGAGGCTGAATACATCGCTACCAACGATGCTGCCAAAGAGGCTGTCTGGATCAAGAAGTTCATTAGTGAACTTGGTGTGGTTCCATCCATTGAGCATCCAATACCTCTGTATTGCGATAACAATGGAGCTGTAGCGTTAGCCAAGGAACCCAGGTCCCATCAAAAGTCCAGACATATTCTGAGGCGGTATCACCTGATCAGGGAGATAGTTGATCGCCGGGAGATCGAGGTCAGGAGAGTAGATACGAAGGACAACACTGCGGATCCATTCACGAAGGCTATTCCCCAGATACAGTTTGAGAGATTATTCGGGATGCTAGGTATGAGATACTACAGCAGCTGGCCTTAGTACAAGTGGGAGATTGTTAGTTATGTATATGCCCTAGAGGCCATTTTTGTACATATGATGTATATTATAATGGATGCTTGGATATATATAGAGAAGACTTTCTTGCTCGTCATGATAGTATGCTATTTGGTTTCACTTTATCTTAACATGTTGACTTGTATTGGTTTACTGTTTTACTCTCACATGTTGATAAAGCCCTTAGGATCTGTACTCGACTACTGGGACTATGATGAGATCATACTAGTGGGGCCGCAGTAGTCGATGAGTACATCCTATAACTGTTCCTAGTCGAGGGTATATCGAGACAGGGCATCGATACACCAGAGTAGACTAGCGTATACGCATCTTGACCCATATGATAGGCGATGGATGATCCCATATCCATCGGTGTTTGACATCAGAGATGGTGTACGGGTGCTCAGTGGAAACTGGGTACACTGGACGGACTCGCCGAGAACTCCCAGATGGTGATATACCACACGTCAGATGGCAGTTCTCCGGTGACACTGGTACAGGGTAGTCTGTAGACCCGAGATCGTCATAGAGTCTTGTGTGATTCCCACTGTGCTTTGATTTCCACCTTACCACATCCAAGAGGGCGTGCAAAACGGTGGCTTTTGGGTACAGTCCCGAATCACATGGAGGCAATGAGCGATAGGAGGGGATTCGTCTCTCCCGGTATAGGGAGTTGATGTTGTGCTGTGTTCGATTGGCTATAACTGGAAGTCCCTGGCCAGGGCTGATATAGAGATTTACTGGTAAGTGTTACCAGTAGTTTCTCGACCCGTTATGAGCCACACATCGACACGACTTATCGGTTACTGGGGTCTGACGTATACCACCCCTAGACTTGATATGCGACATATCATACGAACAGACCGGACTGTACGGGAGTGTTACTGATTGGATTCACAGGAGAACGCACAGGCTAGCTTGTTGATCTTCTGATCGCTCAATACCTGGGTGGCTGTTACATTTAGCTGACCGCTTGCAGCTTGTGGGTGTTTGATATGATCATCACCTGCTACCGGCGTATTGACGATTCATTAGAGTCCTACACAGAGGTTTCTTGGCTCAGGCGAAACGGAGAAGAGGCACATATGTGATATGTGCAGGACCGAGAATAATGCGATATGAGATGCCGTATTATATTCTCGCGATATTTAGATATGAACTGGGACATCGGATCAAGTGTTGATTCGATGGATCGGTACATGATATATTAGTCGGTAATATTCGATATAGCCGGATCATCGATTCAAGTGTTGATTCGATGATTTAATGTATAATAATATATATGATATATTGTATTACATTATCTAATATTGGATCGCTTTATTATTTCATTTTCTCACTGGATGATACATTGATATATATGCGATATATGTTAATTGTATTATTTTCTTTTGTTGCAAATATATAATATATATGTGATATATATTATTGTGACATGATATGATTAATTGTTAAACATGTTTAAGGATGATTAATTGAGGTTAGGGTTTGATTAGGGTTAGATGCTTCATGCACCTTCTAGAAGCTTTTTTCTTTTGTCATTGTAAAGATATTTTTGGATGACACTTTTTTAACCCAACCAAACCCTAACTCTAGTTTATTCTCTACTAAATCCTAGCCACTCATCCTTGACCATGGCATATAAATCAATCATATAGTCTTCTTTCTATTCATCACAAAAGGATTAATCTTATTATTCATTTTCCATTATCATCTTCTTCTCTCTTGAAAAAGCTTACTTGATTTTCTTTAAGTGATGAATAAATATGAGAAAATGATTTAAAAAGAAAGCAAAAATACTACTCTCTCATCCTCATCTCATCTAGCCCATGGGATTAGTGTGTTCATCTCTTTAGAGTGAGAAAGCTTGAGTCTTTGCAACTTCGACGTAGATCATCGGAGAATTGGAACACTTCAAGCTAGCATGGATCGTTCGAGTCGTGGAGCCTCTCATGAGTCCGGGAGATCGTGGATCGCGGCAAAGGGACTTCTACTCAGAGCTTGTGAAGCGAAGGAGCGGACTACAAAGGTTGTAATCCCTCACACTTAGATAAAAGTTATCATCTTGCATGTTAAACCCTAATAATCTAGCAAAGATCCCGGCTTTGGGTTGTTCGGCACGTCTAAATTTTTATCCGGGCATATTTGATGCCTTATGAACCTTCACAAGAGTGCCTAGGAACCTTACAGTATGACCAAATGATAAAAGAAAACGGAGTTATATGTTTTAGAAAAGATGATATCGGTATTAACTCCACTTTTACCGATATTTGATTTAAAATGAGTATCAATGAAAAGGAGGAGAATTGGGAGGGACTTACCATTTGGAAATGTCAAGAAGAGGTTAAAGAAGAGGAGGGAGGCTTCGTGGTGTCGCGGGAGCTCCGGAATCGGTTTCGATCTTCGACGGAAGAAGCTTGCTTGCTAACTTCACTTTACTCCACTTGCACTTAGGAACTTTTTAGAGAGTTTTGTCTAGAATTTTCAGAATGGTGCTGAGCCGAATTGTGGAGTGGTATTTATAGTGGAGAATTTGGGTTTGGGAATTAAAATTGTGGATTAAAAAGCATTAAAATTGTGTTGATTGGTGAATTGAAAGGTCTCTGTTTGATTGCAGGGAAATCAAACAGTGCAGAGGAGTTAAAAAGAACCGAAGAGACGTGTGTGCAAAGCACGGGACAATTTGGCATTGATCTGACTGTCAGCGCCGACCCTAGGGCTCATTTGGTCGGTCGATCTTAAGGCATTTACCTTGAGATTTGTGCCATCTGATTAAATCTCTGTTTACTTTATTTTCCACATGTTTGATTTTTTGAACTTTTCATTTCCATGTGTATTGCACGTGCAATCTTTTGGGATTCCAAAAAGTTAAAAAGAAAAATCAGAAAAAATTTGTGTCTGACAGAAATCGAACACGCAGGCTATGTCACAGCAGTGCAAGGGTTTTACCAGTGAGTTACAAGTGACTTATTACTTTTATTTAGCAAAAGTGACTTATAACTCATACACAGGCTGTCAAACTCTTTTCTGTATAGTAACGGAAGAATTTCCGTACATATATTTCAGATTCGTTACAGAGATGAGAGGTGGATGCGGAGGCGGTAACGAGGGCGGTGAGCATGAGCTCAAGGTAAAGTCGGCGAGGGTTGGCGACAAGGGTGAGGGTTAGGGTTTTGGGTTTTCTCATCGCGGGAATATAAAGGAAGAAAGGAAAGAGAGAGGAGAGAGGTGAGGGTAATAAGTTAGGTTAAACATAATATAAGTTTAGAGAGAGACAGAGGGATATAAAGAGAGAGAACACCAGAAGAGAGAGAGAGAGAGAGATAATATATTATAATTAGTTAAAATACATATTATATATATATATGAACTTTATATATAAGTTAGTTTATAAATATTATTATATATATTTTATAGGATTATACAGCTAATATCAAAATGCTCCGAATATTATTCGGGTTTCTTCTAAAAATCTAGTTTTAAAATATGGAGAATATACGAATAAGTTAAAACTATGATGCAATACCCGGTCAATAAAAATGCATACCCCCAAGTACGAATCTACGTAAATATATGTAGCGGTCCAAACGAGTATGTTTTAACAATTTGGACAGGAACATGTTGTATGGATGCAACCATATGATATGGGACATGATAACATGCCATGCTAGATATTAAAAGAATATTATCTGGCTATTATTTGTATTATTAAAAGATATGCAGACACAAAAATATATTATACATGTATATAGAATGTAGATGTGCATGGTTCCTCTATACTAGCAAATATATGACGTAATCTTGAACCATGATGGGTTTCAAATATACGGTTCGGGTGGGATACTAACCACAGTTACCAAGTGCACTATCCGTACCTAAAAGTAATAATAATCAAGAAATCTGTCGTAAGATTTAGAAATACCCAATTGTTTTCCCCAATCAGAGCAAAATTCTGTTCAAATTTTGAAATTTAAAATGAAGCAGCGCTTCATAAAAGCGCTCGCGCTAAATGCGCCAGCTCTAAGAGTCAAAGACTCTGATGCAGCGTGTTGGGTTGTGGGAGCGCCCCGGCCATCAAATCGTGGCCAAATGAGGAACAAAAATTTCTTAAACCCGGCGCTACCATTACCCGATTAATAAGATCGAAACCATTAACCCTAAAACTAGCAATCTAAGAAAAGAGATAAGAATGGTTATACCTAATGAACCAAGTCCTTCGGGTCTTCAACCATCTCCAAGCTCCTAGTGATGTTGCGGATCGACTTTGGTCGCCGGTCTTCCTCCATCTCCGATGATCCACCCGAGAGATGTAATTCCGGCTCTAGCTCCATGCCAAGATGCAAGTGGAGCAATTAGGGTCTCTAGGATGCTACCCTAGAGAGCCTAGAATGTAGTGAGTGTATTCAAAGTGTTTACTATCTCATATCATGAAGGTGGAAGCAAAATGTAAAAGCTAGAGGAGGATGAAGCTAATGGTGAGGGAGGAGCTCAAGAAAAAATCAAGTGGAGAAAAACTAGCATGCTTGAAAAATGAAGACTTTGGAAAGAGAAAATCAAGCATGCTTGGTTTTGTAAAAGCCAATTTTCCATTTTAAAAATCCTACCATGCTTGAATAGTGCACACAAATGAATTAACAATTCATCTGTGAGCACTATTCCAAGCATGGTTCTCACCATACCTTCTCATGCTAATTTCCACCTCATTATCCATTTTAATAAAAATGGTCAAATCCAAAATGAGGTGGCACCTTCTAGAATGTTATCCGGTAAAAAATACGGATTACATTCTACTGTATATACATACCGGTATCCGTACCGAAATACGAATATCAAAAGAGATAGAATAACACAAAGAATATAATACTAGAATATACGTATCGAAATGCATATATGTAAATTATTAAATCAATACATGATTTAATAATCCGGCTCAAACCCGAACCGGCTAGTATTATCAACTGTCCGATCGAAAGTCCGAGTACTATGTACATCAATCGATCGGAACCTAGCACGTATCCAATACGGCTACTATATCATTTTGCCAGAACCAGGAAAACCCTCTGTGTGGGACTCTAAAGACTCGTCAATAAGCTGTCAGTGGGTTTAACCACAAGCACGTCAGCGGCACTAGCTGTACGTAACGGCTACCCAGGTATTGAGCGAAAGGAAGGCCAACGAGCAAACTCACCCGAACCTCTACTGAGCCTGTCAGTGACAATATCCGTACAGTCCGGTCTATTCGTCTAAGAGTATCGCATATCGAGTCTAGGGGGTGGATAAAGTTAGACCCCTAATAACGCGATAATTCGTGTCGGTATGAAACCCATCACTACCCGAGAAACTATCGATCCTGGATCGGTAATTCTCACATACCCCGGCCGAGGATTTCTAGTGATGGCCATCCGTGCACTGTACGACATCAACCCCCAATACCGGGAGACACGAATCCCTGACGATCCGCTCACTGCCTCCATGTGGCTCGGGACTGTACCCAACTAAAACCTGTTTGCGCGACTCCTTTGAGCCGTGGTAGGATAGTAATCAAAGCACAGTGGAAACTCACACGAGATAAATGACGATCTCAGGTCGACAGACTAACCTGTACACATGTCACCAGGGAACTGCTATTTGACTATAGGTATAATACCAACTAGCATGTTCCCGGCGAGTCCGTCCAGTGTACTCATAACCCAATGAGCACCTGTATACTATCTCAGGTGAACAACTAACACCAATGGCTTGTGAGACCGGCCACCGCCCCTCGTCAAGGTCTAGATAAGTATACACCAATCTACACTGGAGTATCGATGCCCGGTCTCGATACTCCCACGACCAGGGATATTTAAGGATGTGCTTACAGACCCCCAGCTCCCACGTATGTGATCGCCATCACAATGCTGGCAGTCAAGCAAGATCCTAAGGGCTTTATCAACATATACATGATGATAAAGACAAACCAGATAGCATACTATCATCTCGAGTAAGACTACTTTATCGGTATAGGTCTTCCCTCAATCATCATGATCAAATGCCTACGACTATGATAATTGCCTTGAGGGCACTATAGCCAACAATCTCCCACTTGCATTTAAGGCTAATTATTGCGATGTCGCATACTCACAGCCCGTGTGATACCGAACACCCAACTCCTCTACTAATCAGTTTCACAAACCTCGTTTGTAAAACTATTGCGTTCGAGAAATAGCCTCAGTGAGTGGATCCGCTCCAGTGTTTCTTTCTATGTCTCTCTTTATCTCAACTTCACGGAGAAAACTACCTCCTGAAATGAGCAATACCCGTCTTAGAATATTTCTGGATATCTGATGAGACCCAGTTCATAAATGAACTCCAAATCCAGCAAACTTCTTAGACTGTATCGACTACTGAACTTAATCATTATGTTGCGCCATGCCTTCCTCAATATCTGCTTGGACCACCTGTCCAAACTACTACCCCTCGTCAGAGGGAAAACTATAACTCTGACAGCCACTCTGTCATCCAGGTCACCTTGGAAGCCTGAAATGATAACCGTCTCCAGAAGAAGGCTGCCGCTATCAAATCCTTAGATTATCCACTTATGTTCATAAACTGCTTCCATTCGTTTTTCTCCAGGATTGGATTAATATATCTCAACTTATTGCATCTAGTGCAAAAACAACATCTGGTGTGGTACTTGACATATCATGATTGACTCAATTGCCTAAGCAAGTGATATGCCAATCATGCACATCCCTCTCCCCTTTAGTCTGTAAGACACCTTTAGAGAGGGTGACTCCATCACCTGCAGGTACACCACCATGCCTGGAGTCGTCCATTCTATAATACTTTTAGAATACTGTCTAAGTACCCAGATTGGGACACTTCTCAAATCTAGATCTAAAACCATAGATCTAGTTACCAGAATGCCTGATATAATATCCATAACCTATGTGGAGAAACTATTGTGTGACAACCAAAGTATAAGCGATCGTACTATAGGAATTTCACTTCCTACAAAGAGAATGTCATCCTAAATACCAGGACATCACACCCCGCTATCTTATTAACTGATCCATCCCCTATTCTGATGATGTCAAAGCCCATGACTGTCACATCAAAAATAGATGATCTATCTCCGCTATATCCGCTTTAGTCTATAAATAGGCACAAGCTACTTGTCCACTACGCTTCCGCTACTCCCACTGACTACGACAACCCTCTGGCTGAGTCATATACATGTGCACTTTTAAAGCTAGTTTAGAATGACGCTATACTCATCCTCCTGCCGGGTCTCATAGTCTGGAATAACAGTAATGTCAAGTCTGGGTAAACAAGAACCTCCCTGTCACCGTTCTTGAGGCTAACGAAGTACCTCTCGGGTACCTGAGGTAACCCACCATATCTGCGGAGTGGCCAATGGAATGTCCATCCTGATTGAATCTTTAAGTCCTATTAAATTTTCCGTAATCGTTTGTGATTCTGGAATCACTTCCAGTTCTACCATACTCCCACTACCGTTTTCTGAAAAAGTCCATTTTACTAAAACTATGGCGAGTCAAGAACAATATCACTATTGATCTTCCAGATGGTAGAAAGTTAACCCTCGTCAAAGCCCGGGATAACCCACAAACAGCCATTACTGAAACGTACCCTGAGTTTATCCGGATTCTGGTTTTAAGCATTAGCCGGACGACTCCCTATACCTTAACATCGTTAAGATATAAATTGATTCTATATATATCTAATATAGAAACAAAGGCACTAATTTAATTGGAACCAGATTCAAATCATGCAGCTGTTTCCAGTGCATGTCAACTAAATGGAGAAAGGTCGATCAGCATTACTCAACTTAGGAGTGCATCCAATTATGAGTAACCTGAAAGAGAAACAAGTTTCTCAAAACCATTACTATCAACTGAATACCATACACAAGTATCCACATCTTCGATCACCTTAAAGAATCCCGATACTTGCAACACCTAGTTCTCTACTTTATTCCTTTACCTATAACTTCTCAAAACTTAGACTTTGTATTTCTACAAAACACGTGTCTAAAAATGGAGAAGTCACAAGTAAACAGAATATAGTGCGAGTACCAACCCCTCTGTCCTAATGGACACTGGACAACATACAATACTTTGTATAAGTCCACTGAGTTGAATAACTCAAACTCTGTGTGTCGTAGGTTGAAAACTGTACCCAGGAGATTTCCTCAAATATCACCAATTACAACGAATTCCGATATAATGAGGATGATCACCTAATTCCCAATAACTTACTCCCACTCATCATCTGTAAAACCATACAGATGTGAGAATCAAACATAGTAAATACATACCCTGGAGTAAAGACCTAATTGGGAAATCGGTTTTCAATTAACAACGCATGGTGAAACTGAAACATTAAAATGTTTTATAGGGGTATCCTGGTATTCTTAGTAATGCATCTTCCATTATCCATGTTCATGACTGAAACCATATATTTCCTTGCCATCTCTCCAAATACCTTTATTTGTCTTTAGTCGTTACCTTCTGTACACCTTCGTTAGGCTTAAATGGTTTTCTTCCTTCCCTACCGTTCGGCACCAGCCTATGGTTTAGAAGAAGACTATCCAATAAGCATAATAGGTGTACTCTTCTAATCCTAGGAGTACTCGCATCCTGAGAGAAGGTAAAGATAAAAGACAACTGAATAATCCTTATTCTATTTCTCCTGAACCAGAATCCATCCTCGAAAAAGTTCCTTCGAGTTCGTATATAACCATACGATGGATTTATCCAATAGAATTGGATGTTCGTAGCGATACGAGGTGTTCTGGAGAAATACAAAGGTGAAGTAGGAGTGGCGATGAAAGACTTGGTTTGGTCCTGAATAGCAGTCGCAATTTATTTTGCCCTTTTTCTAATCCCTTTATTTATCTTTACTCATTACCTTCTGTACACCACACTTAGGCTAATTGGTTTTCTTCATTCCCTACTTTTCGGCACCTGCCTATGGTTTGGAAGAAAACTATCTAATAAGCGTAATAGGTGTACCGTCTCCCAATCCTATGAGCCCTCACGACCTGAGAGAAGGTAAAAAGAAAAGACAACTGAATAGTCCTATTCTTTTTCTCCAGAACCAGAAACCATCCTCGAAAAATTTCCTTCGAGTTCGTATATAACCATACGATGGTTTTATCCAATGGAAGTGGATATTCGCAGTGATACGAGGTGTTCTGGAGAAAAGCAAAGGGTAAAAGAAGGAGTGGCAATGATGTATGCAACTTGGAAAATCCAAAAGCCAGTGTTTTTAAAAAAGTTCAGTTAACTTGGTCACTGAGTTATAGTCTAGGGTCGGGTCATGGTCGCAGTCAGAGAGAGAGAAAAGAAACACTCAGCGTGCACTCTAACCTAGATCAGAATGGATAATCATTTTATCTAATCTGGATGGCTCCCACTGTTTCCTCGAATTCTCCTCCAAACCTAAAAGGAGAATTAGTCAGAATCACCCGAAGAGTAATCCTACTCATCAGGGGGAATCGAGATCCAACTATCATCGCATGATAACTTGACGGAAGCCACTCAAGTCACCACACTCCAGAAGGTATGCGCAAGTCTGGCAAGTTTCCTGTATGTTTGAAACTCCCGATGAGATTTTTACCCCTAACGACCTATAACCTTGATGCTTGTCGACAAGTTATAGGCCACTAGTCAATTTCAACCCGTCATTGTCCTGGATTAACTCGAACCCACCCGTACAAACCCTTGACGCTTGCCAACAAAGCTGTACGACTATCCCGATCAATCGCATATGCATGCTACAAATAAGTATTATTCAGCTACCGTACACTATGCCTTGACGCTTGCCAACAAACACAGCACGAATACTAAATAGTACTTATAAGAAATGACGAAGGACTACGGCTGGTTTTTGGCGAAAAACCTTTAACGTAATGAACTTAATCTCGTTGAAGGAATCCAAGTGGTTTTATAAAAATATAGTGGCGAAAACCTTTGCTAAAGAGGTCACTCCCGGTGAAGGGATCTCGGCTCTTTTCCCGTAGAATGAGGTGCAGGATATTCCAAACTGAATACCATGATGCAAAGCAAAAAGTAAACGACTATAGTGAAGTTATTACGTTGACGCAAACTTTTACTCAAGGGGTCACTCCCGATGAAGGGATCTCGGCCCTTGCCTCGTCGAATGAGATGCAGGATATTCCAAACTGAATACCACGATACAAAGTAAAAGCGTACGTCTGTAATGTCAGTTTTAAAAATCTTGGTTCCAACACCATCATATATATAGGTTTGTTTTATCCTTACATTGATAAGAATCAATGCAGTCCCATCAATAAATAACACCAGAAAAGAACGAAAATATAATGTACGTATATGCCATCCGCATTCGCCACTGGGTCCCGTCATCACCCGTTAGATTACTTAACTAACGACAGAGCGGGGACTGGGCTAGCGCGGGTACAAAACATATACAACATCTACTAGTATATATGTATATATATATAACAATCATCCCAGGCATGATAAATGCAACATCACAGAAAACTAATAAGCATCACAGAACAATACAGATATCTGGAAGCCTCGGGTTTCCTTCGAGCCACAACTGAAAACCCAACGTTCCCCTGGTCGTGTGGATAGCCTGTGCAATGAACTCCTAGACCCCTACGGGCGCGGCAAGTTACCCGCCAAAACCAAAAGCAAGGCAGCCCCCTTCAGCAAAGTGAATGGACCACCCAGCACTTCACGGAATCCAGTAACTTGAGCACCCCTCCTTGGGTCAACCTATACCCCCTACGAGTGCGGCGAATAGCCCGCCAATTCTAGAGTAAGGTCCCCTCCATCTCAACGCCATGAGATGCGGATCTGTTGCCCTCTAGAACCCGGCTATCCGTGCCCTCCTCCGTGGGATAATTCTAGTACAGAAAAGAAAATAATATACAAGGGTGACATCGACCTCAGCCCGGTCGTGCCCCAAAAGAATAATATACAAACAGGCAGTGAAGACAGTCCACATGTCGAACGCTTGCCCCGCAATATCAAATGTACATATAAATCCAAACTGCACTACCATTGCACACAAGCTATCCACCACGACAATCCGCAACATCACAGCACAACACAGAACATCAACGTGAATGTCACGTTCGCAAACCCGTCTAAAAGGACTATAGCGATTAGACAAGGTTTACCAATCAAATGACATTCACGGTTGCAGATGCTAAACTAAGTACTGATAATTACACAGTTAACATTTCGATCGATTAAAAATTCCGTCTAGCCTTAAGTGCAAACCAGTACTCAAGAGAATCTGGGCTAAAACAAAACATCACAAAAATCATTTTTCCTTGTCAGAGAGTGCCAGAAAAAATTTGGAGGAATTTGGCCACAAAAGAGCGGCGGAACCGCCGCCAAATGGCATGTTGTGCGGTGGTTCCGCGGCCAAAAAAATGATTCATGCTTCCAAATTTCTTGTTGTGCTCTACAATTGCCTGCACGGATTTCTAAGCTATACAAAAATATTTTTTGAGCAAGTTTTAAAATCGACAGAAACTTGGCAAAAAGGAAAATTGATTTGGAAATTTTGATCGATCGAGATTTTAAGCTTGTGCAAACTAGCTAGTAGGGTTTAATGGGTGGCTCTGATACCATTATTGGGTTATGGGAGCGTCCCGGCCATCGAATCGTGGCCAAATGCGGAACAAAAATTTCTTAAAACCTGGCGCTACCATTACCCGATTAATAAGATCGAAACCTTTAACCCTAAAACTAGCAATCTAAGAAAAGAGATAAGAATGGTTATACCTAATGAACCAAGTCCTTCGGGTCTTCAACCATCTCCAAGCTCCTAGTGATGTTGCGGATCGACTTTGGTCGCTGGTCTTCCTCCATCTCCGATGATCCACCCGAGGGATGTAATTCCGGCTCTAGCTCCACGCCAAGATGCAAGTGGAGCAACTAGGGTCTCTAGGATGCTACCCTAGAGAGCCTAGGATGTAGTGAGTGTATTCAAAGTGTTTACTATCTCATATCATGAAGGTGGAAGCAAATGTAAAAGCTAAAGGAGGATGAAGCTAATGGTGAGGGAGGAGCTCAAGAAAACCTCAAGTGGAGAAAAACTAGCATGCTTGAAAAATGAAGACTTTGGAAAGAGAAAATCAAGCATGCTTGGTTTTGTAAAAGCCAATTTTCCATTTTAAAAATCCTACCATGCTTGAATAGTGCACACAAATGAATTAACAATTCATTTGTGAGCACTATTCCAAGCATGGTTCTCACCATACCTTCTCATGCTAATTGCCACCTCATTATCCATTTTAATAAAAATGGTCAAATCCAAAATGAGGTGGCACCTTCTAGAATGTTATCCGGTAAAAAATACGGATTACATTCTACTGTATATACATACATGTATCCGTACCGAAATACGAATATCAAAAGAGATAGAATAACACAAAGAATATAATACTAGAATATACGTATCGAAATGCATATATGTAAATTATTAAATCAATACCTGATTTAATAATCCGGCTCAAACCCGAGCCGGCTAGTATTATCAACTGTCCGATCGAAAGTCCGAGTACTATGTACATCAATCGATCGGAACCCTTCACGTATCCAATACGGCTACTACATCATTTCGCCAGAACCAGAGAAACCCTCTGTGTGGGACTCTAAATACTCGTCAATACGCTGGTAGTGGATTTAACCACAAGCACGTAAGCGGCACTAGCTGTACGTAATGGCTACCCAAGTATTGAGCGAAAGGAAGGCCGACGAGCAAACTCATCCGAACCCCTACTGAGCCCGTCAGTGACAATATCCGTACAGTCCGGTCTGTTCGTCTAAGAGTATCGCATATCGAGTCTAGAAGGGTGGATAAAGTCAGACCCCTAACAACACTATAATTCGTGTCGGTATGAAACACATCACTACCCGAGAAACTATCGATCCTGGATCGGTAATTCTCACATACCCCGGCCGAGGATTTCTAGTGATGGTCACCCGTGCACTGCGCGACATCAACCCCCAAAACCGGGAGAGACGAATCCATGACGATCCGCTCACTGCCTCCATGTGGCTCGGGACTGTACCCAACTAAAACCTGTTTGCACGACTCCTGATCAGTCGAAAATTTTGCATTTTTAACATGTCAATTTCCTTATCATTCGCACTCATCTAGAAGTGTTCGGTTTGAATATTGCATATATTAGCAAAACAGTCGTAAAATACCTAATTACCTGTGTTGTATACTTAAACCGACATTTCGAGGGAAATTGATTTTTATCATGGCATCGCATCATCCTTGTATAGCGCAACACTTGTTTCGAGAATCTGTGCAGCAAATTCCAGGAGAAAAGCTGAAACAGTGAAAATAATGCTGATAAAATACGCCAACTCAAAGAATAGAGATCTGGTAGTGATCAAGGACTAATTACAAGATTCAGCAAATCAGAGAATAGCCCCAAAGTCAGAATAAGAATTACCAGAGAATTTGAAGCTTCAAAGCCCCTATTGGACCGCGGATCCGCGGCCCAATACCCACTATTGCCGCGGATCCGCGGTAGTCTTGCCACGTCATCAAGAAAGCTTTGCTCCATTATTCTTCTCTCAAGGCCAGACCCTCATCAAGCTATGACAAATTCCAGAATTCTCCAGAACTTTCTGCTAGATCAGCAAAAGCCCTTGATCATGCTAATCATGATTAAGCTAATTAACCTCCAAGCTTCCAAAGCAAGCCAACTAACAACCTAGTTCTAGAAGCATCCCTCCAACAAACTATTTCTAGAAGCCTCTCTCTAACAAACTTTTGGAGGGAAATTCGAATTTTGAAATCTAGATCTAGGGTTATGAGGCTTATAAAAGGAAACCTATGTTAGTTATATGTATGCCCTAGAGGCCATTACTGTACATACGATGTATATTGTAGTGGATGCTAGGACATATATAGGGAGGACTTTCTTGCTCGACATGATAGTATGCTATCTGGTTGTACTTTATCTTAACATGTACTCTGATTGTCTCTATATTACATGTTGATAAAGCCCTTAGGATATGTACTCGACTACTGGGACTATGATGAGATCATACTAGTGGGGCCACGGTAGTCGATGAGTACATCCTATAATTGTTCCTAGTCGTGGGTGTATCGAGACAGGGCATCGATGCACCAGAGTAGACTAGCGTATACGCATCTTGACCCATATGATGGGCGATGAATGATCCCATATCCATCGGTGTTTGACATCAAGGATGGTGTACGGGTGCTCAGTGGAGACTGGGTACACTGGACGGACTCGCCGAGAACTCCCAGATGGTATTATACCATACGTCAGATGGCAGTTCTCCGGTGACACTGGTACAGAGTAGTCTGTTGACCCGAGATCGTCATAGAGTCTTGTGTGATTCCCACTGTGCTTTGATTTCCATCATACCACGTCCAAGAGGGCGTGCAAAAGGTGGCTTTTGGGTACAGTCCCGAATCACATGGAGGCAATGAGCGATAGGAGGGGATTCGTCTCTCCCGGTATAGGGAGTTGATGTTGTGCTGTGTTCGATTGGCTATAACCGGAAATCCCTGGCCAGGGTTGCTGAGATTTACTGGTAAGTGTTATCAGTAGTTTCTCGAACTGTTATAGACCTCATATCGACACGACTTATCAAGCTACCGGGGTCTGACGTTTACCACCCCTAGACGAGATATGCAACATATCAGACGACGAGACCGGACTGTACGGGAGTGTTACTGTTTTGGATTCACAGGAGAATGTACAGGCTTGCTTGTTGATCTTCTGAGCGCTCAATACCTGGGTAGCTGTTACGTTTAGCTGACCGCTTGCAGCTTGTGGGTGTTTGATATGATCATCACCTACTGCCGGCGTATTGACGATTCTTTAGAGTCCTACACAGAGGTTTCTTGGCTCAGGCAAAACGGAGTAGGAGCACATATGTGATATGTGCGGGACCGAGGATAATACGATATGAGATACCGTATTCTATTCTCGCGATATTTGATATCAACCGGGTCATCGGATCAAGTGTTGATTCGATGAATCGATACGGATAAATATTAGTCGGTTATATGCAATATAGCCGGATTGTCGGATCAAGTGTTGATTCGATAATTTAATGTATAATAATATATATGATATATTGAATTACATTAACTAATATTAGCTCACTAAAATATTCTTTTTCTCACTCGGGTAATGCATTGATATATATGCGATATATGTTAAATGTATTATTTTATTTTGTTACGATAAATATTATATATGTGATATATAATATTGAAACATGATATGATAACTAATGCAACATGTTTAGTAAAGATTAATCAAGATTAGGGTTTGATTTGGGTTAATGACTTCTAGTAGATTCTAGAAGGTTTTCTTTTTTGTTTTGGAAAAGATATTTACAAGTGACTCATTCTTAACTCAACCCAAATCCTAACCCTTGGTTAATTCTCTACAATGGTTAAGTCAACCATGGTTGCATTATTTATCATATTAATCCTTTCATTATTCATCAAAAATGAAAATGGATCACTATTCTTCTTCTTCCTTGAGTTCTTCATGCAAAGCTTTCTTGCTTTGATATTTATGATGAGAATATGTGAGAAAAAGATAAATAAAGAGAGCAAAAATCCTACTTCATCATCCTCATCTTCCCTTGCCATTTAGATGAGGGTGTTCACATCATTTCATGAGTGTTAGCTTGTGTTAACGGAACTTCAAGGTAGATCATCTTAGTATCAAAGATCGGAAGCAAAGGTTGCATCTTTCTCTTCGTGGAACCTCTCGAGAGTCCGGAACCCGATGATCGCAGCGAAGGGACCACAACACGGAGCATATGAAGTGAAGGACCGGATCTACAAAGGTTGTAATCCCTCTCACTTAGTGTTAAAGTTGTTAACATGTTTGTTTTCGCATAATCTCTAGTTTAAATATCCGTATTCGGGTTGTTCGGCACGGCTAATTTTTTAATCGGGCATGGTTGATGCCTCGTAGACCCTTGTGCGCGTGCCTAGCAACCCTACAGTGGTATCAGAGCCAAGCTAGAGCTTTAGGCGAAGTCTAGACGAAGTTTAAAGTCCGATCGAAACCCGAAACCCCGATTTAACCCCTCTCTGGACATTTTTCAAAAATGTGGTTTTTTCTGAATTAAAAATTCTCAGAAAATTAACCAGGAAAAACTAAGAATTACTGTGAAAGACGGACTTCTAATTCGCCAAAAGGACCGCGGAACCGCGGCTAAAGCATGGGTTTTGCGGCGGTTCCGCGGCCAAAATTTCGATTTAGTCCCTGAAATTTCTTGTATTTATTCTTAGGTCCTTTCTTGGCGATTTTTTCTGTGAATATTTTTATTCCACTCAAGTGTTGAGTTTTCAAGGGTTGTATTGGGGACTCGATGTTTCGATCGAATAATTTAACTTCGTTTAGTTTTGTCCGGATAATTTTTAGAAACTGTTAAAAAGTTCGAACAGATATCAATAACTCACTTTTTCCCCTGTCGGAAATTTTTTCAAAAGTTGGATTTTTTCTCGTGTTTAAGAACGTTCTAAGTCGTGCAAGTAACGCGGTGGACCCTCTAGAAGACAACAAACCTTAACTCGATTATGTGACCGTCTTGAACTGCCTTTTGAACCTTAGGGTTTGGGGCAGTACGGCGTGCCACATGTGAGGCGTTGGCTTGACCCTTCTACGGCTGGACCATTGGTACTGTGGCATGTGATGGATGTTTTTAAACTGATTTCAATTGTTGAGATATATTGGGGAAATCTTGGGTGTTTGATGATTCGATCGGAAAGTTTAACTTTATCTATTTATCTGGAATGTGATACAATATTTGGAATCCACAGGTAGTTATGAGATAACTAATTTGAATATTATAAACATAGCAGTTTAGTCTCAGATGATCGGTTGCCACGGAATTTTGATGTGATCAAAAGTCCGTCGCAATCACGTAGAGTACGCGGATACTCGCCGGGTAAACTTAATAGACAGCTACGCCCCATAGCCCCGACCAAGTGACTGTAGGAGAACCCCGTCGCCGAAAGCATCCGTTCGGGTGCTCGCGGCAGCGGTGTTCCGCCTTAGTGCACTTCGTCGACGGCATCTGGGGTGCGGCCGTCTACTAAAGTTTGCGATGAGCATTCGATCAGGACGTCGGGAATCTTGTTGAATTGCCCGACTTGATATTGAAAAGAGTTTTCGATAATGAGACTGAAATGCGGGTTTATAATTGTTAGGCATGCTATGTCTAAGGAATTCATTTGGACTGGCATGCGATGTCTAAGGAGGTTGCGGATTCCAACTGTTGTAGTTTTACATTTTTTTCTGTGACCGTAAGCGTAGTATGTGGTGTATCGCCGGCTTCGTTGCTATACATCAACGACAATCGGGATACGCATACTTGCTTACGTTGATGATATGAGATATTATGTGTTGCTGTGATATGTTATATTGGATCGTCGCGTTTGAATAGCCGGGGGTTTTATGTGAGATGAGAGTTTTTTCTTTTTCATTCATGTAAAATTCATTTGTATGTAATATTCTTTTATTGGGGCACTTCCAGGTAGCGGAAGATGTCACCGTTGTATATTATTTACTTTTCCGCATAAGGTAGACCCAAGGAGGGGAGCACAAGTAACCGGGTTCTAGGGTCCAGTGGGAGACCATCTCGAGGAGTCGAGACCAGGTCTCCTAACCCTAGAATTAAAAGTGTTACTTGCCGCTCTCGTAGGGGTCTAGGGATGTGGGTTTGGCTATTCATCGCGACCGTGGAATCCGTGTTTTATACTGGCTCGTATTGAAAACACGGACGTCCTAGTATATCCAATATTTCATATATGTTCTTCTGCTGCAATGTTCTGTGATGAGATCATATTACTGCCTGAGACGAATGTTTATATTATATATATGAGATATATGTTATATTGCAGATTTCGTTTCAAAAAGAGATGCTTGCGAAGCATAATTAAAATGGGACTTCATTAATGAGATTAATGAAATAAAAGAAATCTAAGATGTTGTAGAAACTTGTTTAAATTAAAAACGGGTAGCTCTAGTTCTTGCTTTGTATCGCGGTGTTCCTTGTAGAACATCCTGCACCTTATTCAATAAGGAAAGGACCGAGATCCCTTCACCGGGAGTGACTCCTTTAGCAATAACTGGCAGATGCTACAAACTCGGTTTGTCTTTTGATTGCTTTTAGAGTTTTTCTTTGCATAGTGGTATTTGTGAAATATCCTGCACCTTATTCGATGAGGAAAGGGCCGACGATCCCTTCACCGGGAGTGGCCCCTTTAGCAAAACTAGAAAAGCCTCAAAAACACTCCATTTAACATCACTCGATTCTACAACGATATCAAGTTCATTACGCAAAGGGTTTTCATAAAAACCTGTCGTAGCCCTCCGTCATTTCAGATAAGTCCTACTTAGTATTCGTGCTACGTTTGTTGTCCTGCGTCAAGGCGTAGTGTGCGGTAGCTAACTAGTATTTATCTGTTTATGCATATGATGCAGATTGGATTAGGGTAGTCGTGCGAGTTTGTTGGCATGCGTCAAGGGTCGTGCGAGTGGGTTTAATTCAATCAAGAAATGACGGGTTGAACTTGACTAGCGGACTGTGGTTTGTTGGCCTGCGTCAAGGTCATGGGACGCTAGGGGTAAAATATTATTGGGAATTTCAAGTGTTGAAATTTGCAATGAGATTGCATACCTTCTATGAGATAGTTGGATCCCGATACCCGCTGCGAGTAAGAGTTACTCCTGGGAGAGTTTTACACATTACAAATTAGCCGATCAAGTAGGTGTCTAGAAAGGTGTTAACGGGGTTACGCCTCTGGAAAAACGAGGTTTACATTAATTAGGTTCGTGCGAAAGCACGGGGGACCTCCCTCAAAGTACCGACACTGGCCTGGCTGAAAGATTGGCGAACTTGTAGCGTGTAATTAATCCCGGCTAGTCTTTCCTTTTAGGGTTTGAAGGAAGATTTGATTAAAATAGTGGGAGACATCCTGATTAGATATATTAGATAACCAATCTACTCTTACAAGAGCATACGCTGAGTGTTTTCTTCTCTCTCTCTCCAGATAGCGACCATATCACGCCTTAATCAAGATAATAAAACGGATATATTGACCGAACCCACTTGTTATACTGAGCTGGGGAACGTTGGTCCTGCTCCAACTTATAATTGTTATAAGACAGAGCAGGAAATTAGGGAATACCAGATTTCCCGTGCCGCCCAAACGAAGAAAGTGCATGCTGATGCATCTTTTTCGGGTGTGTTCATTACAAAGAACTGTTTCTCGGTATTCTTTACATCCTATGTATGAGATACCAGATCAGGATCCCGCATATGTAATCTGTTACATGAGCTACAGAAAGGTAGAGAACTGAGAACGGGTGATAAGTTTCATGAGACAGAAAACGGTGCAAGTGTTGCAGCCAAGTCTGTTGGTCACTGTCACCCTGTATTATCAGAATACATTGATTCTGAACAAATGTTATTAGATACCGAACCTGATATACAAAATCATATCAGTCTCTTTATTAGTAAAGAAAGGATATAATTTTGTATTGTTGGATAATATTTTGAACATTTCCTATATCAATAGTTGATCGGTTCAGGCACGTTATCTAAAAGCATTGACATTCTAAATCAAACTACAGTTCTTAGTTTACAGAACACACACAAGAGGAAGAGTTCAGAAATGAATGAATCCTTCTTGAGGCATTGTAGACTAGGTCATATCAATGCGACCCGACTGGCTAAAGTTAGATTAAGATGCATATTTAAATTTGTTTGAATTTACATCTTGTGAAACTTGCCGGTCATGTCACAAAGATAAGATGACCACAGCTCTGTTTGTTGGAAACAGAGAAAGAGTTAGTGAACTTTTGGTATTGATACATGCTGATGTATGAAAGTCCCCTGTCTACATATGCCAAGATCGGTTCTTTGTACTTCATTACATTCTCTGATAATCTCTCAAGATTCAGACATATGTTCCTGTTGAAACACAAGTCCGAACCTTTTGAGATATTCACAGAATATGAGTTAGAAGTAGAGAACCGAAAATACGGGTAAAAATATTATGTCCTTTGATGCGATCAAGGAGGAGAATACTTGAGCACGGAATTCCTGGACTATTCTAAAGGAGAATCAGATTCTCTCTCAGCATTACTCCTCCGTATACACCACAGCACGTCGGTGTATCGGGACGGAGCAATAGCACCCTATGTGATATGGTGTGCTCTATGATGAGTACTACTGAGTTTCTTATTTCCTTTTGGGTGTTATGCACTTGAGAAGCTGCATACCTATTGAATAGGGTTCAAATCAAATCAGTTGCCTACCACTTCATATGTGATATGGAAAGGGAAGAGCCCATATCTTAAGCTTGTTAAGATTCGGGGTTGTCCGGCCTATGTCTAAAAGCAAAATCCGGACAAGCTCGAGATAAGGTCTGTTATGTAGAACTGGAAATGTTCCAGCTATACAAACTACAGCTGATAATTTGGTAGAACCATAGGATTCAATAGTTTCCAACGAACCTCAGCCTCTCCACCGATATAGTAGGGTTCTTCACCCACCTGAGAGATACTTCGGTTTCTCTATGACAGTGGGAGTGAGGATTGCATCATGAGATGATGACCCAACTAGTTTCGAGCAAGCTATCAGGAGTAGGACTCTGTAAGAATGGCTGGATGCTTATCGATCTGAGATGGAATCCTTATACACCAACAAAGTATGGACTTTGGTTGCTTTATCTGAAGGGTTAAATCCCCATCAGGAGCAAGTATATCTTGAGAAGATTTACTTGGTGTACATGGAAAAGTTGAGACTTTCAAAGCTAGACTTGTTAAAGGTTTGTGTAAGTCCACGTTGCGACCCCCGGTTCTTACGGGGAGGCGGAAACGGTATAAAAATCAAATTTTTAGCGCATGGGGCAACATGGACTAACAAAGTCGGGATCTTTTCTAAACTAAACTAGCAAACAAGCTAAAGAGAGTTAGCTACTCGGATGAAAGGTTATACCTAACTTGAACTCCTTCTTCTTGAAAACTTGTAGAGGTTGATGGTTCTTCCTCGTTGCCTTCTTCCGTCAAAGATGGATCCACCTGAGGGTTCAACCTTCGGGCTCTTTCTCGGACTTTGAGAGGACTAGAATCTCCGGCTTGCTAAACCTTTGATCCTAGAGTGAGTAGAGAGTGTTTAAGGGGTGTTTATCTTTCAAGGAGAGGGATTCTCAACACATGAGAAGGATTCTCCTTTTTCTAGAGGAAGAAGAAGATGAAGTGAGGAGAGAGAAGCTAAATGATAGATTGAGCTATCTTTTTCTTTCTTGCAACCATATCACAAAAGAAAAAGAATTATCAAATTAATAATAATAATGAAAATGAAATAGTTGATGGAAGGTTTAGGAATGACCATTATCATTTCAAACATTAAATGGTTTTGCAAGAATCAAAAAGCATCTTTCTTTTGTAATGATGATGGTCAAAACTTCAACCATGGTCAACAAGTCAACCATGGTCAACTAGTCAACAAAATCCAACCATGACACAATTTCATTTTATTAATATTATTAATTGATATAACATAAATCCATTAGGGTTTGGAAAAAGACGACTGTCAACTGTGCATACGCACCCGTTCCGAAACCCTAATGAAAGTCCTCTTCCTCCTCCTCAAACAACTGTGCATACACACCTGCATTCTTGTTCCGAGGAACATGAATACTGAGAGATAAAAGCAACCCCAAAACATATACCGGTATCTGACTCAAACCAGAGCCAGCCAGTAATATCCGTCCGGACTCCAAACGTGCACAAGTGCGCGGATGAGAACGAACCCTGTCGCAAAACCATGCGACCTCTACTCTGTTTTGCCCAGAGGCGAATACCCTCTGTGTGGGACTCTAAAGACTCGACACTTAAGCTGGCAGTGGGCTTAACCACAGACCGCAAGCGGCACTAGCTGTGCGTAACGGTCCCCAGGTAGATGCCGACAAGAAGGCTGACGAGGTGAACCCCATATGAACTCCTACTGAGTCTGAATGTGACAGTCTCCGTACAGTCCGGTCTGTTCGTCTAATACATCGCATGTCGGGCCTAGGGGGCAGTAAAACGTCAGTCCCCTAATAGCGGTACAAGTCGTGTCGGAGTGAAGCCCAAAACACCCTGAGATAACACTGGAAGCCTACCAGTATATCTCGCTTGCCCTGGCCAGGGACTACTCATGTAATGGCTCTCCTAGACACAGCGCGATGTCAACCCCCAATACCGGGAGAGACGAATCCTGTCTAACCGTCACTGCCTCCAAGTGCTTCGGGACTGTACCCAACTACTACCCGTTTGTACGACTCCTTTGAGCCGTGGTAGGGTAGTAATCAAAGCACGGTGGGAACACACTCGAGGCGAAGTGCCAGTGTCAAGTCAGCGGACTAAGCTGTACTCATGTCACCTGGGAACTGATAACTGACGATAGGTATAATACCAACCTGTCAGTTCCCGACGAGTCCTGTCCAGTGTACTCGTAACCCAACGAGCACCCGTATACTATCTCCAGTACGACGTACTGATGGCTGTGGGACAGACCATCTCCCACACTGGGATGAGAAGCGCATACGCTAGTCTACTCCGGAGTATCGATGCCCTGTCTCGATAGTCCTGCGACTAGGGACCTGTATAAGGATGTGCTTATAGATTACCCAGCCCCCACTAGTGTGACTGCCATCACAACGCTGGTAATCAAGCAAAGATCCTAAGGGCTCCACTAATGCGTATAAGTGATATACTAAAATAAACACAAGTACACATTGAAGTAGAAAATAACCAAGTAGCATACTACTATATTGAGCAAGATTGTTTATACAAGGTGAATATCCCAAGCTTCCATTAAGTAATATACAAACTAGTATGATACAGTAATGGCCTCTAGGGCATATACACTAACAATCTCCCACTTGCACTAAGGCCATGTACTGGCGTATCGAAGACCTATCATCTCGATCAGCCGCTCGAACTGAGTCTGGGGTAAGGCCTTGGTGAATGGATCTGCAGTGTTTTCTTCTGAAGCAACCCTCCGAACCTCGATCTCCTTGCGATCCACGATCTCCCTGATCAGGTGATACCGCCTCAAGATGTGCCTGGATCTCTGATGGGACCTGGGTTCCTTCGCTAAAGCTATAGCCCCGTTGTTGTCGCAATACAGAGGTATTGGGTCAACAATGGATGGAACCACCTGAAGTTCTTTCAAGAACTTCCTCATCCAGACAGCTTCTTTTGCGGCATCAGATGCAGCAATGTATTCCGCTTCCATAGTCGAGTCTGCAACGGTTTCCTGTTTGGAGCTCTTCCAACACACCGCCCCTCCATTAAGGGTAAAGACAAAACCCGACATGGACTTGGAATCATCCTTGTCACTCTGGAAGCTGGAGTCAGCAAAGGCCTCGATCTGGAGGTCTTTTCCGCCATACACCAAGAACATCTCCTTAGTCCTTCTCAGGTACTTGAGAATGTTCTTTACCGCTATCCAGTGTTTCTCCCCAGGGTTTGACTGATACCGGCTTACCACACTCAGTGCATAAGCTACATCCGGTCTGGTACACAACATCGCATACATTATAGAGCCTACCGCAGAAGCGTAGGGTATAATAGACATGCGATCCCTCTCCAAATCAGTCTTGGGAGACATCTCTTTAGAGAGGGTGATCCCGTGACAAGCCGGTAGGTTACCGCGCTTGGAATCTTCCATACTGAATCTTTTCACTATGGTGTCGATGTACCTGGACTGAGAAAGTCCTAATATCCTCTTGGATCTATCACGATGGATCCGGATCCCCAGGATGTATGAGGCATCACCCAGGTCTTTCATGGAGAACCTGTGTGACAAGAACCCCTTGACAGATTGTAGCATAGGGATGTCATTTCCTATTAAGAGAATGTCATCCACGTATAAAACGAGGAATACTACAGTTCTCGCTACAAATCTACTATAGATGCATGGTTCATCTGGATTTTTGATAAAGCTAAATTCCTTGACCGTCTCATCAAAACAGATGTTCCAACTCCGCGATGCCTGCTTTAGTCCATAGATGGACTTAAGCAACTTGCACACTTTTCCGCTGCTCCCTACTCTGAATGAAACCCTCTGGCTGATCCATATAGACACACTCCTCTAAATTTCCATTTAGAAAAGCGGTCTTTACGTCCATCTGCCAAATCTCATAATCGTGGAAGGCAGCAATGGCAAGAAGGATCCGAATGGATTTCAGCATAGCCACTGGAGAAAAGGTTTCGTCATAGTCCAAGCCAGGTCTTTGACGGAAACCCTTTGCTACAAGTCTAGCTTTATAGGTCTCAACCTGTCCATCTACACCAATCTTCCTTTTGAAGATCCACTTGCATCCTACGGGTTTTACCTCGTCTGGAGCAATGTCCAACGTCCATACTTTGTTGGTGTACATGGACTCCATTTCGGTCCGCATTGCATCCAGCCATTTTACCGAGTCAATGCTCTGAACGGCCTGCTGGAAGCTAGTAGGCTCATCATAATCTATGATGCAATCCTCTCTATCCCTGTCTATGAGAAAACCGTAGTATCTCTCGGGCGGATGAGACTGCCTACTACTCCTGCGGAGCGGCGTAGGAATGTCCTGTTCTTTCGAACCCTCTGGTTCCTCTAAGCTTTCAGTAATGGTTTATGGTTCTGGAATTTCTTCCAGTTCTACTGTGCTCCCACTTATCTGGTTTTCCAAAAACTCAGTTTCCAAGAAGTAGGCATGACGAGAAACAAGAACTTTTTGTTCCTCTTCGCAGTAGAAGAAATATCCCTTGGAGTTCTTTGGATATCCCACGAACTTGCACTGTACTGAGCGTGCCTCGAGCTTGTCCGCATGCTGCTTTTTAACAAAAGCTGGACATCCCCATGTCTTAATGTGCTTAAGATAGGGTCTCTTCCCACTCCACATCTCATATGGTGTAGTAGGCACAGTCTTAGTAGGAACTCGGTTCAAAAGGTACGCAGCTGATTCTAGCGCATACCCCCAGAATGATCGCGGTAACTCAGCGTTGCTCATCATGGACCGTACCATATCCAATAGGGTTCGGTTCCGTCTCTCCGATACACCGTTGTGTTGCGGAGTGTATGGAGGAGTAAGCTGAGAGAGAATTCCGTTCTCTTTTAAATAATTCAGGAACTCGGTACTCAAGTATTCTCCACCTCGATCCGATCTTTGAATCTTGATACTTTTGCCGGTCTGTTTCTCTACTTCATTCTTATATTCCTGGAACTTTTCAAAGGCTTCGGACTTATGTTTCATTAAGAAGACATACCCGTACCTTGAAAAATCATCCGTAAAAGTAATGAAGTAAGAGTAACCGCTTCGCGCATGTGTAGACATTGGACCGCACACGTCGCTGTGTACGAGTCCCAAGAGCTCGCTCGCTCTTTCTCCGTGTCCAGTGAACGGAGTCTTTGTCATCTTTCCCATGAGACAAGATTCACAAGTGGCATAAGACTGATACTCGAACGGATCCAAGTATCCCTCTTTATGTAACTTAGTCAACCGTGTCTCATTGATGTGACCCAGTCTACAATGCCATAAGAAAGCCTGATTAATATCTGGAGACTTTCTTTTGTATGTATTCTGGACATTGAAAATCTGTGGTTGGTTTAACATGTATATACCATTGCTCAGTGTACCTGACCCAATCAGAACTTGATTAAGGTGAATGTTTACAACATTACTTACAAACGCAAATTCATAACCTTCTTTAGAAACCAAAGATACAGAAATGATATTACAAGTTGCGTTGGGTACAAAAAAGCAATTACGCAAAACCAAAACATGCCCATCTGTCATTCCCAGGTGATAGTCCCCCACGGCTTTAGCATCCATGCTAGCTCCGTTTGCAACTCTGAGGGTCATGTCACCTGCCTTCAAAAACCTACGGTTTCTCAACGCCTGCAAAGAATTACAGATATGAGATCCTGATCCGGTATCCAATACCCAGGAAGTAGAGTTTATAGAAAGACAGTTTTCAATAACATACACACCTGAAGCTGAAGCCGCAACCTGCTTCAGTTCCTGTGTCCTGGCCTTCCAAGCCCTGCAATCTTTCTTCCAGTGTCCACTCTTATGACAATAGAAGCATTCCTCCTTTCCCACAAGCTTCCCCGCAATCATTGTTGCCTTTTCCTTTCCCTTCGTACCCACTTTACTAACACCGCCTCTTGGTTTAGCGGGGGCTTTCTTCCTCTTTCCCTTGGCTTTCGCCTTGGACCTAGAGGAAGAAGATCCTCCTACAAACAAAGCGGGTGTTTCCCTACCTTTCTGTAGGGTGCCCTCTGCGCTCCTCAGCATGTTGAGGAGTTCTGAAAGTTCAACTTCCTTTTCTTGTAAGTTGAAGTTCAGTATAAACTGGGCGTAAGTGGATGGAAGGGACTGGAGAATTAAATCCGTATAGAGTTCACTTTCCAACGTGGTCCCAAGTTCCGCGAGCTCCTCAATGTAGCCAATCATCTTAAGCACGTGGTCCGCTACCGATGATCCGACGGCCAACTTTGCCGAAAACAACTTCTTCGACACTTCGTATCTTGCGATACGAGACTGCTCTCCATACAGTTCTTTTGTATGAAGAAATATGGATTCCAAATCCATATTCTCGTGCCTCCTCTGATGTTCGTTGTCCATAGAGGCAAGCACGAGGCACCTGGCCTTCGCGCAATCAATCTCCCAAGTCTTACGGATTTCCTTATCCGCGACGCTGGAGGTGGGACCTGGGACGGGGGGAGCTTTGGTGGTAAGAAGATACCCCAGCTTGTCGTAAGTGATTACCATTTTGACATTCCTGAGCCAATCTTTGTAGTTTGGCCCTGTCAGTATGTTTTTATCTAGAAGTAACTTAAGTCCAGTCATGTCGAATGGTCGCTGCAATTAGGAGAGAGAGAAGAAACACTTTAGCACGATGCTCTTGCAAGTTTAGAGTGGTTTTTAATTTGTCTAAACAGGATGGCTCCCACTGTCTCTCGAATCCCTCCTCAAACCATAAAGGAAGAATTAGTCGGGATCAATCCCACCGCACAATACTTGCTTAACCGTTCAGCCAGGCCAGTGTCGGTACTTCGAGGGAGGTTTTCCAACGCTTTCGCGAAGTTCCTTAATTAAATAACCTCTTTTCCCTGGGGGCGTAGCCCCGCTAACACCTTTCTAGGCACCTACTAGGTTTATAGCATTGATCGTTTAGTGAGAAATTTCCCGAGGAGTAGCATATACTCACAGTAGGATCGGGATCCAAATATCATCGCGTGACGAAACTGAAGGAATCCTACCAGAATCATCACACTCCAAATGGTATGCAAATCTAGCAAGTTTCAGTACTTATGAAACTCCCGATGTGGATTTTTGCCCCATGCTCTTATGACCTTGACTTTGGCCAACAAATCATAAGTCACATGTCAAGTTCTACCCGTCGTTCTCCAGGTTAATTTGGATCCACCCGTACCTACCCTTGACTTTGGCCAACAAGGCAGTACGACTGTTCCAAACCAACGCATCTATCTATGCTGCACATGAATACCCAACAGCTACCAATCACTATGCCTTGACTTTGGCCAACAAACACAGCTTGAATACTATTGACTATTCATGTGAAACGACGGAGGGCTACGAATGGTTTTGGCGAAACCGTGAACGTAGTGAACTTGATATAATTGATGGAACGAGATAGCTTTTAGAAGGAGTGGCTCAAGCTCCGCATTTAAAAGTTAGTTTTGAAAAGAACCGAGTGGTTTTTCGAAAGTGTTCCAACGATTTTAACTTGGTTTATTATCTTGCATTAGTTCTTTTAATGCGTGATATTCTTGCATTAGTTCTTTTAATGCGTCCCATCATTTAATCCTACCATTGCAGAAAACAACCAAAATATGACGTACGCTTATGTCATTCGCATTCGCCACGGGGCCCCGTCATCACCCGTTAGGTTACTTAACTAACGACAGAGCGGGGGCTGGGCTAGCGCGGCTGTAAAACATAAGCAACGCCTAAATAGTTATAAATATAGCAATGATAGACATTACAGATCACAGATGAATACATTGGATATATTAGGAATCCGCAATCCGTTCGAGCCTGCAACGAAAAGCGGATTACACGATCGCGGTGAATAGCCAATACCCCACCCAAGACCCCTACGGGTGCGGCAAACTACCCGCCAAGTACTCGGCAGTTTGTGCACCCCTCCATGGGTCTATCCTAGGAGCAAAAACAGTAAAAAGAATTATACAATGACGGCTACAACCCCGACCCGGTTGTGCGGCCAAACAAATAATAATATTACATCAATTTACATGTTACAAATGAATGAAAGAAAAACAAAAACTCATCTCACATCCACCCCGGCTATTCACCCGCGACAGTCCAACACATTCATATACACATTCCAATATCAAACACAGATCACAGAGATGTATAACCCCGACTAATCGACTTATAGCGATTAGCCGACGTTCAATACATACAAACATCACAGATATAACCAATATAGTCCAAGTGTAGTGAAGTTCGGAAAAAATACGGAATTATAGGCCCCCAAAAATAAATTTCTATTCTGGAAAATCTGGGCACATATAATATATCTGAAAAATCCCAAAACCCTACCAGAAGAACACTGCACAAAACCCGATCACGAGAGGACCCTAAACGGCGGCGGTTCCGCGGCAAATGCATACCTATTGCCGCGGAACCGCGGCGGTTTGAAGGAATCAGGGGATCGTTTTTCTTGGGTGTTCTCACAAAACCCTGAGCCGAATTTAGGTGTATAACAAATTTTGTTTTGACCAGAAAAATTTTTAACAGAAACTAGGGTTTTTGAAAAGTTTGGTTTTTGGATTTTTCGGTTCCGAACTTCGTTACACTTCACTACCAAGCTAGTTTAAGTTTAGTTAGGCTCTGATACCAATGTAAGTCCACGTTGCGACCCCCGGTTCTTACGGGGAGGCGGAAACGGTATAAAAATCAAATTTTTAGCGCATGGGGCAACATGGACTAACAAAGTCGGGATCTTTTCTAAACTAAACTAGCAAACAAGCTAAAGAGAGTTAGCTACTCGGATGAAAGGTTATACCTAACTTGAACTCCTTCTTCTTGAAAACTTGTAGAGGTTGATGGTTCTTCCTCGTTGCCTTCTTCCGTCAAAGATGGATCCACCTGAGGGTTCAACCTTCGGGCTCTTTCTCGGACTTTGAGAGGACTAGAATCTCCGGCTTGCTAAACCTTTGATCCTAGAGTGAGTAGAGAGTGTCTAAGGGGTGTTTATCTTTCAAGGAGAGGGATTCTCAACACATGAGAAGGATTCTCCTTTTTCTAGAGGAAGAAGAAGATGAAGTGAGGAGAGAGAAGCTAAATGATAGATTGAGCTATCTTTTTCTTTCTTGCAACCATATCACAAAAGAAAAAGAATTATCAAATTAATAATAATAATGAAAATGAAATAGTTGATGGAAGGTTTAGGAATGACCATTATCATTTCAAACATTAAATGGTTTTGCAAGAATCAAAAAGCATCTTTCTTTTGTAATGATGATGGTCAAAACTTCAACCATGGTCAACAAGTCAACCATGGTCAACTAGTCAACAAAATCCAACCATGACACAATTTCATTTTATTAATATTATTAATTGATATAACATAAATCCATTAGGGTTTGGAAAAAGACGACTGTCAACTGTGCATACGCATCCGTTCCGAAACCCTAATGAAAGTCCTCTTCCTCCTCCTCAAACAACTGTGCATACACACCTGCATTCTTGTTCCGAGGAACATGAATACTGAGAGATAAAAGCAACCCCAAAACATATACCGGTATCTGACTCAAACCAGAGCCAGCCAGTAATATCCGTCCGGACTCCAAACGTGCACAAGTGCGCGGATGAGAACGAACCCTGTCGCAAAACCATGCGACCTCTACTCTGTTTTGCCCAGAGGCGAATACCCTCTGTGTGGGACTCTAAAGACTCGACACTTAAGCTGGCAGTGGGCTTAACCACAGACCGCAAGCGGCACTAGCTATGCGTAACGGTCCCCAGGTAGATGCCGACAAGAAGGCTGACGAGGTGAACCCCATCTGAACTCCTACTGAGTCTGAATGTGACAGTCTCCGTACAGTCCGGTCTGTTCGTCTAATACATCGCATGTCGGGCCTAGGGGGCAGTAAAACGTCAGTCCCCTAATAGCGGTACAAGTCGTGTCGGAGTGAAGCCCAAAACACCCTTAGATAACACTGGAAGCCTACCAGTATATCTCGCTTGCCCTGGCCAGGGACTACTCGTGTAATGGCTCTCCTAGACACAGCGCGATGTCAACCCCCAATACCGGGAGAGACGAATCCTGTCTAACCGTCACTGCCTCCAAGTGCTTCGGGACTGTACCCAACTACTACCCGTTTGTACGACTCCTTTGAGCCGTGGTAGGGTAGTAATCAAAGCACGGTGGGAACACACTCGAGGTGAAGTGCCAGTGTCAAGTCAGCGGACTAAGCTGTACTCATGTCACCTGGGAACTGATAACTGACGATAGGTATAATACCAACCTGTCAGTTCCCGACGAGTCCTGTCCAGTGTACTCGTAACCCAACGAGCACCCGTATACTATCTCCAGTACGACGTACTGATGGCTGTGGGACAGACCATCTCCCACACTGGGATGAGAAGCGCATACGCTAGTCTACTCCGGAGTATCGATGCCCTGTCTCGATAGTCCTGCGACTAGGGACCTGTATAAGGATGTGCTTATAGATTACCCAGCCCCCACTAGTGTGACTGCCATCACAACGCTGGTAATCAAGCAAAGATCCTAAGGGCTCCACTAATGCGTATAAGTGATATACTAAAATAAACACAAGTACACATTGAAGTAGAAAAAAACCAAGTAGCATACTACTATATTGAGCAAGATTGTTTATACAAGGTGAATATCCCAAGCTTCCATTAAGTAATATACAAACTAGTATGATACAGTAATGGCCTCTAGGGCATATACACTAACAGTTTGCATCATTGACCAGGTATGGATTATGTTGAAACCTTTTCTAAGGATCTATGCTTAAGTCCATCCAGATCCTACTTGCCACGGCTATATACCATGACTACGATATCTGGTGATTGGGTGTTATGACTGCTTTTCTAAATGATATTTTAGAAGATAGCGTCTATAAATACACAGCCAGAGGGCTTCGTAGACAGTGGGAGCAGCGGAAACGTGTGCAAGATGTTTTATATGATAAAACAGGCATCGCGGAGTTGGAACATCTGTTTTGATGTGGTAGTCAAAGAGTTTGACTTCATCAAAATGGTAGATGAACCTTGTATATACGAAAAGGTAATAGAGAGTATGGTGGTGATCCTCGTAGAGTACGTGGATGACATACTCTTGATAGGGAAGGAGTTTCCTATGCTACGCTCGGTCAATCTCCGCTTATCACAAGGATTCTCCATATAGGATCAAAGTGATACCTCCTAAATCCTGGGTTTTGGATCTATGAGATAGATCTAATTGGATGTTATGACACTCACTAGTTGTAGTGAGATGGTATCAATCAATCCTGAGGAGAATCACTGGAAAGGTTCCAGAGTGATAAGGACGACTGAATGTCAGTCGCAGGCATTGTCTATACCCTCAGTGGAGGGACGGTATGTTGGAAGAGTTCCAAGCTAGATACCGTGACATACTAGAAGATTAAAGGCAAGATACATCATTACCAAGGATGCTACCAAAAAGGCAGTCTGGATATATATAAGTTCATAAGATGAACTTCGTTCCTACCATTGTGTGACAATGGAGTTGTGGCTTCAGCCAAAGAACTACCGTCCCATCAGAAATCCAGATTTAATTCTTAGGCAGTATCACCTGATCATGGAGATGGATGATCTCCAAGGTGATCGAGGTTAGAAGAGTAGATACAGAGGACAACAGCGCGGATCCACTCACAAAGGCCTTTTTCCCAGTAAAGACTTTTTATGGGACGGTTGAGTATGAGATACTTCAACTACAGCTAATTGTTGGGTATATGATACCACAACAGATGGCCCTAGTGCAAGTGGGAGATTGTTAGTTATATGTATGCCCTAGAGGCCATTACTGTACATACGATGTATATTGTACTGGATGCTAGGACATATATAGGGAGGACTTTCTTGCTCGACATGATAATATGCTATCTGGTTGTACTTTATCTTAACATGTACTCTGATTGTCTCTATATTACATGTTGATAAAGCCCTTAGGATATGTACTCGACTACTGGGACTATGATGAGATCATACTAGTGGGGCCACGGTAGTCGATGAGTACATCCTATAATTGGTCCTAGTCGTGGGTGTATCGAGACAGGGCATCAATGCACCAGAGTAGACTAGCGTATACGCATCTTGACCCATATTATGGGCGATGGATGATCCCATATCCATCGGTGTTTGACATCAAGGATGGTGTACGGGTGCTCAGTGGAGACTGGGTATACTGGACGGACTCGCCGAGAACTCCCAGATGGTATTATACCATACGTCAGATGGCAGTTCTCCGGTGACACTGGTACAGAGTAGTCTGTTGACCCGAGATCGTCATAGAGTCTTGTGTGATTCCCACTGTGCTTTGATTTCCATCATACCATGTCCAAGAGGGTATGCAAAAGGTGGCTTTTGGGTACAATCCCGAATCACATGGAGGCAATGAGCGATTGGAGGGGATTCGTCTCTCCCGGTATAGGGAGTTGATGTTGTGCTGTGTTCGATTGGCTATAACCGGAAATTCCTGGCCAGGGTTGCTGAGATTTACTGGTAAGTGTTATCAGTAGTTTCTCGAACTGTTATAGACCTCATATCGACACGACTTATCAAGCTACTGGGGTCTGACGTTTACCACCCCTAGGCGAGATATGCAACATATCAGACGACGAGACCGGACTGTACGGGAGTGTTACTGTTTTGGATTCACAGGAGAATGTACAGGCTTGCTTGTTGATCTTCTGAGCGCTTAATACCTGGGTAGCTGTTACGTTTAGCTGACCGCTTGCAGCTTGTGGGTGTTTGATATGATCATCACCTACTGCCGGCGTATTGACGATTCTTTAGAGTCCTACACAGAGGTTTCTTGGCTCAGGCAAAACGGAGTAGGAGCACATATGTGATATGTGCGGGACCGAGGATAATACGATATGAGATACCGTATTCTATTCTCGCGATATTTGATATCAACCGGGTCATCGGATCAAGTGTTGATTCGATGAATCGGTACGGATAAATATTAGTCGGTTATATGCAATATAGCCGGATTGTCGGATCAAGTGTTGATTCGATAATTTAATGTATAATAATATATATGATATATTGAATTACATTAACTAATATTAGCTCACTAAAAGATTCTTTTTCTCACTCGGGTAATGCATTGATATATATGCGATATATGTTAAATGTATTATTTTATTTTGTTACGATAAATATTATATATGTGATATATAATATTGAAACATGATATGATAACTAATGCAACATGTTTAGTAAAGATTAATCAAGATTAAGGTTTGATTTGGGTTAATGACTTCTAGTAGATTCTAGAAGGTTTTCTTTTTTGTTTTGGAAAAGATATTTACAAGTGACTCATTCTTAACTCAACCCAAATCCTAACCCTTGGTTAATTCTCTACAATGGTTAAGTCAACCATGGTTGCATTATTTATCATATTAATCCTTTCATTATTCATCAAAAATGAAAATGGATCACTATTCTTCTTCTTCCTTGAGTTCTTCATGCAAAGCTTTCTTGCTTTGATATTTGTGATGAGAATATGTGAGAAAAAGATAAATAAAGAGAGCAAAAATCCTACTTCATCATCCTCATCTTCCCTTGCCATTTAGATGAGGGTGTTCACATCATTTCATGAGTGTTAGCTTATGTTAACGGAACTTCAAGGTAGATCATCTTAGTATCGAAGATCGGAAGCAAAGGTTGCATCTTTCTCTTCGTGGAACCTCTCGAGAGTCCGGAACCCGATGATCGCAGCGAAGGGACCACAACACGGAGCATATGAAGTGAAGGACCGGATCTACAAAGGTTGTAATCCCTCTCACTTAGTGTTAAAGTTGTTAACATGTTTGTTTTCGCCTAATCTCTAGTTTAAAGATCCGTATTCGGGTTGTTCGGCACGGCTAATTTTTTAATCGGGCATGGTTGATGCCTCGTAGACCCTTGTGTGCGTGCCTAGCAACCCTACAACCTAGATCTAGGGTTGAAGGTTGTTGAAAGTTGTTGAATTTTTAGAGGGTTGTTCAACAATTCCATCATCTCCCCCACAAGTTGAGTGACACAACTTGTGCCTCAAAACCCTAACCCTAATTCCAATTCCAAAGCCAAGATCAAGAATTCCGAGTACCACATCAAGCTTGAAGCCTTCGATCCTTTTGAAAGCGACCTCGGACTTCATCGGAGCAAGAGATCCAAGGAGATCCGCGACTCAAGGAGCCGAGCGAAGCCAAAATCGACGATCAAGTTTCTTACTCTTATAGATTTCGAGAGATTTGTAACGAAATTGTTGATAAATAAAGGTGACAATTCTATATCTTGCTTATCTTTTTAATTCAAGCATTATGATTCAATCTAGATTCTTGAATGTGTTCTTTGTGATAATGTTTGAGTAAAACTCCGCTCGTAAAGGAGTCGAGACGATCGATAGAATAATGATGATTTAGATTCTTTTACAATTCTTAAGTCCTATAACGTTTGTAAATTCTTGAAAATCGATTGATCAACGATCTAGTTTCGATGCGAAATGCTTTCTTGATTACTTTTGCTCGAAACTAGAGATCAACAATCGATTATTTGATTTACTAGAAGCTAGTTTGTGAATGAGATTCATCGAAAGGATAAAGGATGAGATGAGGAAACCCTAGTTTCGTCGCAAGATCCTTAAACCTCGATAAATCATCATCGATCTAGTATCAATTCGTTAATGGATAAGAGTATGTAATCATGAGATTTCATCACATCTAAAGGTTCAATCGACTCCTACGAGCCTCACTTCGAATCTTGATATTTGGCTTGGAAATCATAAATTCTCAATTCTTGATTTTAATATGCTTTCTTGATTTAGACCTAAATTTTACTAATTCTTGAACTTCAATTCTATAAATCATGAATTGTTCTTTCTTTTCTTTTCTTTAAATTTTCGACTCATCTAATTCGAAATACGAACGATTACACTTTCCCTGTAGACGATCCGCACTTACTAACGCGCTACAAATCGACACCGTTATTGATTGCGGTCAAATATTTTTGGTTGTGATTTCTATACAATTTTCTACCAACACGAACCGAGAATTCATTCAATCAAATGGCGCCGTTGCCGGGGATAGTGCGCTAATTCGTTCGTTTTTGAAATTTGAGTTGAAAATTCTATTCCATTATAATTTTAAGATCAAAATTCGCACAAAACATTAAACGATTCGTTGTGATTTGTTGCGAGAAAATCTGGAATCATTGGAGCTAGAGAAAAATAATTCTGAGCATTCCAGAGAGCTTAGAAGGTGAACAGAAGCTAGTGCACAAAATTCTGTGCAGTGATCCCAAAATACAACCGCGTTTCCGCGGCATTAGGTAGCTCCCACCGCGTTTCCGCGGCTCTTCAGGCATATCTCTGTACCATTTTTTCTCAGGTGAATTCTCACTTTCTTATCTCTTCCCTCATCTGCTCCAATAACAAATTTGCCGCAGGTTTCTTGGCAAATAATTCACAGCGCCGCAAAAAGCAATAAAAGTGTGCGTGTTTTTTTATTTTTGGTTGTTTGCATATTAATACGGAATTTAAGGGGCAGGGCCAAATTCAGATTAGGTGGGGAGTTCATTACCCTTCCTAAGCCCCAAAAATCACAAACTTGCATCCGCATTATCCTCATTAACTAAAAGAAATCTAGAGATGACTCTAAGGACCGTCGCGCTCACTTAGGACAAGACAAGGCCGTGGGAAATTCATTGCTTATCCGCATTTCTTTTGTAGTGTCTAAGGCAAGTGTGTTGAAGGCTAGTGGTTACTTAATTAGGCCCACTACTTACATAGTGGAGAACCTCCCACTTACCTGGCACTTACCTGGCCACAGGAGAGACAAAGAGGCAGTGGAGGATTGATCCTGCGACTTGTCTTTTGGCAGTTAGGAGCGGTCTAGAGCCTTGACCTAGGTGACCACTAGACTTAGGGTTGGTTGTTGCATTTGTTGTGATTTGCATCATTTTTTCAAAAATCCGTATATTTTTCAAAACAAACACCAATCACTTCATTCATTTCCCCTAATTATATTTACGCTGCCACTTGTACTAAACCCTTTAGTGCAAGATAGGCTGGACACGGGATTCTAGTGCCTGTTTAGTCCGGGTTCCCCTGATTGACTCCGAAGTCGGTAATTCTACATTTACTTCTTCTTTACCTACCACCACACCCACATCGATGGATCCTTCTCCATCGAACTTCTTTACCACTAATCTGCCGCCGTCCGCAGGTGCGCAGAATCCACCCCGCGTCTCTCTCCAGGAGAGGTGCTATCCTATGCGAGGTCCTCTTTCGACCTACTTATCCATTCCACCAGCCAACGGGGATAATTTTGAGATTAAACCCCAATACATCAACCTTCTACCCAAATTCCACGGTCTCGAGTCTAAAGACGCATATGTCTTTATTACAAAATTTGAAAATGTATGTGCAATGATGGGTACTTCACAGCTTTCTGTGGATGCTATGCGTCTACGTTTTCTTCCATTTACCTTGTGCGATATAGCCGAGAAGTGGCTGTATAACACTGCCGCACATTCCATTACGAATTGGGAAGAATTCATTGCAGCATTCCTTAAGAAATTCTACCCTAATCACAAGACAGCTCGAGTCCGTAGCGAAATAAATCAATTCACCCAGCTTACAAATGAACCATTTTCAAAATGTCTTGACCGCTTCAAGGATCTGTTGGTTCAATGTCCACATCACGGAATCCCTAGATGGGATCTGTGCCGAATCATATATGAGGGCAGTAACCCTACTAATAAACAGAGCCTTGAAAACATGTGTCAAGGCAATTTTATGACCAAAGACGATGGGGAAGCTTGGAAATACTTAGAAGATTTCGCTGAAAAATCTTTACAGTGGAAGAGTCCATCGTTTAGGGGTGGCAATAACCAATCGGATGTTTCATAGGAGTTAGAGCTGAAATTTCAGCTTTATACAAGAAATTCGACGTTATGGAAAACAAATTTTTAGCTACCGTCCTAAATCAAATGTCACTCTCCAAAACTGTATGTGGATGCTGTTCTGATCCTTCTCATTTAACGGAAGAATGTCCATTGAATTATCCGTTTCAAGGTCAAGAGCATACTAATGCCGCATTTCAAAGACCTAAAAACGATCCATTTTCTTCCACATATAATCAGGGTTGGAGGAATCACCCTAACTTTGCTTGGAATCAATCACAAACTCAAAACACGGTTCCAAATCAAAACAACTTTCAAAGGGCTCTTCCACCACAACAGCAACCACTTCAAGTGAATCAGCACCCCTTCCAAGCACAAAACTTCCAAAATACGGCCAACACTTTTGCACCACATGAAAACTCGTTGCAGTTGACCGGTACAGATAATACCTCTGCACTAGCACAAACCTTGGATACTTTCATGAAACAATCCATCCAAGGGACGGCAAAAATGCAATCTTCCTTCGATAATGTGATGAAGATCATGGTCTCTCAAAATAAGAATATTAAATCAATGGAAGAACAAATTGCACAATTAAAAGCCGAAATGAGTGCAAGAGAGAAAGGGAAACTTCCAGCTCAACCTTTGCCCAATCCTGGCTATTCACATCATGTGAATGCAATCATGTTGAGATCTGGAAGAGTGCTTGACAATCACATTGGGGAAGAGATTGATGACACAGAAAAATCTATCAATGATACCCCGGCTGAGACCTTTCCTTCCACTTCTACTTCTAATTCTGACCCCAGTTCTTCTACCCCACCACCTTCTTCCGAGCCAATTCTCCGTTTTCCCCAAGGCTCGACACCTCAGCCCACACCGAAAACGATCCCCACTCCTATTCTTAGATCGTTCCCACCCACACGATCTTCTCCAATGTTGGACCCCGACCTTATTGCCCAAGCTCCTCATCCGAATCGATTAAGGGGAAACAGACCAAGTCCACAAATGGAGAAGATCACTGAAATCTTGAAACAGGTTAACATCAACATCCCTCTTCTAGATGCTATACAACAAGTCCCCGCATACGCGAAAGTTCTTAAAGACTTGTGCACTGGAAAGAGGAAGACTCAAGTGCCCAAGAAGATATTCATGGCAAAGACAGTAGACACAGCTTTCCCCCAACAATTACCGAGGAAACGTAAGGATCCTACCTATCCTACTATTTCCATTTCTATTGGGGGAAAACACATCAACCGTGCTCTACTCGACCTTGGCGCAAGTGTTAACCTGCTTCCTTTCTCAGTCTATGAGCAGTTAGGGATCGGAGAGTTGAAACCAGCTCACTGCACTCTCCAGATGGCTGACCGATCAATCACCAAACCTAGGGGTGAACTGGAGGATGTGTTGATAAAAATCGGGGAATTTGTATTTCCTATGGACATTAATGTAATTGATACACAGCCTGTAGCAAACCCACGGAATCAAATTCCGGTGATTTTAGGTCGCCCCTTTTTGGCCACTTCCAACGCTATCATCAACTGTCGTAATGGCTCTATGACCCTATCCTTCGGGAATAGGTCAATTGAGCTGAACATTTACAAGTTAGGTAGTGTACCTTCCGAACCTACTGCTCAGGTCTGTTCTGTCGACTTAATGGATGTCGACATCAGCGAATTTGATGATTCTCATGATACCGATCTTGACTCTTTTCATATGTTGTTGTTTGACCCAACTATGTATCATACACATACGGACTCTTCCACCGAGTTGTCCGGATCAACAACTAACACTGATTATGAACTGCTTTTAGAGTTTGAAGATCACCCCGCACTTTGTGATGACATTATTCTCCGAGGTATTGATGAGACTTTTGAGGAGATCTTCGCTGATGAACTCGCATTTTTGAAAAGCACGGGTGTTGAGATAAATCCACATCAAAACAATGAAATTGAACCTCCACCTCTTCTTCTGGATTGTAAAAAGAATGCGAGTAATCCATAACATTCACATACACTGAATTTTCTCTCCAAAATGAGACGCACACACATTCTATTCCACCACTTACCCTTTCCCCACTTCTTCTTCCACCAACCTGAGCACTGCATTGATAAAATTTTCGAATGGTTGGTGTTAACTTTCGGTATTTGCAAAGCTTGGCATCGACCAATGTTTCTTGACCCCCTCTTGTGATTTTCAAAGATTAACATGGCTTAACTCAAGTTTGGGGGGGTATAATCTGGCTCCTGAAAAGAAAATTTTTATACAAAATGATGAGCCAAAAATAAGTTTGGAGGAGGATTTTCACTTAAATATTTTGCCCTCATTAATAAATTTCCTCCCAGGCTTACAGGTTTTTGAGATTTAGCGCAAGGCAATAGTGAGGACACTGTTGAAAACAAGTTTGGGGGAGGTTTGTGCTTATTTTCGCATCATTTGCATCATACTTTGCATAAGTACAAAACATTTGAAAACCTATAAAAATTTAAAAAATTTCAAAATAATAAAAATATTTTATATTTTTGTATATAAATAAGATAATAAAAGATTGGATAGTGAAAAATTAAATCCAAAAGATTGGAAAAATTTAAAAAAACCAAGAAAATTAGAAGTTTTCTTATACAAACTAGTAATAAGTAGTAATGAGCCGTTGTCCCAAGGGTTAGTAAGATGAAATAAGTCACTAATCTGAGGATAAAAATAAGTCTGAAAAATAGTTCCTATTCCGGAAGCCAAACATTTTGAACGTTGATACCCTGCTATTCGCACTTACACACGTCTTGAAGCTCGGGATAGTAGAGGATACCTTGAAATGCTCTTGTCTAAAAGCCGATGTATGAAGGAAATTAAAAAAAATGAATAAAAATATAAAGTGGTGAGAAAAATGAACACTGGTTTTGTTATCGTCAAGGCAGCAATAAAAAAATATAGCGAGGGTGCCTCTTCACCTAGTGCCTTAGACCAACTAGTCTGGGAGTCACTGCTAAGCCTTAGGTGGTGCAAGACGAGGAAAAACACCAAATAAGCAAGCACATGAGTAATCGGTCGGTTAGTACCTCAAGAAGTATTAACGGTCGCATGAAAGTGTGTGAGCGATCTCATCTAAATATTCATTAATTAAAAAGTACTGAGGCAGATGGGCAAGAGTATGATAGCTTGAATTGGATTCTCCGAGTGTAGGGATGTTCTTTACACACACGTAGGGGTATATGATCGATGTTTGGAAGAAAGATAGGAATGAAGAATAAAGACGATGTTTTATTGAGGGAGGATATGATTTCTGACATCTTTTCATGACTATTAAGATAGGGCTCATGGCAACCGAAAAGCTAGCATAGTTAGAAACTTTAATTTTCAAAGTATTTCTTTTACAATTCTTATATTTAAATGTAATATTCACGATCTTCCTTTTATTATTGGATTTTGTGGGTGCAATCCGCTGAAAACCCTCAGGAGACAACACTCCTCCTACTAGGGACACCTAGAGGTTTAAAGGCTTGTTGCACGTGCTCAGTGCAATCGTGTTGCCTACGAAAGTGTGCTAGTTAGTTTTTTCTTTTTCTTTATTTTCTCCTTCTCTTTTTAATAAAACAGTTCGCTCGAGACGACCGAAAATAAGTTTGGGGGAATTTGATCAGTCGAAATTATTGCATTTTTAACACATCAATTTCCTTATCATTTGCACTCATCTAGAAGTGTTCGGTATGAATATTGCACATATTAACAAAACAGTCGTAAAATACCTAATTACCTGTGTTGTATACTTAAACCGACATTTCGAGGGAAATTGAGTGTTTATCATGGCATCGCATCATCCTTGTATAGCGCAACACTTGTTTCGAGAATCTGTGCAGGAAATTCTAAGAGAAAAGCCGAAACAGTGAAAATAATGCTGATAAAATACGCCAACTCGAAGACTAAAGATCTGGCAGTGATCAAGGACTAATTACAAGATTCAACACATCAGAGAATAGCCCCAAAGTCAGAATAAGAATTACCAGAGAATTTGAAGCTTCAAAGCCCCTATTGGACCGCGGATCCGCGGCCCAATACCCACTATTGCCGCGGATCCGCGGTAGTCTTGCCACGTCATCAAGAAAGCTTTGCTCCATTATTCTTCTCTCAAGGATAGACCCTCATCAAGCTATGACAAATTCCAGAATTCTCTAGAACTTTCTGCCAGATCAGCAAAAGCCCTTGATCAAGCTAATCATGATTAAGCTAATTAACCTCCAAGCTTCCAAAGCAAGCCAACTAACAATCTAGTTCTAGAAGCATCCCTCCAACAAACTATTTCTTGAAGCCACTCTCTAACAAACTTTTGGAGGGAAATTTGAATTTTGAAATCTAGATCTAGGGTTATGAGGCTTATAAAAGGAAACCTAGATCTAGGGTTGAAGGTTGTTGAAAGTTGTTGAATTTTTAGAGGGTTGTTCAACAATTCCATCATCTCCACCACAAGTTGAGTGACACAACTTGTGCCTCAAAACCCTAACCCTAATTCCAATTCCAAATCCAAGATCAAGAATTCCGAGTACCACATCAAGCTTGAAGCCTTCGATCCTTTAGAAAGCGACGCCGGACTTTATCGGAGCAAGAGATCCAAGGAGATCCGCGACTCAAGGAGCCGAGCGAAGCCAAAATCGAAGATCAAGTTTCTTACTCTTGTAGATTTTAAGAGATTTGTAACGAAATTGTTGATAAATAAAGGTGACAATTCTATATCTTGCTTATCTTTTTAATTCAAGCATTATGATTCAATCTAGATTCTTGAATGTGTTCTTTGTGATAATGTTTGAATAAAACTCCGCTCGTAAAGGAGTCGAGACGATCGATAGAATGATGATGATTTAGATTCTTTTACAATTCTTAAGTCCTATAACGTTTGTAAATTCTTGAAAATCGATTGATCAACGATCTAGTTTCGATGCGAAATGCTTTCTTCATTACTTTCGCTTGGAACTAGAGATCAACGATCGATTATTTGATTTACTAGAATCTAGTTTGTTAATGAGATCATCGAAAGGACAAAGGATGAGATGAGGAAACCCTAGTTTCGTCGTAAGATCTTTAAACCTCGATAAATCGTCATCGATCTAGTATCAATTTGTTAATGGATAAGAGTATGTAATCATGAGATTTCATCACATCTAAAGGTTCAATCGACTCCTACGAGCCTCACTTCGAATCTTGATATTTGGCTTGGAAATCATAAATTCTCAATTCTTGATTTTAATATGCTTTCTTGATTTAGACCTAAATTTTACTAATTCTTGAACTTCAATTCTATAAATCATGAATTGTTCTTTCTTTTTTTTTCTTTAAATTTTCGACTCATCTAATTCGAAATACGAACGATTACACTTTTCCTGTGGACGATCCGCACTTACTAACGCGCTACAAATCGACACCGTTATTGATTGCGGTCAAATATTTTTTGTTGTGATTTCTATACAATTTTCTACCAACATGAACCGAGAATTCATTCAATCAACTCCTTTGAGCCGTGATAGGGTAGTAATCAAAGCACAGTGGGAACTCACACGAGACAAATAACGATCTCAGGTCGACAGACTAACCTGTACACATGTCACCAGGAAACTGCTATCTGACTATAGGTATAATACCAACTAGCATGTTCCCGGCGAGTCCGTCCAGTGTACTCATAACCCAATGAGCACCTGTATACTATCTCAGGTGAACAACTAACACCAATGGCTTGTGAGACCGGCCACCGCCCCTCGTCAGGGTCTAGATAAGTATACACCAATCTACACTGGAGTATCGATGCCCAGTCTCGATACTCCCACGACCAGGGACATTTAAGGATGTGCTTACAGACCCCCAGCTCCCACGTATGTGATCGCCATCACAATGCTGGTAGTCAAGCAAGATCCTAAGGGCTTTATCAACATATACATGATGATAAAAACAAACCAGATAGCATACTATCATCTCGAGTAAGACTGTTTTATCGGTATAGGTCATCCCTCAATCATCATGATCACATGCCTACGACTATGATAATTGTCTTGAGGGCACTATAGCCAACACAGCGCTCACATGCAAAGCACGAGAGCGCCAGCGCTATGAGCCAAAGACTATGATGCAGCGCTCACGTGCAAAGCACAAGAGCGCTAGCACTGGCAGGGCCAGCGTTGCGCCAACGCTAAGAGTCAAAGACTCTGATGCAGTGCTCACGTGCCAAGTACGAGAGCGCGAGCGCTAAGCGCGCTAGCACTGAGAGTCAAAGACTCTGATGCAGCGCTCATGCGCAAAGCACGAGAGCGCTAGCGCTGGAACTAAATGTTCCCCACCCTTGGATCAAAGATCCAATAAATATGACTAAAAATCATCAAATTACCAGAATAAAATTCTGTTAAGGAAATACTCCTCAGAATCTTTCCAAACAGGAAAGATTGTGCTCTGTAAATCAGAGCACCATTGGGTCAAAAATCTAATGGTGATTAATAATCACCAAGATACAGAGTAATCTCTGTATGGGAAAATAATTTCCCAATCTTATTAATAACAAGAAAAATGTCTTCTGTAAAGCAGAAACCATAGGATCAAAGATTCAAAGGTGGGGAAACATCCCCAAATCAATCAGAAAAGATTGCCTTATCTGATCAGCCCCCACTATATAAAGGACCCAGGACTTCAAGTCTTGTACAGAGGAACCCCCCCCCACACACACAAATTTTGAGAAATTTGAAAAAAAAAAGAGCAAGCTCTGAAAAGAAGAACTTCTTCAAGGTAAATAAAACAGAGAGATCAAAGTATCTCATCAAAGAAGAAGAACTTAGTTCTTTTTCTAGATCATAGATCTATAAGACAGAGGTCTTTCACAAAAAGAGATCATAGCATCTCATCATAAAAAGGGGGGAGAAGAACTTAATTCTCTTCAGATCACAGATCCACAAAGACAAAGTTTTTCACAAAAACAGAAGAGATTGTAACATCTCCTATAAAAATAAGAACCTTGTTTTTAGAACCACAAGACAAAGTCTCTTATAAACGAGAACTTAATTCTCAGAGCACAAAATTAATCAAAAGCGCTCTGCACTCATTGGCTGGCGCTCTGCGCCAAGCGCGCCACGTTCTCCTCACGTGTGCGCTGTTTCACAAGGAGCGCTCCGCACTCATTGGCCGGCGCTCTGCGCCAAGCGCGCCACGTTCTCCTCACGTGTGCGCTGTTTCACAAGGAGCGCTCCGCACTCATTGGCCGGCGCTCTGCGCCAAGCGCGCCACGTGCTCCTCACGTGTACGCTGTTTCACAAGGAGCGCTCTGCACTCATTGGCTGGCGCTCTGCGCCAAACACGCCATGTGCTCCCCACATGTGCGCTGTTTCATAAGGAGCGCTCTGCACTCATTGGCTGACGCTCTGCGCCAAGCGCGCCACGTGCTCTCGCGTGTGCGCTATTTCACAAGGAGCGCTCTGCACTCATTGGCTGACGCTCTGCACCAAGCGCGCTACGTGCTCCTCACGTGGGCGCTACTTAATAAAGAGTGCTCTGCATTCATTGACCGGCGCTCAGTGCCAAGCGCGCCACGTGCTCCTCACGTGTGTGCTATCTCACAGGAAGCGCCTTAGCACTCTAAGTTTGGCGCTCAGCGCCAAGCGCGCCACGTGCTCCTCACGTGTGCGCCGAGAGAACATAAACTGTTCTTTAAATAAAGCCCCAGAGCTATAATGAGTGTTCAACACTCAATAAAAAACAAAAAAGTTGTCATAACCCAAACCAATGCTCAGTATTGTTAAATAAAAAAGGACTGAACCTAATTAAATGTTCAACATTTTAACTGAGTGGATCAAGCCCAAATTGGCAACAGATCCCTAATTCAGATTAATTGAGCCCATACGCTCATAAATCTTTTTAACTGATCTTAGTCCCAAACTTGACTACAGATCTCCCAACCAACATTGTTTCAAAGGTACATCTCTTTATACGTCTGATATATGTCGTTGTAATTCCTCAACGTTTTCAGAGAGATAGAGGGTCCCAATAACCAATAACTTTTTATGCATCCCCAAACGGTTGAACCAAAACCACACAGATTATGACGTATTTAAACTGGACTATGATGTCCTACAGACTGTGGGGTCCTTAAACTCATGGACTATAATGTCCTTAAACTTTATGAACTGTGAGGTCCTTAAACTTATAGACTATGATGTCTTTAAACTCTACAGACTATGATATCTCTAAATTGACATGGACTATGATGTCCTTAAACCCATTGGACCGCAACGCCCCTAAACTAAAACGATATAGTCCAAATGCTCTTTTGTTAGATATAAATGGCCCTGTTAAGTAGATCTTGGTCTAAAATTAAACTAACGTATCCTTAACAAACGTTTAAGTTGATCTTAATCTCAATGAGATTAACGATCTTTAAACCCAAACCAAACCCAAATCTAAGAAAATACGGATTTGGACTGATCCACGCCCTATGGGCGACAACATAAATTAGTCTCCGTATACAATCCACCGGCAACCAAAAATAAAACAAACACATACAACACGAAATGACCATCTGGAGAAGGAGAAAGTAGTTACCGCAATGCGGTTGCATAATTAACTGCAGGGGCTTGCGCCTGCAGGGAAGAGCGTCCCCACAATCAAAAACCCCTCACAATGAGAGGATCTGACGAAGTCTGCTACATCGGCCGCATCCGTTTAAACCTCCGATACATGGTGCCATAAATCAACTTGGCATTTTCGGAGAGTTGGACGGATAAACCAGATAGCATTTGCCCCCAAATTCAGGCAAGACGTCCTACGCGTTCGTCTTTCCGGTCTTCGGCGGTGAACACCAATAAATATAGCATAGATGCACTAGGGTGTTACACCTATGCCTGCATCATCATCATGGTCGCCTACGCCTCTGTCACCTCCGTCACCTCCATCCCTTCCGCTTACGCCTGCATCATCATCGTGGTCGCCTCCGTCTATACCAGCCTTCTCCTATGCCGCCACCTTTACCCCCTGAGCCCCTTCCTCCAATCCTAAATCGTTGTCGCGTCCACGTCCTCCAATCCCGTAGTTGTCGAATTTCACCGATTTAGGTACTTTCCCTAATTTTGCTCTAGTCTTCAATTCTTGATTTTAATTGATTTGTATGTGAATTCTTTGTCATTCATGGTTGACAGAGGTTGCATAGGTTTTGTTGGTTTCGTGGAACTGATTGGAATAGGAATTTTGGAGTATTTGGGGTTTTGTGATGCATTTTGGGAATTTGGGTTAATTTTGAGGAATTTGGGGAAGAAGGTGATGATGTGATGGGTTTTGTTAGGTTTTGGTAATTGTTTTGTACAAGTTGGTGACGGTGGTGATGGCGAATTGGTATTGGGTTGGCTTTACAAGTTTTGACTCAATTTAGCATTTTTCGAAAACTTAGATTTTGAAAATATGATATAGTTTTGAAATCAAGCTTTTGTTTGTGTATTTGGTATTAATTTTGAACATGTGTGTCGCACGCTGAATCATTGTAGGCAATATGTCGCACGAGTCAATTTATAGAGGGATGCTGCCAAAACTTTCTGGAATTTTGGAGTATCGAGCAAGAATCAAGAATGTGGGTGATATGAGCGCGACATCTCAATAAGCAACTCCTTCATTAACTAGAGATTTATGTTGCAAAGTAATACCAAATAGTTCATAGCATCAATGAAAACTTTAATCGATATATATATAATTAATATATGTACATTCTCTAGTATAATTAATACCATCTTAAACAAGTATACTTTCAAGTACTACATCAAGAGTATTTTTTTGAAGCAACTCACTCATGTGGGTATCATCTGCTAACATCTAAATCAATAGATAATCAAAACAGAACTCAAGGATGGTGTTGGTGGAAAATTTTGATTTTGTTTGATTGAGAAATGGAAAGTTTTGATTTTGGGTTTATTAGGAGAGCAAAAATTGAAAAATTAAGTGATTGGTTTCTATTGTTCATATAGTCGGAACATAATCTGGATGAAAAATAAGCACAAGTTTCTCTTGATAAAATTATTTGTGCCTTTACATTTTTCACTAAGGACATGTTTGGTTCAATGTAGGCAAGAGCTAAGAATCAAGTGTTCCCTGCATGACTTGAAAAGATATAGAAGTGCATTTTCCTGTTGAGATGTGTGTGTGTGTGTTTCTAGACTTGCGAATTGAAAAGATATAGAAGTGAGAAGAATTCGATATTGATACGAATCCAACACGAATCTTATAGATCAATAACACATCGTTTCATTTCACAAGACTTGATTTTTAGACTTAGAATTTCACAACAAGACATATAAAGTAAATCTAGTAAACTGTTCCTTATTCTTTTATTACAGAAACTTAAAAAATTTACTACTGCATTCTTTCATTCGTCCTGCTCCGGTTTACCGTCGATGGCTACGCAGGCCACTCCTTTGGCTACAGCTTCGCAGGCCACTATTCCAGGTTCTTCTGCTCCAGCTCCAGCTACTTCAGTTCCAGGTAGTACTCCAGCATCAGTTCAATAGTATTTGAGGCACGTATGTTATAACGTGGACCGGCTTCACTAGATGCGCTAGATACTTAGAGATGGAGCAACTGGATTGAGCCAGCAGTGATTTTTTATTTATATTTTTGAGATTTTTGTAGAATATTTGTATTATATTTGTGATATGTATATTTTGGATACCAGTTGTTGTATATGATGATTATGATCATGATTTTAGAGTGATTTTGTATTGTATTTGTTTATTTTGTGTTTTTACATTTCTGTATTTTGTTATATATTATGCGTGGGATATTATATATATATATATATATATATATATATATATATATATATTTGTATTTGGGTATATAATATGGTGTGTGATATATTATTGTTAAAGGGCGGACAAAAAACAGTAGGCTGTATTTTTTAAATTTTTTTTAAAAGTTTGTATCTACGGTTTCCACCGTAGGTATAATATATAATTATTTTTTTAAATAATAAAAATAATTGCCCCTAGTTAGCAACCGTAGGGGCAGTGACCTCTACGGGTTTCTCCGTAGGGGAAAATTTGTAACCGTAGAGGAATTTATCTGCCCCTATTTCTTTTGCCTCTACGGATCATGTTTTTGCCCTTACGGTTGCAACCGTAAGGACAACAGTTTTCCCTTACGGGTCCAACTGTAGGGGTAAGCCATATTCGTAGTGGGGTTTGTAAAATTGTCGAAATCAAAAATTGGATTGTACGCCATATGACTTTTTAAGTTGTATATGATCATATAGAGTAGTTGTATATGACCTTATACCTTCAATACAATTCTTGTAATATTTATTAAATATTAATATAATTTTATAGTTGCACTAATAGTAATTGGTTAACTGGGTCATATGTATTTATAATTGTTATAATCTCTTTACAAATCATATTGTTAGATCATGCATTGTGATGTATCACTTGCATGAAGACATAGTCTAATCTAGTGGTTTCTTAAACGAGTACTTACACTATAACTAGTATGGGATAGCTATCTTTATAACAAGCTATTATGCATGACACTGACGTATTAGATGTGGTGATGCGTCTCAGCCACTGAGAACGGAGATTCTCTAGGTGTGTGTCATGAGCACATATTGTGATGCATGTAGTATAGGACCACGTTTGAATTCTTTAGGATATGTCACTTATGAGATAGAGAATTTAAATAGTCACATAACCCTTTTGACATGACGACATTGTTGTCTCCGATCTGTCATTTAATAAGCTTTGATATGATGGTATTTCTTGTCATCTGACACAAATAACAAACCTGAAATATTGGGCTGCTTAACTACATTTAGGAAGATAATGAATGTCTAGATAGAATCTGACATTCTCATGTTGATGAGAATAAGTTTACCGTTCATTCCCATGCATGCGTAAAATTCCTATCGATAGGTGTTTAGAAAAATGTTTTTGAAAATTATATTATTATAGTAATATTTATTTTCGAAATGAATTTGTGTTCATGAGGAATGAAACTTTAGGATTGAGCAAATAGGTGAATATATCCTGCTTATTTAATAGTCTAAGGATTAGTAATTTAATATCGGAAAGGATTGCATGTAAGTTGATATTTATTGTCATCTCACATTATGGTAAAGTTTTTATGAACAGTTGATAAGATATGTGTTTGACTGTTAAATTAAAACTATCAATTAATTAATTGCGAATTAATTTAGTTGATAGTTGGCTCTTGATATGAGACTCAATTGATCCCACTTATAAGCTTTTCGGTGGAATATTTAGACACAGCCAATTTAAAGAAGAGTATTATTAATTATATAATTGTTATATTATTAATATGTGGGTTTTTAGTCCCACATTGGATAACTGGGCTTGAGGTATTGTACCACAACCCTATATAAAGGGGCAATGATTTGCCAGGAAAAATAAATAATGAATTAAGAAGTTTTCCTTTTAAAAAATAGATGGATGTCTATCAATCCATGAGGGTGTCTTTTACACAAAAGTTGGTGGACTTCAGTTAGTTAGAGACCTTTGCGTTTGTGGAGGATGTCTTAAAAGTTTTTCATCGATAATTTTGATTTTTAGGAAATTGATGCATGTGTTTCGTCTATCATAATTATGCCAGGGATATCGCGGAAGGCTGGGTCTTTCTAAAGAGGTTTAAAAATAAAAATTAGAAGAAAAAAAACAGGTTTATGAAATAGCTTAAATTTAACTGGACTACCCTCTACCCTTTAGCTCAAGTGTCTTTCGGCTAAATACCTTAAAGTTTTTTCTTTAAATTACAGGAACTCGAAGGGCATTTTAGCGAACAAGAACACTTATAATCGCAAGGTTTATGAAAGTTTATTGTAATATGAAAATCATGGATGGTACATGAGCAATGCTTCACTTGCCTACACGGTTGGAAATTTTTACGAATTTATCGTGCGAAAATGCAAGAGATCTTAATTTGAAAAGGCATATGGGATTATGATTCAAGATATTACTCCTTAAATATACAGAATATGCCCTTAATTATTCCAAAACTTTCCGTTCGGCTACACGAATGGTTCAGCCAAAATCACATTCATAAAACAGAGAAGACACACAAGCCATAATGCAATGTTTTTGGCAGCCATCATCTCATCATATAGTTGAACTTTGCCTGAAGATTGTGCTGGCCCCTTCAATTTCCTGCAGGGTCCACGAAATGTGTTCAGAGACCATGCAATAATCTTTTGAAATTAATGTTTAATTTAGGCTAAATTCAACTTTCACGCGGTTAATACCATGAACTAATTTAATTACAAATAAGTATCATGAACCGTCATCCTCCGATTGCAACTAAATATCATCAACTTTTCTTTCGTCTGCCACGGCATCAATATTTGACTTATTTCCCCATTTTACCCTTAATGCACTCAAACTCAACTCTAAACAACTCAAATTATTATTCTAATTTTACTCTAAACGGTTTTGTGTGGCGGCTAGCTTAATCATAATCTTATTATAATACCTGCTTCTGCTTCCACTGTTGTTATCGGAGTTGCTGCTGCTGAACTCCTCGCTCCACCGTTCACGGACTCCAACACGGGCTTTGGCGAATCCCTTGTGCCGGTGCCGGCAGAGTTTGCATGTCTCTTCTTACGACCCAAAACTCTATAAATTCTTCGGATGAACTTATTCAACAGTTGGACTCCTCTTACATCCATGCTCTTGCTCCTCAACACCCTTTTCTTCGCTTTCTTCACAGTATCCTTTTTCTCCTCATCCTCCTCTTCGTCCAACTTGCAAACTTCTTCGGTCTCTTCTAACGGAGTTATTATTTTCGGAGACTCGACTATATCTTTCAGAGACAGCTCGTACGCGGGCTCGGGCATGCCTCGGACCAATTCAAGCATTTCTTGCCGATACTTGGATATTATTTCCGCCTGAGAATTATGGTCTCTATCGAAGTACCGCGTCCATGCGCCTACAAACTTTGCATCTCTTGGATTGCCGAATGAGTTGTTTTGATCTCTGATCTTCCGAGCCCACGCGTCGTAATCCATTTTATCGGATGGATTGCGATTTTTGTTCGTGAAGGTGAGCATTGTGGTGTTTTGTAGAGGAGAAATCTTCTCTAGAGATCTCTCTCTCTCTCTCTGTCTCTTTTGTGTTTCAACAGCCAAAGTTTGATATTTAATGTGTCAAGAACAGCTGGGCTCACGTTTATGGCTTGTGAATTAACATTTTTTGATTCATTGTGCGCGTGCAAAAGTCGTTGGCTTTCTAGATGAGTGCATGCATTAAGTCTTGTTGCGTGTTAATTTGTTATATTTTTTCTTCTTCTGATTTCATTTGTTAATTTTGTTTAGTTTTTCCTTTTTCCATGACGAGATCAACTTTAGATATATCATTTGTAAGTCTAATAAAGTACCTTTTGGGCCTGGATTTTCTAATTCTCTTACTGGAAAAAAATCACATGGGAACCTCCCTATAAAACATTTTATAGGGAGGAGGTGAAACTGTACACGTGGCAGATTGGGTATGGATCTACCTTACACGTGGCACATTGTGTGTGAATGAAGAAAAGAAGATAGATTCTCACATCCAATCTGCCACGTGTACGGTAGATCCATACCCAATCTGCCACATGTACGGTTTCACCTCCTCCCTATAAAAAGTTTTATAGATAGGTTCCATATGATTTTTTCCGTTGCCAATTCTCCATATGGACCAAATTTAATTAATTTTGCTGGAAACTTGAATAACTTTAACTACTTGATGTTTTTGAGGGGGGGGCGCGGGGGGGGGGGGGGGGAATTGGGTTCCCTTTATTTATTATTTTACAATAAATTAGGGGCCATTTATTTACTATTTTAACAACATAACTATTAGAGATAAAGATAAAATATTAATAGAGTATTTAATTCTTTTTCCACTTGCTGTCTACGGTTTAATTTCTAGCTTTGAACCTTAAGTAGTGGTTTCTCAATTATTGTCATCGGTATTTTGCTTTTGAAGTTAAAATAAAATTTGACTGTAATCCAATTGTTTATGGCTGGTATTTAAATAGGTATGTTTAAAACCAATTATTGTAAGCACTGAATGAAGCCCCCGGGGGCATTACGTTATATATATATATATATATATATATATATATATATATATATATATATATATATATATATATATATATAAAAGTGAATTCTTAGAAAATATTCTAGATAGATAGAAGTTGAAGATGATCATATAGTGCCTCATTATAACCTGGCCTTGAATTAGCAATCAAGGGTTAGAAAATATTAATTACCATGAGGATTAGTCTAACATAATCCTAAAACTAATCCATATTTATCTTTTGTGATCTACCTTTTCCCATTTGCCTAAAATGGAGGATGTTGTTGATCGATATCGAGTTAAAAAATGAAATAAAATAATATTATTCACTGAGAGTGGTGGATCGATTGTGGCAATTGTTAGGGTGAAATATAGTAATTGAGTCAAAGATTGAAAGATAGCAAGATTAAAGTCAAATTAATTAAGATTGGGACAAATTAAATATGTAGCAATTTAGGTCAAATTTATGTTGGACAGAGTCTAATAAAGTGGACTTTACACAAAGGAAGTCAAGGATAGATATATGTGTTAAAATTCATTTAAATGAAAGCAACTTTGGGTGAATATAAAAAAAATAAACAAAATATTAAGATGAAATTTATCCATAAATTAGATCAGTTAGATATGAAAGAAGTTCGCATGTTTGGTTGCAACACTAAAAGAATATGGATACATAAGATAACTAAGAAGTAACTCCTCCTTATAAGAGATAATATGAAATAATTTTCAATGAAATATGATACATAAGATAACTATAAATGTATTAAATTGCTCCATATAAGGGCACGTGGAATATCGGGAAAGTACTATCGGTATCATAAGAGATGCCCGAAAATTTTTTAGTTGTTTCCTATGTTTGTCTGCATTATGCTTAAAGAAAAAAGGCATCTAAGAAGTAACTATATTTTTACTTATTTCATGAACAAAACAAACGGCAAAAACTTACTTGCCGTGATAATTATTTGTTTTCTAAGATAGGAAGTAATAAAAAAAATTCTAAAAAAAGTTTTGTATTGTATATGCTTTTAGGAAATTTGTTTTTAGGCCTAATTTCTTAATTGATTTATTTTTAACCCAAAAGCTTCCAAAATTATGGAAAAATTCAAAAGTATATTATTTAATTTTTCTAACTGAATTTTTCAAGAACCAGACCTCGATTTGTATTACTAATAATAAGCTTTTAAGCTTTCATAATAAATGTGTTATGATTTGATAAAAGTAAATAATATTATAGTTGAATAAATAAAGTTACTAAAGTAAGAATGTGCATGGATTGAGAGAGGGTAAATTTAGTGTTTTTAAAAGAGCAATACTCTTCCTATCCGCGATTTGTCTGTCTAGAAGTTTACCCAACAGACAAACGATAGGACCCACAACATCTAGATAATAGTGTCAAATATATGAGTCCATGATTTTTGTTTTTTTGGTAAAATTTTGGATAGACAGATTATGGTAGAAAAAGTATTTTTGTTTTTAAAATGCATTACGGTACTTTGAACTCATGTGAACACTAAAATCAATTTGCTTTTTTTCTTCTCCGTGGAGCAACTTCCGTGATCGAGAGAGAGATCACATGAAATACAACAGCAGCATGTACACGGCATTGATGATATATTACATCATTAGAAACTTCAATTCATCAAGTCTTTTATCTCAAATATTAAATATTTAGTGTTTCTTTTTTGGCTTCGGTTCAGGGCAGGGTGTTGGATCAAAAAATTTATCCAACAAATCGGACCGTTCAAAGTTAACCGTTTCTTAAAGAAGCGGTTAAAATCTACCGGTTGTTATTTAACTGCTACTTAAAGTAACGGTTAATATCAACGTTGGATAAAAAATTATACAACAAATCAGAACCGTTTATAGTTAACAGCTACTTTAAGTAGCGGTTAAACCTAACGGTTTTTATTTAACCTATACATAAAGTAGCGGTTTATAGTTAATCTATATATCAACGCTGGATAAAAAATTATACAACAAATCAGAACCGTTTATACTTAACCATTACTTTAAGTATCGGTTAAATTTAACGGTTTTTATTTAAGCTATATTTAAAGTAGCGGTTAAAATCAAAAGTTAATTTATCCAACAAATCAGAACCATTTAGAGTTAATTTAGAGTTAACGGCTACTTAAGGTAGCGATTAAATCTAATGGTTGTTATTTAATCTGTACTTAAAATAGTTTTTAAAATCAAAAGTTAACAGCTGCTTAAGTAATATTTTTTCAAGCGATTACGGACTATATCACCTCTCAACTTTCCAACCCTATATTCCGCCACAGGATGTCTATGTTTTCCTCAACGAGCTTTTTCGAAATGGTTATTGTATATTTTTTTATTCCTACGTATACATACGCTATTATATCTATTAATCTAGCATATGAGTGGACTATCCCTGAATCGGAAGAAAAAAAGGATAGTAGTGGAAACAGACGAAAAAACAATAGATATAATTGATTTATGTTATAAAATCGATGCAAGAAACAACAGAATACCTAGTAACAATAGCAATTCAAATCACATTAAAAAAACGCCCAATTTACATTTGAAAACCCTACTAAAAAGCCCTAAATAAATAATAAAACCTACAGTAATTAAATTAACTAATTTACCTTATGAAATCAATCCAAGAATTAAGAGAATACCTAGTAAGAATTGCAGTTCAAAATCAAACAAAAATCGCCCAATTTCGATCTCAAAACCCTAAACCACTGAAACTGTCGGGCCGGTTTCCTCTTTTATATAATCTGAACCACTGCTTTAAGAAGCAGTTAAATATTTTAACATATTTTTTAAGTAGCGGTTAAATCTGAACCATTTATTTTAACCGGTGCTTAAAAAATAAAGATTAAAATAAATGGTTGAGATTTGTTGGGCAGATTAATTCATCCACTCTCCCGTTCTTTTTTTTTTTGGAGAGAGTTGTATACAGGGATAAAAAATTTGGCAAATGCATGCACACGTGCCCAAGAAAATCCACAACCTCTCCTACTTTATTCTCTTCAAAGAAAAATATTTTCTTATAGTTTGATCATTGTTTCACACTGCTCACGCGCTAATACTTTATCACATAGCATTAATTATAACTTAATAGTACCACAATCAAATTTGCCCAAGACGAAGATTGGTATTCCTAGACAAATATATCATAGAAAGTATTTATTATATGCCGGAGGAGGAAGAAATAAATAGAGAATTTTGGGCATCCATTATGCAGCTTGGTGGATTCGATGTATTCTTATTTTTTTTATCTCTTTTGACCGGACACATATGGCCAGCACACTAAAACATTTCTCAGTATGTCATGCATACAAGTTGTAAGTAATTGTTGTAAAGCATAGAATATTAGGAAAAAGATAATTCTAGAATCGTATAGTTTCTTGTCATTTCTTGCGTGTACATACATATACTAATCACCCATACATATATTAATCACCCTTGCGTGCTCGCCTGATGCGATGCACCGCATTGTGTATGAGGCTACTCACTTTTTATATGCTATCTATATTTTAATGGTTTTTATTTTATTTCATATGGTTCTCCTAAAACATTGGTATATTGAAAAACACTCTCTACAACTTTATATTTTTATATACATCTCCTAAAATTTCTCCATTAACTAAAAACACATCTTTCCTTGAGTTAATTAGGATTAATAATAGGATTAGAGCTAATATGATGAATTATGAGATTAAAATTCTTATATACCATCAAACCCTCATCTATTTATTTTCATGCAAAATCCATCTGTTTTACTCTTCCAAACTCTCATTTTTCTATCTCTCTCCTCTTCCCTCCATGCAAAATCCATTTTACTCTCTTCTCGACCTACAAGTCAAAATCCACATTTTCTCGTTCAATTCTCTACAACGTTATTTAATAATCTCTATCTCCCTCCCATCCCTCTTCTCTCTCTTTCTTCCCGAGGCATAATCCATTTTACTCTATTTCTTAGTTTTCTTAATGCAAAACCTATATTCTATCATGTTTGGGAAATCGATCTTCCGAACCATCGAGAACACAAGATAGATAAATACAAAATAATATGAAGAAGAAATACCACATGGGATTTAACATGGTCCAACCACCTCGGTCTACATCTACGGGGCTAAATACAAGGATTTCATTAACACTCCAGAAGGATTATAAAGAGCTCACACAACTCCACAATCTCCCTCTCATCCCCATTCTTGCTCTCACACCACAAAGAGGGGCCACAAACACAAATCCTCACAACAATTACATCATAAAAACCAACCTATCTCTTCCCAAAAAAAGATATATATACCACTAAACCTTAACATTTATTTGGCAGCCCACACCAATATATGACCCGGTCTAAATGGCTCATAAACGCATATGGATACGAGACATAATCCCAACAATCTTCACCTTAGCTCGAATCTGTAGCCCACTTCTTGTCCTCATAATCCGCTTCAAATGATACATTGGCACATGCACCATGCTCCACCAACCGGGAGCAACTCATACCGTCATCACCGTCTCCAACACGAGTATCATGATCAACTCAATCTGCCCTGTACGAATAACCTCCGATCTCTCACGAGCACTCGTGATCACTACACCGTACTCTCCTTCCAAGCACTCATGATTATTACACCGCACTCTACACTGTACTCTCCTTAAGAGCAACAGGACCAGGTAACATGTCGTGCACCAGATTCTCATGATCATCTTACCGCTCCACCTTGCTCCAACCCCCTAGACCCAATATCAAGACACCACCGATGACTTATGCACCATGTACTAACCATGTATGAACGCATCTATGAACGGCAAGGACCACATCTCATCGCACATGATAGTGCCCCCATCGACTCCGAATCAATCTCTTATCTACCTGATCGCCATCAATCACGACCGTCATCAAAATTGTACTAAATCATGCCAAATAAGCTCTCAACTAATGGAATTTGACAGATCCTATACCACCATTGCGTCCGGAACATCTAAAAAATATAGGGATCAATATTTGGATCGCCAAAATCAGAGATCGATTGCTCGTTCCAACCTCAAACTAATTTCAGCCTTCCATTTTAATGCATTAACCAGATCTGTTTTCAGCCACAGAAATCCTTATTTGCTGGTTTTTCCACTGCAGCAGATCCCAAGAAATATTTCCTTCTCTTACCCACGGAAACGCAGCCGAGAATCCTCACGTGCTCGTGGTGTGGCCCAAGACACCTGCACTGCACGTGATCACTTTGAAAAATCCCTTGCTTCTTTCTTTTGCTGCTAGCACCGCCATGGCCAAAGAGAGAACCCAATATCTAGGACAAGATCGCAACCGACCGTCCTATGGATCGCTGTCGTTTGAGCCAACCACCTTGCTGCGACCAACAACCGTGCCATCCTGGCGCTGCTCACGCCTGTTGGATCTTATCGGTGTTTTATGTAAAAATATTGGGTGAAGTTTCAAACTATATATTATATGTTATTTATTTTGAATAATAATAAAAGAGTCCAGTAGCCCAGTTGGTTTGCATGTGCTTTGCCACACGTGAGCCTAAATCCGAACCCAAGTGAAGTGGACTCAAACCCGACCCAAGCCAAGTCCAAGCTCAAGCATAGGGCCAGCTTTATGCCAAGAGAAGAAAGGAAATAAAAATGTTATAAGTAAGTAGTGTGAAATGTAAAAGAAATATGCAAAAAGTTAATTTTTTGAATGTTAAATTTAAGGGATATTTAAACCCAACCAAACAAGAAATGAAAAGAATTTTCATTCACTCAATCTATTAGGGTTTTGAGCCTCCATACAAGAGGCAAGTTTTCTTCTTCCTTAGAGACACTACTATAAATAGGACCATTGCCCCTACGGCTATATTCGTAGGGGCACAAAAATACACCGTAGGTGCACACGCCGCAGGTGCAAGTCTTAGCCTTAAATATGTTCCTACGGAGTAATAATTACCCCTACGGTTTAATACATAGGTCCATATGTCCCTACGGATTACACCGTAGGGACAAAATATTTATTTAATTTATCGGTTTATAAAATAAAATAATTGCCCCTCCGGATAACTTCGTAGGGACAAATACATGCTCTACAGCTTAATGCGTAGGTCCATATTTATGCACCTACGAAAAAATGTGTAGAGATAAATGTGTAGGGGATATTTTGCCCCTACGGATAAATCTGTTGGGGTAAAGTTTATGCCCCTACGGATTAATCCGTAGGGACAAGGCTAACACCTGTTACTGAGTCCATAAGGGCAAAATATCAGGTATCCTGATATTTTGTCCTTACAGATAAATTTGTAGGGGCAAAATTAGACCCTATGGATTAAACGGTAGGTGCAACGTTTGTCCCTACGGATTAATCCGTAGGGACATATTATCAGGTTTTTTAAAAAAAAGAGTTGTCTGCTTTTTTCTCGCCCTGTGCACAATAATATATACATCATATATGAAAGTAATCAACAAGCAGAATATATACCGCAGTATTCATAATCAACATCTCACACATAATATATAAAAGAAATCAACAAACAGAATATGATATCAATCTAAATCAATATGAACACGCAAACACCACCAATATCGTCTAAAATATATACAATATGTATCATATAAGTAAATACATGTTTAAAATATAAAAATCAAAAAGCTACCCTAGCTCGGTCTAACTTCACCTCTGATAATCGCCGTAATCTGGCGCATCTGCTCCTCGGATAAACTCCGAGTCAACAACTCGAGCAATGCGGACTGTGCGGAAGTCTGAGCGGGTATGGAGATGTAGGAGTGGTCCGCGCAACCGCAGCCGAGGTAGTGACTTGCGGAGCCGTAGCTGCGGGAGTCTGAGCGGGCTGTGGAGCTGTAGGAGTGGTCTGCGCAACCGCAGCCGAGGTAGTGGCTTGCGGAGCCGCAGCCGAAGGAGATGCATGTGGAGCCGCAGCCGAAGTACCCTGTCGCGTATGTTCAGTTTTGTGTGTAATAAACGAGTAAGAACTGTATATTAGTCGAATTCGTATTATTATCAGGTTATTGCGAAACCCCAATCTATGAATACTTAGGGACTTAGGCCTCGTTTGGATATCTAGTTTGGAAAACCGTAGTTTATTTTAATTAGACAGTTCTATGTATGTATGATTAATCAAAGATAAGTCTACAACCAAATAAGCTCATGCTACGTACTAATATTGGATATGTTGCTATCTATAATATGATATAATATTTTACTATTAAGTAGTATACATACCATCATCTCTTTCAACTCCTGGGCGGTGGCCTTCAAGATGTCAAGTTCTTACTCTAGACGTCGCTCACGGGAGATAGAGGAAGTAACCGCCGGAGTGGAGTCCAACCTCATATGGGCCCTGCTAGGACCCAGTCCCTGACCTCTCTCCCAACCTCCGTGGTGCCCTCCATGTGCGGCGTCTAAGACTAGGGTCAGCAGCATCAGATCGTTCTGTCTAGTAAAATCGATCCCCGATGCCTCCGCCTGCTAAACCACCCGCTCCTACACCCACATTAACCAGTAAAATATAAGTATATCATTTAAATATGAACTTTTCAAAACAAAAATTTCAAATAGGGGTTGAATAAATATTAACACTTACGCAATACTCCTGGATAGCGGTGTCGGGTATCGAAGCTCGCCCGTGGTGAGATCTGTCGAGGTGCCGTGGACGGCAAAATACGCGGACAGCACGCTCGGTGTATCACCCTGCGCCAAGGTCTGAGCTCTCTGCAATTCGCAAAAAATTTACATATATTATAAAATAACTCTTAATATTACATTATATCACAGTAGATCTATTGTAATTTACCGATGCCTCCATGGCATGAGTAATATTCCTCGAGCCACCTGTATAAGTGGGGAGACCCCTCTTCGCCGACTTCCTATTCTCTTTATTTTGATCCGCATGTTTCTGCACAACACATTCAGATTTAATTTTCTAATTAAGCAACACAAAAAAATAAATTATACACTAAACAATGAATTACATTTAAAATACATACCTGTTTGTGCTGAGAGTCGAAATATTGGCACAATAGAGGCCATGTATCTACGTCAACTCTCGCAAAGGCCGGAGTATATAGGAGGGCCGCTCTCTCTGCCTCGGGGGTCGCCATCCATAGGGAATAGCAGTCGATCTTCAGCTCGGTTTTATTGTATCGGACCTTTGATTGCATGTTCTTCATCAGGCCATGGTACAGAGCGTGAAGATCGAGCACCCTCCCAAGGTGTCAGGGTCGGATACAAGCTGAAAATCGTAATCCAACCGTAAATACAAAAAAAAAAAACAATGTTATTAAATTGCAAGTGTTAATAATAAATATATTGGATAAATCAAATGAAAATATATATTAATACCCGAGCCTGATCCCAGAAGAGGGCGAATGAGCGCCGGTGCTGGTCGCCCCACTCAATGTGAAGTGGATATTTCTTCACGAGGCGGCTCTCATCCCCCATATACCGGCCGAACCTCTCGGCATAATCGCTGGTATAGCGATAATCAGGGGTAAAGAAGATGGGGAATGCTGCCTCCCCCTAGCTATGTGGGTCTCAGCCTGTGGGACTGATTCGGGCCTCGAGTCCCCCTCTCGGGAAGGGGATGCCCTGCGTCTACAAGAAATATCAAGACAATCAATATTAAGACAAAGTGGTATTAAGAAATTAAGGTTTAACGAAAATTGAAGTGTGATATATACCTCCGGCGACAGAAGCACGAGCATGGGCCCGGGCAGCAACACGAGCGGGACAATAGTTCCTCCGGCGAGGAACAGCCGGTGACCCGGACGTGGACACATCTCCAAATAGAAAATAAACATCGATAAAATTACATGAAGTTCATATTTATTCTTAAAATATATGTAAAATGAATAAATATTTTATATTTATTCATACAAACCTGCAGACTGAGCAGAGGGTATGGAAATGACGGGAGTGGCCCCTGCATCAGACGTGGACGCACCACCTATAATTAGACAATAAAACATTGACTATATAAGTAATTGCAAAAAGAATGTGTATATTAATAATATAACATTCTAAATTAACATGTATATACTATAGGATATATAAACATTTCCGCAGGTGCGGTGGTGGGCTCTGCCGGAGATGTGGAGGCACCACCACCTACAGCCCGAGATGTAAGTACGTAAGAGCAAAAAGAATGTATGTATATTTATAATATAGCATTCTAAATCAATATACATGCACTATATGATATATAAACATACCTGGAGGTGCGGGAGTGTCCTCTGTCCCTGATGTGGACGCATCACCTGTCACGCCCTACTTCCCGGTATACGGCGAAGGGGACGCGACGAGGTCCGCTACGTATATACTCAGAAGTACATACGCTAAGCGTATCTAAGCAATATAAAAGTAATCACAAGAGACAAGAGATATAAAAATAACAGCAACTTTATTTAATAATATTCTTTTGTACAATGCATGAAAAGTAAATACAACTGGAATAAAAAGCGATGCCTAAACAATGGCATAACAGGAAATGAAAATACTGAATGGAAATATACAATGGCTAGAGCTCAGGGTCTTCGAGAAATTGATCCAAGTCCTCACTGGTGGGCTTGATCTCTGCTGTGTCCAGATCACCTGACGACATTCAAAAAAGAAAGAAATAGAATGTCGTCAGCGAACAGGTCGTTCGGTAAGTCCCAAAGTTAAGGGAGAAATAAAAAAGACAGAATAAGAATATATCTTTTAAAGCTGTATAATATTCTAGAATATTGTGTTAACGCTGTTGTTTGTAGCTTGGTACAGAAGGATGCCAGTGTATACGAGAGGGGTCTCTATATGCTAGAGACCAGGGCAAACTGAAAGTACAAGGAACCGTTATGCCACGGTACAACAGCAACAGGATTCATGTTAGGTGTCTTAATCTTTCTGTCTCGTGCCACTTTTAACACATTCCGTACCTGTAATACCCGGTTTTCTGTTATATGTCTATGTCCGTATTTTTATAAATTATCACTTACGGGTTGTTAATTTATATAAATATTATTTTAGTTAGTTTAAAAATCCAAATTTTTCCATTTGATTCCCTCAGCCAATATCCTATTTCTTATAACATATTTTTCCCCGGTCCGTTCCTATTTTTCCAATTATTTTCTTTTCCCCCAGCCGTCTCCATTAGCCCAACCCTTTTCCCTCTTCTTTATCTAATTTTCTCTGTGGCCTACTTCCATATTTTCCACCAGGTCCCTTTTATTAATCCCAGCCCGCTTCGCTTCAATTCTCCAACAGCCCGCAGTTTAAATCCTGCCGAGCTCACATTTTTCTCCCAGAAATTTCTTTGTTTATTTAACCCGGCCCAGCTTTTTCCCTATTTTCTTCAATTCTTTTAATCCCAGCCCAAGACTCCAAGCTCCCTTCCCTCTAATTCTTTTATTTAATTTTTCAGCCCCATATTCCACGGCCCGTCCTACTTCAGCTCAGCCCGGCCCTTTTCTTCTCTAATTCTTTTTCATTTGATTTTTCCTTTCCTGGCCCAATCAAGCCCGGCCCCTCATTTCATTCATTTGTTTTCTTATTTAAAATTTCCCTGGCCCGGCCTGCCCCGTATCTCCCCCACTAATAAAATTCCTTTATCTTCTCTGGCCCGGCCCGCGCGTTTCCCCAGCAACCCAAATCTCCGCGAAGCCCACCCCAACAACCACTGTGCATCTTCTTCTTCAATTTTCCAACGGCTACTTCCCTACTCCCGCGCGCGACCCACGATCCCCGCCGCTTCCGTCGCCAACGTTCGCGACCACGACGCCCCCGCTCGCGCGCCGTTTCCCTCACGACGCGCGCCCTCCACCTCTCCTCTAACCACTACTTCCCTTCCTCGCTCTCTCTCTTTTCCCTCCTCGAACCCTCCTGCAACCACTTTTCTGCCGTCGATTTTTCCCTATCATCACCACCGCCTACACCTCGTCATCTCCACTCTGTCCTCACCCCCGTCGCACCCACCAAACCACCATTACCCACAACCAACCATCCTATATAGCTCCGATCTCCGGCCACCTCATTCCCGAACTGCACCCCTCACCTGAACCCGTCACCACCATCGTCGTCGTCGTCGTCATCACCCTCGCACTCTCTCTAACACCCCCTCTCTCTCTCCCTGAGTTCTCTCCCGATCACTCTCTCCCTCTCTCTCTGTCTCAACTCAATCTCTCTCTCCCGATCACTCTCTCTCTCTCTCTCTGTCTCAACTCACTCTCTCTCCCCCGATCACTCTCTCTCTCTCTCTCTCTCTGTCTCAACTCAATCTCTCTCTCCCGATCACTCTCTCTCTCTCTCTGTCTCAACTCACTCTCTCTCTCCCGATCACTCTCTCTCTCTCTCTGTCTCAATTCTCTCTCTCTCTATTTCATTTCTCTCTCTCTTTCTCTCTCTCTCTTTAACGCTGTCTCTCTCCGTATCCCTCTCTCTTTCCCCCTCCTGTAACGGCCCAGCACAATCGAGAATTCACTTATCAACAGCAAGGTTGCGACGCAAACCTGAGACGACGCCCGAGCCCCCACTGGACGAGAACAGACCCGAGCTCACCCGTAGCCGTAGCCGTCGCGGTGCTAGCTCGTCGCGCGCTCGTACTGTGTCTCGCTGCCGTGCGCCTCCAGGCAAGTTCTTACTTGCTTTCATGCTATTCTGTATATATTACAAATTAGAATCGTAGATATATTCCATGCTTTGCTTGATGCTAAATATCGTCACAAAACTGTTCGATGCTTGTTCCCATAGAAAAACATTATCAAATTTGACGGAACTCAATGGTGTAGGTTGGCCCGTAGGGCTGTGAACATAGTGTGTGATTTTTGTTGGATGATGTGATCGATAACGACTAAAACAACTACCCCCAAGTTTGATCGTAAAACTAAAATTCTGTTGCACCTGAAAATAGTTAAATTCATCATAAATCATACACATATTAGAATGGTGCGTTCGGGGGCTCAAATCGAAGCCAACTCGACGAACTTTAACCCTGTACTAATTTCCAGACATACCTGTACTTAAACTGTGGTGAAAATTGAATCGGAGTGCGACTCTGGACTGCAGTCCAGAGCGACTCAAGTGTTGCTTGCTGTTCCGTAACTGGTACCACAGGATTTCCTTAACACCTAGGTTGCGGAACTCCACTGTTTATTGTAGATAAATCTGTTAGCTAGACAACACAATTAATTTCATACCGTTTCGTTACCATTTGTTATTTATTCTGTAATTTAAAAGATCGAGACACATGACAGTCCCAGCAGAATCAGAACCGACATATTAGTGTTAAACAGTGTATAACTCATGACCTGCAGACGCAATCGAAGATCCGTCTGTTGCGTTGAAAACCTTACTGAAAATCCTAGAATTCATCCAACTGTAGCGTCACTAAAATCTGATCCCAACTGGGGTTAAAATGCGTTGCGAAATGGATTCCTGATTCTGAAACCGGATTCTCAGCCGCGTGCGCTTAAAATGAAACAGTTATAACTAATGATCCTGAAACCCGATTGGCTCGAAACCAAATTATATGGATAGCTAACTGAACATATTAAATACTACATGTTTATCATTTCGCTAAAATATATACATATGTTTCATGATAAATCGTGCAGGTGATAGACTGTTGTTTTTATGATATCTTAGTTGTGCTTCTTATACTGTTCATGCATCATATCATACTTATATCATTGTAGTGATAACCTAGTGATATCGTGCATTCACCCAGTGTTAGATTTTAGTGATGATTGTGGCAAGTACGTCAGTGTTCGTGTATTCGTGATTAAGTGAAAGTGATACGTACTTGTGCACAATCAGTGACCATATTATTCTATTGCATTGTCGACGTCTGTGGGATGCGTGCACGTGTGACTAATAAGTGGAATGGGACATTTATGGAAGCGTTTGCACGGGTGTCACAGATAAGACACCAGACACTGCCATTTATCTTAGGTATTAGTCGGGACGTGCTTGATGGAGGTCTTGCCTCCAGTTCTCGCGCAGACTTGTCACGGATCGATTAGTATTTAGATTGATGGTTAGCGTTTGATGTAGACCTCGGGGTGTGGGGTAGTTCAAGTGTGAATTCAACAGAATCTCGGGAGTCCCATGCCGGCTTATATATTTAGGAAGTTATATGGAGATTTACAGGGTATGTGCTATAGACACCGTGATACATTCGTTACATGTTGGGCCTGTGGTCCCTTGCCCTTGGGTTCTACCCTTGGGAGGAGGACACTCGCGAGTGGTTGACTCTCACACTTGGACTGACGATAGGCTTATTGACCTGTGTAGTAAGACTTAGAGACTGATAGGGTTACTGTCGTTTACATTCCTTATATACTGTGTTGACATACATGACATATCGTTATACTGCTTTACTGCTCTGCTGCATTTATCTCTGCTCATTTATATTCATGCTGTTATTGATTTACTGTTATTCATATCCTTCACCACTGTTAGAACTGTTACTTGATTATATACATTGTATTGCTATTGTGTCGCTCTGACGACCTGAGTATGCATGCTCAGTGTGAGGAGAAGATTTAGCCTGGACCAGAACTAGACGTGCATCACAGACTTCCTGACTTGCTTTCCCGAGTTACATTCATTGGTTCCACTCCAGGTCAGTCTTTACATTGTTCCTTTCAGTTACTGCATTTTCCCATTACCTGCGCATCATTTACTGTTTACCGTGAAAAGCTAGAAGCCGAAGTGTGACTACGGCAGGACTTTTCCTTGACCGTAGGAGCATGGCTGGCCTTGTCTACCCCTCGTATTCCATATTTTAGGAAGCGGGGCGTGACAGTACCAATCTATCCCTTAAACCCCGTAGTGTTTTGATTGTATTGTTATATTGTATTGTATAAGTTGTATAGTTGGATGACTGACCGAAACCATGATATCAGTAACGGATGTAATGGATGTAAACTGGAATCATGTAAATGGAAAGTATATCCATAGTTTGGTTCAGTCAAGTTGTATAGATTGATAACTGGATTCATGGATTCGTGTGTACATATTGAAGTGCAATATTGTAGATTTATATGGTACTTGAATCATATTCAAGTCGGATTATGATCAGACTCAAACCCGAGTCAGACAGTAGAAATGTAAATCGAAGTCCTATATTTACTAGGATCCTTAAGCTAATTTATAAAACTTGAGGGGGTTTTATATAAAATACTTTTGTATAGTTTTCAAGATACACCTCAAGTATTCATTATTCGTCTTTAGAGTTGTAATGAGGGTGGATTTTATATTGTGATATTTCTAGTGAAAATATCCTAATTTTATATAAATAAAGGTATTTATTTTTAATATTGATTTATTTGAAGTTCATGGTATTTTAATGTAAAATTTATTCTTGTGATTTTTAGGAAAAGGTGGAACATTTATATTATAATAAAATAGATATTGAAATGATAAATATATATATATATATATTTATACAAAAATAATTTTAATAAATATTTTATATTCCAAAAATCTCATTTTCTTAAGATGTCGTATTTTAAACCTTTCGAGACCGAATGCTCTTTGCGGAGGTCTGAATCTCGCACTACTAAGCCGGAGGGTGCACGATAAACCATACTATCCCAAACGGGTTCCACAAAGTGGGTTGTAGCGGCGCTTTGCAAAGATTGTAAAATACCACTCCTTTAGAAAACGGTTTTATAAAGTAAAAGGTATTTATTCGCAAAGTTTAATTTTCCGTATTTTAGATTCTAGGGTTTCCTAAGTCAACTAGCCTATTTCTAAAGGGTCTAAACGACAAGTCATTAGAAGTCTCAAATTGTCTCTTCACCGCCAATTGTGGCCAGGTAAGTACAAGTGAGGAAGGAGAGATCCGCTCACGAATCGTGAGACGGGCCTTTTAAAGTTACCTTTGCTCACTTGCCTTGCCTAGACACCACAAAGTCAGGTTTAGATAAACGACCGATGTCTACAACTTATCGTATTTTCCTATTAAAAGATATTTGTTTTAAAAGTGTAACAAACCTAAAACTTTTAGAAAATGTTTTATTAAGAAAATTGTATTTAAATGTAAAATCTTGTTTTATCGTATTCTAAGTTTGCAAGGTAGCGTGTTATGTTTGCATATGAGTGTGTGAGGAGGTAGGTCATTACCTCGTGATCTACTTTAAGGTATAGCAAGGTTAAGGGGTTAAATGTGAAAACGAAACATTGTGATATTTAAGTGAAAAAAATACGATATATTGAAAAAGCTATCATTTTATGTGAGGAAACTTGTTCAAATTATTTGTTAAGTGATTAATAGTCAATATAAAGATGTTTAAGCATGAATGTATTGGTGAGAAGTGAGATTTTATAGAAAACCGAATCGGAAATCGGATTTGTTCCGATTCCGTCGGGTTTTGTAAATTCGTATTTTTATGATTGAAAAGAAAGATAGAAAGGGGAATTACGGGTTTGGACAACACTAGAGAGTGAGAGGGAAGTAGAGGATCCGCCGGTGCGTCGATTCGTCGTCGAGAGTTCCTAGCACGATCACCGGAATTTCGCCGTCGGTTTCGTCAGCGCTTCGTCTTTCGCTCGTTTCCAAAGTACCAAAGTTTTCTTGAGATTTTGATAGAGTTGGCTCAGAATTTTGGGATGAGAGGGTAGGAGGTATGGGTGTATTTATAGGGTTAGGCTAGGGTTAGGGTAGGTGTAGAGTTTTTAATTAAAAAATGTAAATAAAAATAGGAAAAATGTATTAAAAATGGATTGAATGAGAGTTATTGTGCTCTCTGGAAACGATCTGAGAAATTAAAGTGTGCAGGGGGGTGGAGGAGACCAAGGGGCAAATTTCTTCTGTTGATAACTCGGTCAACCGGCCGAGTCCGGCCGGCGGCGCCGGCCCGTGTCGGCCGGTCTGCCGGCCGACTCGGCCGAGTCAGGTCAAGTCGAGGTTGCAGGAGGTGGGGGGTCGCCTGGGGTAGTTACTGGAGTATTTAACTTTTCATGGGTAGTGGGAAAATTTGGAGTTATGGCTGTTGGACTGTTAGGCTTCTATAAAATTTAAAACAAAACAATATTAAAAATAATGTGGGGCAGGGGATTTGAACTCTGGTGGCTTGGTTCAGCAGTGCAAGGTATTACCAATGGGCTACAAGCTCCTTCTTGTAATTATGGTGTGAAATAAATACTTAAAGAGATATCAGCAACATTAAATACTCCAAGTATATTTTGAATTTAAATCAATTCTTTGTACATTAAAAATGGAGTTGTTACAGTCTACCCTCCTTACAAAAATTTCGTCTTCTAAATTTACAACTTTTATTTGAGGACTAGTTTACAAAGAGGTGCGGATATTTAGTACGCATTTCATCCTCCCTTTCCTAAGTGGACTCTCCTGGAGTGTCTTTCCTCAACATCACTCGGACCAAGTTAACTTCCTTGTTCCGAAGTGTCTTCACTTTCCTGTCCAGGATCTCTACAGGCTGTTGCTCACAAGACAAATCGGGCTGTATAGTGAGCTCGGAATGATCGAGAACATGGCTGGGGTCACTCACATACCTTCTGAGTTGGGATATGTGGAACACGTTATGCATTACTTCCAATGAAAGTTGAAGCGCTAAGCGGTATGCCACTTCACCGACTCGTTCGAGTATGTCGAACGGTCCAATATATCTCGGACTTAGCTTACCCCGTCTTCCAAACCGGATCACTCCGCGGTTCGGAGATATCTTCAAGAATACGTGATTTCCTGGCTGGAACTCCAAGTGTCGTCTCTTCGCATTAGCCCAGTGCTTCTGTCGATCTTGGGCTATGCGCATTCTTTCCCTGATAACAGTCGCTACTATCATCTCTGGTCCAAGGAGTTCCCTATCTCCGATGTCGTCCCAACTTAATGGCGATCGACACTTCCTTCCATACAATGTTGCAAAAGGTGCCATTCCTATGCTTGCTTGATAGCTGTTGTTGTACGAAAACTCCACAAGATGTAGGTGATCTTCCCACGATCCTTTGAAGTCTAACATACATGCTCTGAGCATATCCTCTAAGATCTGAATAGTTCGTTCCGACTGACCATCTGTTTGTGGATGATAAGCCGTGTTGAAGTTCAGACTTGTTCCTAAGCTTGCTTGCAGACTCTGCCAAAATTGCGATCGAAACCTGGTGTCACGATCGGAGACAATGCAGACCGGTACTCCATGAAGTCTCATAATTTCCTGTATGAGTTCATGGGTATCAGAGATAGTACATTATGAAGAGTTTAAATCTTTAAATAGATTATTACCTCCATGTACTTCTTTGCTAACGTCTCAGTAGATTGGCCAACTCGAAATGGGATGAAGTGAGCCGACTTTGTGAGTCGATCCACAATGACCCATACGGCATCGTTACCCTTTGTGCTGCGAGGAAGAGCAGTCACAAAATCCATCGTGATGTGTTGCCACTTCCATTCTAGAATTGGTAATGGTTGAAGTAATCCAGCTGTCCTGTGATGTTCAGCATTTACTTGCTGACACACCAAGCATTTTGCGACGCTTCTGACTACTTCACACTTCATTCCATGCCACCAATAATTCTGACGTAGATCTTTGTAAATTTTGGTACCTCCAGGGTGTACTGAGTAGGGAGAGCTGTGAGTTTCTTTCATTAACTCTTCCCGAACAGTACCTTTTGGTACACACAATCTGCTGCCGTATCTCAAAGATCCGTCTTCATGAATGATGAAGTCTTTTCTGAGTCCATTCTCCACTTGTTCTCTGATCTTTTGCAACTTAGAATTACTTGCTTGGGCTGCTTTGATCTGATTGACAATAGTTGATTGGACTTGTAAATTCATCAAACTTGAAGCATTGCCTGGCATGACTACTTCAATCTCCATCTGATGCAAGTCTTGTTAAAGCTTCCACTGAGCGGTGAGATTCATCGATAATGGTTGGCGACTAAGTGCATCAGGTACCACATTCACCTTCCCTGGGTGATATTGCAAGTTGATGTCAAAGTCCGCCATGAGTTCTAACCATCTTCTCTGCCGCATATTCAACTCCTTCTGAGTAAACACGTACTTCAGACTCTTATGATCTGTGTAGATGTTCACTCGTTCACCAAGTAGATAATGGCGCCAAATCTTGAGAGCAAAAATGACAGCTGCCAATTCCAAATCATGCGTCAGATAATTGCGCTCATGAATCTTCAGCTGTCTTGAAGCATAAGCTACAACTTTACCGTGCTGATGTAGAACACATCCTAATCCCTTACCGGATGCATCGCAATGAACTTCGAATCCTCCAGATTGGTCCGGTATAACGAGAATAGGTGCTGATGTCAACCTTGACTTGAGTTCTACGAAAGCTTGTTCGCATGCTTCTGACCACACAAATTCTTCATCTTTACGTGTGAGCTTGGTCAGGGGTGTTGCTATCTTCGAAAATCCTTCAATGAATCTTCTGTAATATCCAGCTAAGCCTAAGAAACTCCGAATGTCCTTCACTGATTTTGGTGTAGGCCATTCGCAAACTGCTGAAACTTTTGCTGGATCCACCGAGATTCCTTCTCCTGATACGATATGTCCAAGAAAACCAACTTGCTTTAGCCAAAACTCACACTTGCTGTACTTGGCATAGAGCCGATGTTGTCGAAGAGTTTCTAGGACAATTCGTAGATGTTCTGCATGCTCTTTCCAATTCTTAGAATACACCAGGATGTCATCGATGAAGATGACAACAAACCTGTCTAAGTACTCCCGGAAAACTTGATTTATTAGGTTCATGAATATTGCGGGTGCGTTGGTCACTCCAAATGGAATAACTAGAAATTCGTAATGTCCATAGCGAGTTCTGAAAGCTGTTTTGTGAATATCAGTTTCCTTGACCTTCACCTGATGATAACCTGAATGAAGATCCAATTTAAAGAAAACACAAGATCCACTTAGCTGATCGAATAAATCGTCGATGCGCGGAAGTGGATACTTGTTCTTTATAGTGACTTCATTCAAGGCTCTATAATCGATGCACATTCTGTATGAACCTTCCTTCTTCTTCATAAGTAGTACATGTGATCCCCAACTTGAAATGCTGGGACGAATCCATCTTTTCGCCAGTAATTCGTCCAACTGTGTTCAGACTTCCTTCAAACCTTCCGGACTTAAACGATAGGGTGCTTTGATCACCGGTTGTGCTCCTGGTACTAAATCAATACTAAATTCAAGAGCTCGATCGGGAGGCAAACCTGATATATCGTCAGGAAATACATCGTTGAACTCTCGAACCACATCTGGTCTTGATTCTTCCTCCGCTTGAGCTGCTGCAACTACTGCTTCTCTTGGCTTCGCTTTGTAGGTACTTGGCTTCAGTGTACGGTCTCCGCTTTTGAAATAGAAGACCGGATGGTCTGGAATCTCGAATACTACCCTCCTTTGACAACAGTCAATAGTAGCATAAAAAGTTCCAAGCCAATCCATTCCTAGAACCACATCAAAGTTCGGTATGTCCGGCACTTTGAAGCCAGCACAAAACTCTCTGCTGCAGACGACGACTGGACACAAACGGTATCCCATTGTTGCCTTTAGAACGCTATTTCCTGAACTGATATTCCAGTTGGATACAAGCGGTGAGACTGGAATCGCATGAGTTCGAACAAACCGTTGCGACATAAAGCAGTGAGATACTCCAGTATCAAACAGTGCTAGTGCAGGGATTGAGGATACTAAGATTGTACCTAAAGTATGTGGGATATGTTTTAGGTATAGGGAAAGTGTATAGATAAAAAATACTAAAAGAAAAGTTTGAGAAGAATAGTTTACCAGGGATGACTTGGCCAGTGGCCTCAGCTTCTTCCACTGACATAGTGAAAGCCTGGCGCCTTGGTACATTCCTCCTGGCCTGAGGAGCATTCCTCGGAATGTTCCTTTGAGCTTGATGGAACTGACGAGGAGGTGGTGCAGCTTGTGGTCCTCTGGGTGGTGCAGGTAGTGCAAGTCTGGGAGCAGATGCTTGAAGAGCTGGTCACTGCGGATAGGTAACTGCTGGCCTGGGTGCAGCAATTGGGTTTTGCTTTTGGGGACAAGACCCAATATCATGAGCAGCTGAGCTGCAGATCAAGCAAAGATGGTTGGCTCTCCGGCAGTCTTTTATCATATGTCCAGTTCTCTTGCAGTAGGTACAAAAGGCTGGACTGGGACGGTTGTTCTGTACTCCGGGTCGCCTTGGCACAAAAGATGGCCTGGACGAGGCTCCTCCTGCTATCTGGTTGGCAGGACGCTTAAATCCAGCAGATTGAGGTCTTCCCCTCGTTTTTACCACTGCCTCATAACGGCGGGCAGCTTTCAGAGCCGATTCATGAATTGGAAAATCTCCTGTGGCCAGTGCAGCCTGGATTTCCGAATCCAAACCTTATTGAAAGCGACGGGCTCTGATCTCATCCGTCGGTATAAGGTGTGCCGTAAATCTGTAAAAATATTGTGTTAGCTGTGTAATATGTGATATAAAAAATTTCGAATTATTGAGACATATCTTACCGACTGAGCATGGTGAACTCAGCGTCATATTCATCTACTGACTTGGTCCACATCGAACCTTGTTGTAGATGGATGAACTGCTGTTCCATGTCGAACTTGGCCGTCTCAGGGAAGTACTTAGCATCGAACATGTCGTGGAAAGTCTTCCATTCGATAGGCTGTTCAAGACGGTTTTCTTCCGCCTTCCACCAGTTGCGAGCATTGTCCGTGAGCTGCAGCTTGTAAGTCCACGTTGCGAACCCCGGTTCTTACGGGGAGGCGGAAACGGTATAAAAATCAAATTTTTAGCGCAAGGGGCAACATGGACTAACAAAGTCGGGATCTTTTCTAAACTAAACTAGCAAACATGCAAAGGAGAGTTAACTACTCGGCAAAGTGGTTATACCTAACTTGAACTCCTTCTTCTTGAAACCTAGTAGAGGTTGATGGTTCTCTTCTCGTCGCCTTCTTCCGTCGAAGATGGATCCACCTGAGGGTTCAACCTTCGGGCTCTTTCTCGAACTTGGAGAGAACTAGAATCTCCGGCTTGCTAATCCTTTGATCCTAGAGTGAGTAGAGAGTGTCTAAGGGGTGCTTTTGTTTTAAGAAGAGGGATTCTCAACACATGAGAAGGGTTCTCCTTTTGCTAGAGGAAGAAGAAGATGAAGTGAGGAGAGAGAAGCTAAATGATAGAATGAGCTCTTTTCTTTTTGCAACCATAACAAAAAGCAAAAGAATTATCAAATTAATAATAATAATGAAAATGAAAAGGTTGATGGAAAGTTTAGGAATGACCATTATCATTTCAAACATTAAATGAATTTGCTAGAATCAAAGAGCATCTTTCTTTTGTAATGATGATGGTCAAAACTTCAACCATGGTCAACAAGTCAACCATGGTCAACAAGTCAACATAAAAAACCAACCATGACACAATTTCATTTTATTAATATTATTAATTGATATAACATAAATCCATTAGGGTTTGGAAAAAGACGACTGTCAACTGTGCATACGCACCCGTTCCGAAACCCTAATGAAAGTCCTCTTCCTCTTCCTCAAATAACTGTGCATACACACCTGCATCCTTGTTCCGAGGAACATGAATACTGAGAGATAAAAAGCAACCCCAAAACATATACCGGTATCTGACTCAAACCAGAGCCAGCCAGTAATATCCGTCCGGACTCCAAACGTGCACAAGTGCGCGGATGAGAACGAACCCTGTCGCAAAACCATGCGACCTCTACTCTGTTTTGCCCAGAGGCGAATACCCTCTGTGTGGGACTCTAAAGACTCGACACTACGCTGGCAGTGGGTTTAACCACAGACCGCAAGCGGCACTAGCTGTGCGTAACGGTCCCCAGGTAGATGCCGACAAGAAGGCTGATGAGGTGAACCCCATCTGAACTCCTACTGAGTCAGAATGTGACAGTCTCCGTACAGTCCGGTCTGTTCGTCTGATACATCGCATGTCGGGCCTAGGGGGCGGTAAAACGTCAGTCCCCTAATAGCGGTACAAGTCGTGTCGGAGTGAAGCCCAAAACACCCTGAGATAACACTGGAAGCCTACCAGTATATCTCGCTTGCCCTGGCCAGGAACTACTCGTGTAATGGCTCTCCTAGACACTGCGCGATGTCAACCCCCAATACCGGGAGAGACGAATCCTGTCTAACCGTCACTGCCTCCAAGTGCTTCGGGACAGCACCCAACCACCACCTGTTTGCACGACTCCTTTGAGCCGTGGTAGGGTAGTGATCAAAGTGCAGTGGGAACACACTCGAGGCGAAGTGCCAGTGTCAAGTCAGCGGACTAAGCTGTACTCATGTCACCTGGGAACTGATAACTGACGATAGGTATAATACCAACCTGTCAGTTCCCGACGAGTCCTGTCCAGTGTACTCGTAACCCAACGAGCACCCGTATACTATCTCCAGTACGACGTACTGATGGCTGTGGGACAGACTATCTCCCACACTGGGATGAGAAGCGCATACGCTAGTCTACTCCGGAGTATCGATGCCCTGTCTCGATAGTCCTGCGACTAGGGACCTGTATAAGGATGTGCTTATAGATTACCCAGCCCCCACTAGTGTGACTGCCATCACAACGCTGGTAATCAAGCAAAGATCCTAAGGGCTCCACTAATGCGTATAAGTAATATACTGAAATAAACACAAGTACACATTGAAGTAGAAACAAACCAAGTAGCATACTACTATATTTAGCAAGATTGTTTATACAAGGTGAATATCCCAAGCTTCCATCAAGTAATATACAAACTAGTATGATACAGTAATGGCCTCTAGGGCATATACACTAACAATCTCCCACTTGCACTAAGGCCATGTACTGGCGTATCGAAGACCTATCATCTCGATCAGCCGCTCGAACTGAGTCTGGGGTAGGGCCTTGGTGAATAGATCTGCAGTGTTTTCTTCTGAAGCAACCCTCCGAACCTCGATCTCCTTGCGATCCACGATCTCCCTGATCAGGTGATACCGCCTCAAGATGTGCCTGGATCTCTGATGGGACCTGGGTTCCTTTGCTAAAGCTATAGCCCCGTTGTTGTCGCAATACAGAGGTATTGGGTCAACAATGGACGGAACCACCTGAAGTTCTTTCAAGAACTTCCTTATCCAGACAGCTTCTTTTGCGGCATCAGATGCAGCGATGTATTCCCCTTCCATCGTCGAGTCTGCAACGGTTTCCTGTTTGGAACTCTTCCAACACACCGCCCCTCCATTGAGGGTAAAGACAAAACCCGACATGGACTTGGAATCATCCTTGTCACTCTGGAAGCTGGAGTCAGCAAAGGCCTCGATCTGGAGGTCTTTTCCGCCATACACCAAGAACATCTCCTTAGTCCTTCTCAGGTACTTGAGAATGTTCTTTACCGCTATCCAGTGTTTCTCCCCAGGGTTTGACTGATACCGGCTTACCACACTCAGTGCATAAGCTACATCCGGTCTGGTACACAACATCGCATACATTATAGAGCCTACCGCAGAAGCGTAGGGTATAATAGACATGCGATCCCTCTCCAAATCATTCTTGGGAGACATCTCTTTAGAGAGGGTGATCCCGTGACAAGCCGGTAGGTTACCGCGCTTGGAATCTTCCATACTGAATCTTTTCACTATGGTGTCGATGTACCTAGACTGAGAAAGTCCTAATATCCTCTTGGATCTATCACGATGGATCCGGATCCCCAGGATGTATGAGGCATCACCCAGGTCTTTCATGGAGAACCTGTGTGACAAGAACCCCTTGACAGATTGTAGCATAGGAATGTCATTTCCTATTAAGAGAATGCCATCCACGTATAAAACGAGGAATACTACAGTTCTCGCTACAAATCTACTATAGATGCATGGTTCATCTGGATTTTTGATAAAGCCAAATTCCTTGACCGTCTCATCAAAACAGATGTTCCAACTCCGCGATGCCTGCTTTAGTCCATAGATGGACTTAAGCAACTTGCACACCTTTCCGCTGCTCCCACTCTGAATGAAACCCTCTGGCTGATCCATATAGACACACTCCTCTAAATTTCCATTTAGAAAAGCGGTTTTTACGTCCATCTGCCAAATCTCATAATCGTGGAAGGCAGCAATGGCAAGAAGGATCCGAATGGATTTCAGCATAGCCACTGGAGAAAAGGTATCGTCATAGTCCAAGCCAGGTCTTTGACGGAAACCCTTTGCTACAAGTCTAGCTTTATAGGTCTCAACCTGTCCATCTACACCAACCTTCCTTTTGAAGATCCACTTGCATCCTACGGGTTTTACCTCGTCTGGAGCAATGTCCAACGTCCATACTTTGTTGGTGTACATGGACTCCATTTCGGTCCGCATTGCATCCAACCATTTTACCGAGTCAACGCTCTGAACGGCCTGCTGGAAGCTAGTAGGCTCATCATAGTCTATGATGCAATCCTCTCTATCCCCGTTTATGAGAAAACCGCAGTATCTCTCAGGCGGATGAGACTGCCTACTACTCCTGTGGAGCGGCATAGGAATGTCCTGTTCTTTTGAACTTACTGGCTCTTCCAAGTCTTCAGTAATAGCTTGTGGTTCTGGAATCTCTTCCAGTTCTATTGCGTTCCCACTTATCTGGGTTTCCAAAAACTCAGTTTCCAAGAAGCGGGCATGTTGAGAAACAAAAACTTTTTGTTCCTCATCGGAATAGAACAGATACCCCCTGGAGTTCTTTGGGTATCCCACAAACTTACATCGTACTGAACATGCCTCGAGCTTGTCCGCATGCTGCTTTTTTACAAAAGCTGGACATCCCCATATCTTAAGGTACTTAAGACAGGGTTTCTTCCCACTACACATCTGATATGGAGTGGTAGGCACAGTCTTGGTAGGAGCCTTGTTCAAGAGATATGCAGCTGCTTCTAGTGCATAGCCCCAGAAAGATCGCGGTAACTCAGCCTTACTCATCATGGAACGAACCATATCCAATAGGGTTCGATTCCTCCTTTCCGATACACCGTTATGTTGCGGAGTGTATGGAGGAGTACGCTGAGAGAGAATTCCATTCTCTTTTAAATAGTCCAGGAACTCGGCACTCAAGTATTCACCACCTCGATCCGATCTTAGAATCTTAATACTTTTGCATGTTTGTTTTTCAACTTCATTCTTGTAATCCCGAAATTTCTCAAAGGCCTCGGATTTGTGCTTCATTAAGAAGACATGTCCATACTTAGAGAAATCGTCTGTGAAAGTAATGAAGTACGAATAACCGCTTCGCGCATGTGTAGACATTGGACCACACACGTCACTGTGTATGAGTCCCAAGAGCTCGCTCGCTCTTTCTCCGTGTCCAGTGAACGGAGTCTTTGTCATCTTTCCCATGAGACAAGATTCACAAGTGGCATAAGACTGATACTCGAACGGATCCAAGTATCCTTCTTTAAGTAACTTAGTCAACCGTGTCTCATTGATGTGACCCAGTCTACAATGCCATAAGAAAGCCTGATTGATATCTGGAGACTTTCTTTTGTGTGTATTCTGGACATTGAAAATCTGTGGTTGGTTTAATACGTATATACCATTGCTCAATGTACCTGACCCAATCAGAACTTGATTAAGGTGAATGTTTACAACATTACTTACAAACGCAAATTCATAACCTTCTTTAGAAACCAAAGATACAGAAATGATATTACAAGTTGCGCTGGGTACAAAAAAGCAATTACGCAAAACCAAAACATGCCCATCTGACATTCCTAGGTGATAGTCCCCCACGGCCTTAGCATCCATGCTAGCTCCGTTCGCAACTCTGAGGGTCATGTCACCTTCCTTCAAAAACCTACGGTTTCTCAATGCCTGCAAAGAATTACAGATATGAGATCCTGATCCGGTATCCAATACCCAGGAAGTAGAGTTTATAGAAAGACAGTTTTCAATAACATACACACCTGAAGCTGAAGCCGCAACCTGCTTCAGTTCCTGTGTCCTGGCCTTCCAAGCCCTGCAATCTTTCTTCCAGTGTCCACTCTTATGACAGTAGAAGCATTCTTCCTTTCTAACAAGCTTCCCCGCAATCTTTGTTGCCTTTTCCTTTCCCTTCGTACCCACTTTACTAACACCGCCTCTTGGTTTGGCGGGGGTTTTCTTCCTCTTTCCCTTGGCTTTCGCCTTGGACCTAGAGGAAGAAATCCTCCTACAAACAAAGCGGGTGTTTCCCTACCCTTCTGTAGGGTGCCCTCTGCGCTCCTCAGCAGGTTGAGGAGTTCTGAAAGTTCAACTTCCTTTTCTTGTAAGTTGAAGTTCAGTATAAACTGGGCGTAAGTGGATGGAAGGGACTGGAGAATTAAATCCGTATAGAGTTCACTGTCCAACGTGGTCCCAAGTTCCGCGAGCTCCTCAGTGTAGCCAATCATCTTAAGCACGTGGTCCGCTACCGATGATCCGACGGCTAACTTTGTCGAAAATAACTTCTTCGACACTTCGTATCTTGCGATACGAGACTGCTCTCCATACAGTTCTTTTGTATGGAGAAATATGGACTCAAGGTCCATATTCTCATGCCTCCTCTGATGTTCGTTGTCCATAGAGGCAAGCACGAGGCACCTGGCCTTCGCGCAATCAATCTCCTAAGTCTTACGGATTTCCTTATCCGCGACGCTGGAGGTGGGACCTGGGACGGGGGGAGCTTTGGTGGTAAGAAGATACCCCAGCTTGTCGTAAGCGATTGCCAATTTGACATTCCTGAGCCAATCTTTGTAGTTTGGCCCTGTCAGTATGTTTTTATCTAGAAGTAACTTAAGTCCAGTCATTTCGAATTAGGTCGCTGCAGGGGGGAGAGAAGAACCACTTTAGCACGATGCTCTTGCAAGTTTAGAATGGTTTTTAATTTGTCTAAACAGGATGGCTCCCACTGTCTCTCGAATCCCTCCTCAAACCACAAAGGAAGAATTAGCCGGGATCAATCCCACCGCACAATACTTGCTTAACCGTTCAGCCAGGCCAGTGTCGGTACTTCGAGGGAGGTTTTCCAACGCTTTCGCGAAGTTCCTTAATTTAAGAACCTCTTTTCCCTGGGGGCGTAGCCCCGCTAACACCTTTCTAGGCACCTACTAGGTTTATAGCATTGATCGTTTAGTGAGAAATTTCCCGAGGAGTAGCATATACTCACAGTAGGATCGGGATCCAAATATCATCGCGTGACGAAAATGAAGGAATCCTACCATAATCATCACACTCCAAATGGTATGCAAATCTAGCAAGTTTCAGTACTTATGAAACTCCCGATGTGGATTTTTGCCCCATGCTCTTATGACCTTGACGAAGGTCAACAAATCATAAGTCACATGTCAAGTTCTGCCCGTCATTATCCAGGTTAATTTGAACCCACCCGTATATACCCTTGACGAAGGTCAACAAGGCAATACGACTGTCCCAAACCAACGCATCTATCTATGCTACATATGAACACCCAACAGCTACCAATCTCTATGTCTTGACGAAGGTCAACAAACATAGCTTGAATACTATTGAATATTCATACGAAACGACGGAGGGCTACGAATGGTTTTGGCGAAACCGTGAACGTAGTGAACTTGATATAATCGATGGAACGAGATAGCTTTTAGAAGGAGTGGCTCAAGCTCCGCATTTAAAAGTTAGTTTTGAAAAGAACCGAGTGGTTTTTCGAAAGTGTTCCAACGACTTTAGTTTGGTTTATTATCTTGCATTAGTTCTTTTAATGCGTGATATTCTTGCATTAGTTCTTTTAATGCGTCCCATCATTTAATCCTACCATTGCAGAAAACAACCAAAATATGACGTACGCTTATACCATTCGCATTCGCCACGGGGTCCCGTCATCACCCGTTAGGTTACTTAACTAACGACAGAGCGGGGGCTGGGCTAGCGCGGCTGTAAAACATAAGCAACGCCTAAATAGAAAGCAATGATAGACATTACAGATCACAGATGAATACATTGGATATACTAGGAATCCGCAATCCGTTCGAGCCTGCAACGAAAAGCGGATTACACGGTCGCGGTGAATAGCCAATACCCCTCCCAAGACCCCTACGGGTGCGGCAAACTACCCGCCAAGCACTCGGCAGTTTGTGCACCCCTCCATGGGTCTATCCTAGGAGCAAAAACAGTAAAAAGAATTATACAATGACGGCTACAACCCCGACCCGGTTGTGCGGCCAAACAAATAATAATATTACATCAATTTACATTTACAATGAATGAAAGAAAAACAAAAGCTCATCTCACATCCACCCCGGCTATTTACCCGCGACAGTCCAACACATTCATATACACATTCCAATATCAAACACAGATCACAGAGATGTATAACCCCGACTAATCGACTTATAGCGATTAGCCGACGTTCAATACATGCAAACATCACAGATATAACCATCATAGTCAAAGTGCAGTGAAGTTCGGAAAAAAAATACGGAATTATAGGACCCCAAAAGTAAATTTCTGCTCTGGAAAATCTGGGCACATATAACATATTTTAAAAATCCCAAAACCAACACAGAGACACACTGCACGAAACCCGATCACCAGAAGACCCTAAACGGCGGCGGATCCGCGGCTAGAAGAATAGGTGAGGCCGCGGATCCGCGGCGGTTTGAATGAATTAGGGGATCGTTTTTCTTGGGTGTTCACACAAAACCCTGAGACGAATTTAGGTGTATAACAAATCTTGTTTTGACCAGAAAAAAATTTAACAGAAACTAGGGTTTTGTAAAAGTTTGGTTTTTGGATTTTTTCGGTTCCGAACTTCGTTACACTTCACTACCAAGCTAGTTTAAGTTTAGTTAGGCTCTGATACCACTGTAAGTCCACGTTGCGACCCCCGGTTCTTACGGGGAGGCGGAAACGGTATAAAAATCAAATTTTTAACGCAAGGGGCAACATGGACTAACAAAGTCGGGATCTTTTCTAAACTAAACTAGCAAACATGCAAAGGAGAGTTAACTACTCGGCAAAGTGGTTATACCTAACTTGAACTCCTTCTTCTTGAAACCTAGTAGAGGTTGATGGTTCTCTTCTCGTCGCCTTCTTCCGTCGAAGATGGATCCACCTGAGGGTTCAACCTTCGGGCTCTTTCTCGAACTTGGAGAGAACTAGAATCTCCGGCTTGCTAATCCTTTGATCCTAGAGTGAGTAGAGAGTGTCTAAGGGGTGCTTTTGTTTTAAGAAGAGGGATTCTCAACACATGAGAAGGGTTCTCCTTTTGCTAGAGGAAGAAGAAGATGAAGTGAGGAGAGAGAAGCTAAATGATAGAATGAGCTCTTTTCTTTTTGCAACCATAACAAAAAGCAAAAGAATTATCAAATTAATAATAATAATGAAAATGAAAAGGTTGATGGAAAGTTTAGGAATGACCATTATCATTTCAAACATTAAATGAATTTGCTAGAATCAAAGAGCATCTTTCTTTTGTAATGATGATGGTCAAAACTTCAACCATGGTCAACAAGTCAACCATGGTCAACAAGTCAACATAAAAAACCAACCATGACACAATTTCATTTTATTAATATTATTAATTGATATAACATAAATCCATTAGGGTTTGGAAAAAGACGACTGTCAACTGTGCATACGCACCCGTTCCGAAACCCTAATGAAAGTCCTCTTCCTCTTCCTCAAATAACTGTGCATACACACCTGCATCCTTGTTCCGAGGAACATGAATACTGAGAGATAAAAAGCAACCCCAAAACATATACCGGTATCTGACTCAAACCAGAGCCAGCCAGTAATATCCGTCCGGACTCCAAACGTGCACAAGTGCGCGGATGAGAACGAACCCTGTCGCAAAACCATGCGACCTCTACTCTGTTTTGCCCAGAGGCGAATACCCTCTGTGTGGGACTCTAAAGACTCGACACTACGCTGGCAGTGGGTTTAACCACAGACCGCAAGCGGCACTAGCTGTGCGTAACGGTCCCCAGGTAGATGCCGACAAGAAGGCTGATGAGGTGAACCCCATCTGAACTCCTACTGAGTCAGAATGTGACAGTCTCCGTACAGTCCGGTCTGTTCGTCTGATACATCGCATGTCGGGCCTAGGGGGCGGTAAAACGTCAGTCCCCTAATAGCGGTACAAGTCGTGTCGGAGTGAAGCCCAAAACACCCTGAGATAACACTGGAAGCCTACCAGTATATCTCGCTTGCCCTGGCCAGGAACTACTCGTGTAATGGCTCTCCTAGACACTGCGCGATGTCAACCCCCAATACCGGGAGAGACGAATCCTGTCTAACCGTCACTGCCTCCAAGTGCTTCGGGACTGCACCCAACCACCACCTGTTTGCACGACTCCTTTGAGCCGTGGTAGGGTAGTGATCAAAGTGCAGTGGGAACACACTCGAGGCGAAGTGCCAGTGTCAAGTCAGCGGACTAAGCTGTACTCATGTCACCTGGGAACTGATAACTGACGATAGGTATAATACCAACCTGTCAGTTCCCGACGAGTCCTGTCCAGTGTACTCGTAACCCAACGAGCACCCGTATACTATCTCCAGTACGACGTACTGATGGCTGTGGGACAGACTATCTCCCACACTGGGATGAGAAGCGCATACGCTAGTCTACTCCGGAGTATCGATGCCCTGTCTCGATAGTCCTGCGACTAGGGACCTGTATAAGGATGTGCTTATAGATTACCCAGCCCCCACTAGTGTGACTGCCATCACAACGCTGGTAATCAAGCAAAGATCCTAAGGGCTCCACTAATGCGTATAAGTGATATACTGAAATAAACACAAGTACACATTGAAGTAGAAACAAACCAAGTAGCATACTACTATATTTAGCAAGATTGTTTATACAAGGTGAATATCCCAAGCTTCCATCAAGTAATATACAAACTAGTATGATACAGTAATGGCCTCTAGGGCATATACACTAACACAGCTTCGCCACACGAACCTAAGCTATGTCTGACACTTGTGCTGCCGCTAGATCATCTTCTATGCTCTGTACCCATTCCTCAGCTTCAAGTGGGCTTTCTTTTCCGGAGAACTGTTTGGGGTGTAAAGCCCTAAATTGCTTTACCCCAGGTGCATCTGCCTCGGGTTCATCAAAAGAGCAGTCTGCTGCTGCTGTCCCTCTAGGAGGCTTCGGATTGCCTCAAGCAGAACCGTCTGCTCGTTGATCGGAGCAGGGAGGGCAGGTGTGAGTGGTAGGGCTGGAGGTGTGTTGTTGATATTGGTGCTGGTGTTGTTCGGGGAATCCATAACCATGAAGAAAAAATTTGGGTTAGGACGGATTCAGAATATTTGAAATGATAAGATTCAATGAATATGAAATTGTAAGATTCAAGGAACATGAATTGTAAAGAATATTTTAGTTGCTGGTTCTTATGTTATATTGCTTAGGTTGTTCACGCAGAACAGAACTGCATGATAGGGTTTCATACAGCTCGGACCTGCATGGGCTACCAACAAAACCTGTCACGCCCCGCTTCCCGATATATGGCGAAGGGGACGCGACGAGGTCCGCTACGTATATACTCAGAAGTACATACGCTAAGTGTATCTAAGCAATATAAAAGTAATCACAAGAGACAAGAGATATAAAAATAACAGCAACTTTATTTAATAGCATTCTTTTGTACAATGCATGAAAAGTAAATACAACTGGAATAAAAAGTGATGCCTAAACAATGGCATAATAGGAAATGAAAATACTGAATGGAAATGTACAATGGCTAGAGCTCAGGGTCTTTGAGAAACTGATCCAAGTCCTCACTGGTGGGCTCGATCTCTGCTGTATCCAGATCACCTGACGACATTCAAAGAAGAAAGAAATAAAATGTCATCAGTGAACAGGTCGCTCGGTAAGTCCCAAAATTAAGGGAGAAATAGAAAAGACAAAATAAGAATGTATCTTTTAAAGTTGTATAATATTCTAGAATATTGTGTTAACGCTGTTGTTTGTAGCTTGGTACAGAAGGATGCCAGTGTATACGAGAGGGGTCTCTATATGCTAGAGACCAGGGCAAATTGAAAGTACAAGGAACCGTTATGCCACGGTACAATAACAACAGGATTCATATTAGGTGTCTTAATCTTACTGTCTCGTGCCACTTTTAACACCTTCCGTACCAATCTACCCCTTAAACCCCGTAGTATTTTGATTGTATTGTTATATTGTATTGTATAAGTTGTATAGTTGGATGACTGACTGAAACCATGATATCAGTAACGGATGTAATGGATGTAAACTGGAATCATGTAAATGGAAAGTATATCCATGGTTTGGTTCAGTCAAGTTGTATAGATTGATAACTGGATTCATGGATTCGTGTGTTCATATTGAAGTGTAATATTGTAGATTTATATGGTACTTGAATCATATTCAAGTCGGATTATGATCAGACTCAAACCCGAGTCAGATAGTAGAAATGTTAATCGAAGTCCTATATTTACTAGGATCCTTAAGGTAATTTATAAAACTTGAGGAGGTTTTATATAAAATACTTTTGTATAGTTTTCAAGATACACCTCAAGTGTTCATTATTCGTCTTTAGACTTGTAATGAGGGTGGATTTTATATTGTGACATTTCTAATGAAAATATCCTAGTTTTATATAAATAAAGGTATTTATCTTTAATATTAATTTATTTGAAGTTCATGGTATTTTAATGTAAAATTTATTCTTGTGATTTTTAGGAAAAGGTGGAACATTTATATTATAATAAAATAGTTATTGAAATGTTAAATATATATATATATTTATACAAAAATATTTTTAATAAATATTTTATATTCCAAAAATTTCATTTTCTTAAGATATCGTATTTTAAACCTTTCGAGACCGAATGCTCCTTGCGGAGGTCTGAATCTCGCACTACTAAGCCCGAGGGTGCACGATAAACCATACTATCCCAAACGGGTTCCCCAAAGTGGGTTGTAGCGGCGCTTTGCAAAGATTGTAAAATACTACTCCTTTAGAAAACGGTTTTATAAAGTAAAAGGTATTTATTCGCAAAGTGTAATTTTCCGTATTTTAGATTCTAGGGTTTCCTAAGTCAACTGGCCTATTTCTAATGGGTCTAAATGACAAGTCATTAGAAGCCTCAAATCGCCTCTTCACCGCCAATTGTGGCCAGGTAAGTACAAGTGAGGAAGGAGGGATCCGCTCATGAATCGTGAGACGGCCTTTTAAAGTTACCTTTGCTCACTTGCCTAGCCTAGACACCACAAAATCAGATTTAGATAAACGACCGATATCCACAACTTATCGTATTTTCCTATTAAAAGATATTTATTTTAAAAGTGTAACAAACCTAAAACTTTTAGAAAAGGTTTTATTAAGAAAATGGTATTTAAATGTAAAATTTTGTTTTATCGTATTCTAAGTTTTCAAGGTAGCGTGTTATGTTTGCATATGAGTGTGTGAGGAGGTAGGTCATTACCTCGTGATCTACTTTAAGGTATAGCAAGGTTAAGGGGTTAAATGTAAAAACGAAACATTGTGGTATTTAAGTAAAAAAATACGATATATTGAAAAAGCTATCATTTCATGAGAGAAAACTTGTTCAAATTATTTGTTAAGTGATTAATAGTCAACATAAAGATATTTAAGCATGAATGTATTGGTGAGAAGTGAGATTTTATAGAAAACCGAATTGGAAATCGGATTTGTTCCGATTCCGTCAGATTTTGTAAATTCGTATTTTTATGAGAGAAAAGAAAGATAGAAAGGGGGACTTACGGGTTTGGACAACACTAGAGAGTGAGAGGGAAGTAGAGGATCCGCCGGTGCGTCGATTCGTCGTCGAGAGTTCCTAGCACGATTACCGGAATTTCGCCATCGATTTCGTCAGCGCTTCACCTTTCGCTCGTTTCCAAAGTACCAAAGTTTTCTTGAGATTTTGAGAGAGTTGGCTCAGAATTTTGGGATGAGAGGGTAGGAGGTAGGGGTGTATTTATAGGGTTAGGCTAGGGTTAGGGTAGGTGTAGAGTTTTTAATTAAAAAATGTAAAAAAAAATAGGAAAAATGTATTAAAAATGGATTGAATGAGAGTTATTGTGCTCTCTAGAAACGATCTGAGAAATTAAAGTGTGCAGGGGGGTGGAGGAGACCAAGGGGCAAATTTCTTTTGTTGATGACTCGGCCGACCGGCCGAGTCCGGCCGGCGTCGCCGACCCGAGTAGGCTGGTCCGCCGGCTGACTCGGCCGAATTAAGCCGAGTCGGGGGTGCAGGAGGTGGGGGGTCGCCTGGGGTAGTTACTGGAGTATTTAACTTTTCATGGGTAGTGGGAAAATTTGGAGTTATGGCCGTTGGACTGTTAAGCTTCTATAAAATTTAAAACAAAATAATATTAAAAATAATGTGGGGCAGGGGATTTGAACTCTGGTGGCTTGGTTCAGCAGTGCAAGGTATTACCAATGAGCTACAAGCTCCTTCTTGTAATTATGGTGTGAAATAAATACTTAAAGAGATATCAGCAACATTAAATACTCCAAGTATATTTTGAATTTAAATTAATTCTTTGTACATTAAAAATGGAGTTGTTACATCACCAACAACTAGACAATCAAACATTGACAATGTAAGTAATTTTGACATGAATATGCTTGTATATCTATAATATTATATTCAAAATAAATATGTGTGTAATATACCTGGAGGTGTGACAAAGTCCACACGGAAGGAGGCATCCGAAAGGGCCTCCGATCAGGGTGCAAGACCGGCCCTCTGAAGCTCCCTACACAACTTTCTGGATGGCAGAATCACTCTGCCTCTGCCTCTGCCGGTGCCGCGGCTGGAGCTCCTGCCGCCCCTCGCTGCTCCCATCATCGTCATCAAATCTAGATAAAACGGTTCGTGGACGCATTAGACAATCATTACAAATATTGACTATATATGTATAGATCGTAAAATATGAAGTAATAATATAACATTACTGATAACCTTTTTCGTTTCGTGGATGCATTAAACATATCTACTTGGATTTCATCATCGATATCATTTCTAACCCACGTAATTTCATGATTAGCCGAAGACAACCCGTCTTTCGAAACAAACGGTCGGAGCACTCTAAGTCTTCTCTCTTTTTCATCCTCATCGCTGTCCTCGAATTCTGGGACATCGTAAGCATCCATGGGCTTCCAACGTCATACGACACTCCATCCCGGATGCTTCAAACACTGTGAGTAGTATACTTGGAACGCTTGGTTCGGAAAGATAAACGGATCGTCCTGATCGTAAAATCGAAGTATGTTTACATAGGTTAATCCATATTCATCTTTCCAAGTCCTGAGATTGCTTTTCCACTTATCTGTATCGGTTCGTGTATCGTACCAAGTACATTGAAATATATAAAACGGTTCTGATCGTCCAGGATATTGGATGCCAAGTATACAATTTAAGTATCCATAATAAATCACACCATCCGATCCTACCGCCGCAATCCCACTATTCTGAGTGGTTCTAGATGTTTCTATGTCCTTAATTTCGAATTTGTATCCAAGGACACCGAATCCTTTATAATATGCAACCTCCATACTAGGAAACTGAGCTAAACATTTTGAATCACTCTCTAATAATGCAGACAAATTCGGATCGTGGATCTAACAAAATAAATTTTACGACAAATACATAACGATATAATTAGATTAAAACCGATAGCAATAACATGTTATTCGAATAACTTACATGATCTGCAAGCCAATCACAAAAATTATCCTGATAATATTTATCCAATCGTTCATCGTTCCAATCAGGATGCCCCTCACGTACCTTGTTAAAATGAATTTTGTTCTCGACAATAAATTATGACATTAATATTATATCATTTCATACACACACAAACACAAATATAACAATTAATCCAAAAAAACTTACTCTATAATTTTTTCAACACATGCGCTATTGAGAAGGATAAACCGGTATATCTTGTTGATAAACATAGTGTCTACCCTCTTATAATCGGCTTTACCATATGTCCCGTCCTGAATTCTTCGAGGCCTGTTAAGTCTCGTCTCAATGTTCTCGTCCAGATAGCGGGAACAAAATGTGGTTGCTTCATCTAAAAGATAACCTTACATGATGGAACCCTCTGGTCGATTTCTATTGCGCATATACTTTTCAAGAGTGTAGAGATACCTAAAGAAAAATATGTTAAATAAATAAATACGGGCATACAAGACAACAATAATTTTACAAATTGCGCGAAACGAAAAATTCCACATACATTTCGATGGGATACATCCATCGATATTGTACCGATCCGGCTAACATAGCCTCAGTTGCAAGATGAACCGTCAGGTGTATTATGATATCGAAGAATAACGATGGGAAAATACGCTCAAACTTGTAAAGTATCAACGCAGTAGAATTTTCTAGTTTCTCCAACGTCACAACATCCAGTGTTTTAGCGCATAATTCTCTAAAAAACAACATAGGTCATTGATTAGTAGACCAACCGATTCGGGAAGGGAAGTTCTGAGGGCTAATGGGAGAAGGTGCTCCATAATAACATGGTGATCATGACTTTTCAGCCCATCGATCTTGCCTTTCACAATTTTTATCTTCTTGCTGAATGATCCTGAGAAACCTGTGGGAACTATCAAATCATGCAACACCTGCAGGAATCTTTTCTTCTCCGGTTGTGACATATGATACGCGGTATTGGGAAGTACAAACTTGCCTGGCCCGCTATCGGTTTAGGATGCAATTCACTTCTGATTTCCCAGTCCTGTAGATCCATCCGAGCATTGAGGTTGTCTTTCGATTTTCTGTCTTTACAAAGAAGCAAGTTGAGTACGTGCTCGGATACTCCCTTCTATATGTGCATGACGTCCAGACAATGACGCACTAAATTTGTTGACCAGTACGGAAGCTTGAAGAAAATGCTTAACTTGTTCCAGAATGGTGGTTTGACCTGTTTTGTCGGATCCATCCCGAAGGTCACATTATTGTAACCATCCCACTGAGCAGTCACGTCCTCTCCGGACAATGGGGCTGGAGGTCCAAGAAGCTCCTGATGACCATCAAAGTAAACAACGTCTAACCTGTAGGGGTGGTCTAGAGACAGGAAACGTCGATGGCCTCAATAACAAACCTTCCTGCTAAAATTCAAGAATTTCGATGTTATATGTTGATGGCAATAAAGACATGCTTTGTGACCATGTACGGACCAACCTGATAGCATTCCATACGCAGGAAAGTCATTAATTGTCCACATTAAAGCCACACGTAGTATGAACGTTGTATTTGTGTTTGCATCATAAGTCTCTACACCATCAATGAATAAAGATTTTAACTCATCGATCAGAGGTCGGAGATAGACGTCGATATTGTTTCCCGGTGAGTTTGGTCCGTCGATAAGAAGAGGTATCATAAAGTATGATTGGTCCATAACTAACCAAGGCGACAGATTATAAACTATCATTACAATGGGCCATGTGCTGTGGCTTCCAGCCATATAGTTGAATGGGCAGAAACCATCACTAGCGAGTCCGAGCCTGACATTACGAGGATCGCTACTGAATATTTCGTGCTTCCTATCGAAATCCTTCCATGCTGGTGAATCTCTTAGATGACTCATTCTTCCATCTTCACTTGGAGGAGCACGGTGATGCCAAATCATTATCTCGGCTGTTTTCTTGCACCTGAATAGCCTCTGCAGCCTCGGTATTATGGAAAAGTATCGTGCTATCTTAACAGGTATATCGGGCTTCTTATCAGAATCTTTCGGCTTATACCTGGCCTCTCCGCATGTTGGACACTCTTTCAAATCTGAATTCTCTTTCCGGTACAACACACAATTTTTAGGACATGCTTGAATCTTCTCACACTTCAGACCCAAATCAGACATTATCTTCTGGGCTCCGTACCAGCTGTCGGGCACGTTATTTCCCGGGGCATAGAATATTTCAAGAACGAAAGAAGCATTGTGAATGACTTGTTGCTCCATCAATTTAGGCACTTAATCTGGAAAAGTTGGACGAAACATGAGAGGGTGGAATACTTTGCATTCTCATAAATTGGTTTTCTAGCATCATTCATGAAATTTTCATACTTATCCGCACGCGGTCCTTGACCGGAAGGAATGTCATCTTCAGTACGAATAGATTCACCTAGGGCAGCCTCTACCATATCCTCCATTTCTTCTCCTGAAAAGAAATTACCGTCTTCTTCTTCTGCCGCATTACCGTCTTCTCCTTCTTCTTCTGCCGCATTACCGTGTTCTTCTCCTTTCCCGTGATATAGCCAAGTTGTATAAAGTCTAGTAAAACCATATTTAACGATATGAAGCTCTGAAAATTCTACCTTCTGCCAGTACTTATTCCCACATCCATCGCACGGGTAGAGAATCTTCTCTATCACGATCTTATTATGTGCGCGTGCAAATTCAATAAAAGCAGCAACTCATACGACAAACTTAGGTTGCATACGTTGTTGCCAATCCACATACATCCAGGCCTTAACTCTGACATACTCATGGGCCATGTTAGACTGTATAACATATAAATCTCTTACTCTGAAGATTCGACAAATTCACTTCATCATGGTTGTAGGTTACGATAACTATATTGAGAAATCTAAGAACGAGATGGTTACTGACAAAGGAGAAAATCCGTGTATATGCTTTGTGTGTGCGTTTGTCATTGAAAAGAATAAATTATCGATAATCAAAGTTAGATTTGAGGATACCCATGTATGAGTTGTATTCTATATATGTGTGCTTCAATTTATGATTTCGCTTAAGTATAAGGTTGTTAGAGTGTATGTGCTGTGTGTGCGTTTGTTGTGTATTCGTGTTGTATGTGTACGTTTCGGCTGTCAGGGGTAAGGCTTCTATCCTATTAAGAATGTATAGAGCAGACACCCATTCGCTTGTGCTTTCAACCATTTAGAGTAAATTTCGACAGCACCTCCCCGCTGTTCTCCGAGTATACTGTAATAGAATAGATAATCATTTCAAAGCTGTGAAACAACATTGAAATGAACATCTAATCTATCTTTGTACACGGAGAACCAGTGGAAAAGTACCGACGAAGTAACTCGAAATGGATGAAAACACAAGTGAATGCAGGTGTTTGCTTTATACATTCCTAACTTGTCCATACGGGATAAATCTATCGGTTATCATACGATTGAATCTTCTCGTCACATAAACTACACGACGGTTGTTAGTACCGAGGTATACCGTCCGATATTTAACAACCTTCGTATAGTTCTATGTCATGACGAATATCGAACGTATGTTAACCGATAGACGGGGACTAAGTGGCGCTTTGAGTTTCATATATGAGCATCGATGAGAATATGAAAGTTTCATATTATCATCGAGTATCATATATTGGTTTTAACTTGAACATTTAACATGAATAGGTTTTACGTTTATGTTTCGTTATTAAGGGTTCAAAATTTCAAGTTTAGGGTAAATTTTTCTTAAGTTTACGGTAAAGTTGTACGTTTACGTTATCATTGAGTATCCTACTGAATGAACTAGTACACCCTAAACCCTAACCCTAAATAACCCAAATTAACCTAATTAACCACAATTAACCATAATCGTTACCATAATAAAAATTATCCCTAATTAACCAAAACTTAACCCAATTTACCCAAATTAACCTAATTAACCCTAATCAACACAAACTTAACCCAATTTACCCAAATTAACCTAATTAACCCTAATCAACACCTTAACCCTTTCAAATTATCACTAATTAACCCAAATTAACCCAATTTACCCAAATTAACCTAATTAACCCTAATCAACACCCTAACCCTTTCAAATTATCACTAAAAAGAAATGAAAAAAGAGAACGGAACCCTAACCCCCCAACCCTAACCCTAACCCCAACCCCAACCCTAACCCCCTAACCCTAACCCCAACCCCAACCCCAATCGAACCCTAACCCTAACCCTAACCCCCCAACCCCAACCGAACCCTAACCCTAACCCTAACCCCAACCGAACCCTAACCCTAAACCTAACCCCCCAACCCCAACCCCAACCGAACCCTAACCCTAACCCTACCCTAAATTGAACCCCGATGACTAACCCTAACCCTCACCCCTACCCGAACCCTGAACCCTGAACCCTATCCCTAACATCATCAAAATTATAAATAAAAGCATTATTAGAAGTAAAAATTTGAGATTTACTAACCTGTAGCGGGCGGTGGAGGAGACGATGGAGAAGACCGGTGGTCGACGACACAATCGACGATGAGTCGCGGGCGGTAGCGACGAGGAAGTCGACGAGGAAGTTTTGGGAACGTTCGAGGGCGGTGGCGAGCGCGGGCGGAGAGCGGTGGCGACGAGGCACGGGGGAGTGAGAGAGAGAATTTTTAGGAACAACGAGGGCTTTTCTCTATGCTTTTTTTTTATACTAATAACCCATATATAGGCCCCTACAGACTTATCCATAGGGCCTTCGTTTGCGGCTCCGTAGGACCAAAGGGCAAATTACATTTTAATATTTTTAAATTAAATTGTAGGGCACCGTAGGGACAACCATGTGGACCTACGGAGTAATCCGTAGGGGCAACCCCTTATTGTAGTAGTGAGAGAGAGAGAGAGAGCGCTTCAAAAAGAAAGAGAGCTCATTTTGTCTCTTTTATCTCCTTAATCTCTTTCTTCATCAATACAACCTATCAAAAGAGAACACATCTCTTTTGTAAAACTAAATATCAAGAACCTAAGATCCAGGATAAAAAACCAAGCAAAAGAGCAACATTTCTTCATCAAGATTGAAGAACAAGGGAGAAGAAGCACTCTTGGGGTGAAAGTCCATGGCTTTCAAGCCGAGCAAGCATTTTGGACATATAGATTCGATGAAAGATCTAGGCTTTCATCACTTGATCCCGGATCTCTTGCGAGATCCATGGAAACATGGGTCACAACCCATGTTCTCCTCCCAAATTTTGAACACGAGGCAAACCCATGTTTATCCTCAGAACCCCTCCCGGGTTCCCTGTTTTGGGACGCCTCCCAGGTCCTCAGCTCCTGAACCTCTAAATTGGGGTTTCCGCCTCTGAAACCCCCCAAAATGGGTTTTCTTTCTTAAGGACCTTGGGGGGAGCTCTCGATTTCGGGACTCCCCCAAAGGGAGGCTCCCGACTTCGGGATTTACCTTTAAAGGGTCCATTGCTTCAGGACCCCCCTTTAGGGGTCTCCTTCACGTTCGGACCCCTTTAAAGGGGTCCCCCTTGTTTCGAGAAGGGTTCTTGATCCCATTCGGGAGGCCGCCGAGCCTCGGATCACCTCTCTCCCTTTTCCTTTTTTGGGAGCTCCTTGACACACTCAAAACACCTTTCCCTTTCAAAAAAATTTCTAACAGGGTGGTACCTTGCACCCCGCAAGAGGCTGCTAGCGGAACCTCTGTAAACTCTGTGAGCCCTGATATGCCCGAAGCACCCTCAAAATTATTTTCAAAACACAATACGCGCATATTGCACACTGAGTTCGCATGACTTGTGCGATCCATTAATCGGAGGTTTCCTCACTTCAAAGCAAGGGTCAATTAACAGTAGCTTTGTCTGTAACGACTCTGAATTTACTGTACGGAATTTTCCAGTTTAAGGTACATAAATGAGTTTACAGCCTGAGTTTGAGTTATAAGTAAATTTTGTTAAATAACAGCAAGAAACAACTTGTAGCTCACTGGTAAAGCCCTTGCACTGCTGTGACGTAGCCCCTGTGTTCGATCCCTATCAGACACATTATATTTTTTCTGATTTTTCTTTTTAACTTTTTAGAAGCCCAAAAGTTTACACGTGCAATACACAAAAAAATGAAAAGTCAGAAAAATCAAACATGTGGAAAATGGAGTAAACACTGAAATGTACACGTGGCACAAATTCAGAGCCCCAAAGCCCTGGATCGACCGGCGGAAAGCCCATAATGGCCAGCGCAGACGGTCTGGATTTGCCCAAAGAGCCCCGTACTCTGCACACTTGTCTTTTCACTTACCCCTAACTCCTTTGCACTGTTTGATTTTCCTGCAATCAAACAGAGACCCTTCATTTCACAATTAAACCAAATTTTAATGCTTTTTAATCCATATTTTTAATTCTAAAACCCTAATTCTTCACTATAAATACCACCCCACACTTTGGCTCAGCATCATTCTAAAATTTCTAGCCAAAACTTTCAAAAAATTTCTAAGTACAAGTGAAGTAAAAAGGAGTTAGCAAGCGGTCAACTTCCGGCGAAAAATCGAAGCAACATCCGGAGCTCCCACGACACCAAGACAACACTTTCCTCTTCTTCTACCTTTTCATAGTATAATCAAATAGTAAGTCCATCTCAAACTCCCTTTCTCTTCTTTGAAATTCTTTCTAATCAAAATCGGTAAAATTGGAGTTAATACCGATATCTATTTTCTAAACTCTAGAAACTCCACTTTTTCTTATATATTGTTCATCCAAATTCTTACACAATACTTGTAAACTTAATACCAATATTTATAATAAATTTTATCCTAGAATAAATTTTATCCTATAATCAAATAGATTTATTGTTTTTTGAGATTCGCACTGGTTATGTTTTGTGTTAATAAGATCGCAGGCGGGGACTTCGGAAGCTGCGAAGAAGGGAAGCAGGTGATTGGATTTACCTAGCCCGCGATTGTCGGTGAATAGATTTAACATCTACGGGGAATTCGCCCGCATGGCGTTATGCGTCTGGGCTTGATATGATATGATATTAGCTGCATGTTATATTGCACATATAGAGATTGTGCATAAAACCTCATTGCATACTATTAGTTGATGTGCTTGGACACTGCACTATTATTAACGGTTCATGTTGCACGAGCACTGATTGTATGCCACTCACACCGTCAATAATTGCCATGACACGCATAACACCTATACATACGTGATATTGTATAGTTAGGGACATTGAGACATTGATTCATATTCCATTATGCATATGACATATAACATACCTGTATACCTACATGCTTACACATATGCCTTGTCATGACTACATGCTAGCTACACATATACCTGGAAGGTATCGTACCATTATTGACATGTATATACGCATACCTAGCTTGATATAGCTACACATATACCTGGAGGGTATTACATCATTTCTGATAGGTAGATACACATATTTTGCTATACCGACATGGTTACGCATACCTGGCTATAGCTACATGTTCATCTTTATATAATGTTGCATTTGGTTTCGGAGAATTTGGAACCGCATGATATATTCAATAAGTTGTTGCAGTTAAATAGCGGATTTCCTTTACATGCTCATATTACTGTTTCATGTTGCATATATTTCATTTCATGGATTTCGCATTGATATATGGATTTCATATGATGTTTCTGGATGTTACTCTTGTGTATATATATCAGTGGTATGGGACGCTAATATATATGCATGTATATATATATATATATATATATATCAGTGGTATGGGACGCTATTATATATGTACATCTCTATATATATATCAGTAGTATGGGACATTGTTATATATGTATATCTATAATATATATCATCATAATGATCTGTGTGTGTATTCTTATTCATTGCGATATGAGGGGCTGATGTGCCCGATATGAGGGGCTGATATGCCCGATGTGAGGGGCCGATGTGCCCGATGTGAGGGGCCGAAGTGCCTGATATGAGGGCCGATATGGGGCCGATTTGAGGGAATTTGGGGATTTAGATTGTCTTGATGGACACTGGTCCGCCACAATGAGGATTCCGTGAGGATGACATTTTTTACCCCGTACTCCGCATTTGTTCTATATTCATTGCTTCATGTATTGTCATACTTATGCTATCAGATTTCCTGTGATAGATTATCGCTGTTAGTTCATACTTGTGATTACTGTATGATGTTATTTAGTATTCACGAGTTGGCAACTCACCCCTGTTGTGCCGCAGGGTTTTTTAGTTCTGATCATCAGAGTGGTCGCGGCAGAGTGCCTTATTATCTCTAATTTTGCGGATACCGCTACGGTTGGCTGTAAGGCCGTTTTCTTTAGGTGGGTTGAGCTTATTCGATGTTGTACATTGTATATCTCTTGTATCTAGTACTCTCCATCTACCACCTTCATGTATTGACTTAGAGACGAGTTGTGAGGATCGATATTGTATATTCTTATGACTCTAGTTGTCGTGCTCATATGAGCCGGCCTTTTATATATGTGGTTTATCTTTTCTTTGCTACGGTGTCGTATATCTGTTGTGGTGGTTGTTCCGCCGTTGGGCGAGATTTTCTCCCGTTTGGGGATACTTTACTTTTATCTTATGTTTATACCCGTTTCGGGGCTAGTTTTTACAAAGGATGTGCTGCCGAGATTTTTATGAAAAACAAACTTAAGTTTAAAAGTTTTTGCATCGAGATTTTTAAAAGTGATCTATCTTTCTTTCTTGAAATGGTTTAGATTGCTGGGTTTTCGGCTTACTTAATTGCGTTACTCTTGTTGACGTTACGTAGTTTAAGTGCCGGTCATGTGCCCAATTTTGGGTCGTGACAAAGTTGGTATCAGAGCGCTAGGTTTTTACCTTTCGGAGTGTAGCATGACCTTGGAATGATGGAGTAGGTAGCTTAAGCAGAGTAACGTAGCGTGCGTATGTTCTGCGGCATACTTACGACACGGTACTCCGCCTAAGTGACCTTAGGATTTATTGCTTGAAATTCCTTCCGTGTTTACATATCCTTTTGATCCGATTTCGGTGTTTTTATCGAACCCTGTTTCCATTTCCAGCCTTTATGCCGCCGAAGACTACGAGGGCGCAGAAAGTGGCCGCGAGGGCCGAGGTCAGAGTTGACTCGTCTCATACGAGGACTGACCAGGGCGGTACGCCCGTTGTGCGGGAGCAGATTGTTCCACCTTCGACAGACCATATGGCTATGCTAGGGGCTGGTATGCAGGATTTGCGCCAGATGATGGGGTCGTTAGTTGAGACCATTCAAGCACAGGGGCAGGCGGTTGTTCCACCCGTTACGGGGACCATGTCGGTGTCTGCTGTTCAGGCGGTTGTACCTGCAGCTACGGAGGTGATCACCGTATCGTTATCGGAGTTCATGAGGCCGAGGCCTCCGGTTTTCACTGGCACCGATGCAGCTGAGGATCCGCAGTCGTTTATCGACCGGATGGCCAGGATATGTCGTTCGCTTAGATGCTCCGACGCGAGATGGGTGGAGTTCGTGAGCTTTCGTTTGGAGGGTCTGGCCCAGAAGTGGTGTGAGTCCTTAGAGAAGGGCAGAGCTACAAGTCTTTCTGCTATGACCTGGGCGGAGTTTGTGACGGTGTTTCTTGCGCGTTTTCTTCCGCTGGGCGTCAGGGATGCTCGAGCGCGCAGATTTGAGTCGTTACGCCAGACTCAGGGTATGACGGTGGCCGAGTATAATGTGCTATTTACCGAGCTGTCTGTGTATGCTCTGTATTTGGTGGCTACGGAGGAGATATGAGTCAAGAGATTTGTTTGAGGCCTGCTTACCCATTTGTTTCTCGCTATCAGCGTTCAGCAGTGTGACACCTATGCAGCAACGGTGGACGCAGTCCTGTTGGTTGAGGAGCGTCTTTCTGAGGCGTCAGTTGCTCCGGAACCAAAGAGGGTTCGTACTGGTGATTCAGCAGGGAGGCGGGCGTTTAGATGTCGTGACAGTTCCCGTTCAGATACTGGGGGTAGTGGAGGTCCGGGACGATGACAGCTTTTTAGCTCTTATTCTCAGGGGAGTCAGTAGTTTTCACCTGGATGTTACTGGTGCGGGAGTTTGGGTCATCGGGTTCGAGATTGTACTGAGCCACGTGAGCGCGAGGCAGCCGTACCGCAGGTTACCTTACCACCTTCTCCACCGCAGAGGGCGTTTCCCCTTTTGCCTGTTGTTGCTCCGCGTTAGACTCATATGCAGAGAGGTCGAGGACGCGGTGGTTTTGTGCCGAGAGGGTGGGGTGGTAGAGGCAGAGGTCAGCCAGTCGCCGGTCGAGGACAGGCTCGGGTGTTTGCCTTGACTCCTCAGGACGCACAGGCATCCAATGCAGTGGTTTCAGGTACTCTTTCTGTATGTTCTTTTGAGGCTCATGTTTTGTTTGATCCGGGATCTACGCATTCATATGTTTCTACGCACTTCGTGCCGAGTTTGGGCCGAGAGTCGAGTTTGATAAATCAGCCGCTTGTTGTGATTACACCTGTTGGCAATTCTTTTGTCGCGCGTTATGTGTTTCGATTATGTGCCATTCAGATTGGAGATAGAGAGTCGTCCGTCGATTTGATCCTCCTAGATATATTGGACTTTGACGTTCTCCTTAGCATGGACTGGTTGGCAGATTGTTATATATCGGTGGACTGCCGTGAGAAGACGGTCAGTTTTAGTTTTCCAGGCGAGTCTGTTCGGGTTGTGCAGGGGGACCGTGGTGCCGCCCCTCACAGTTTGATTTCTGCCCTTTGCGCTAGTCGGCTTTTTAGAAGGGGATGTCCGGGATTCTTGGCTTTCATTTGTGATACTGGGGCCACAGTAGGGTCGTTGGACCGGGTTCCTATCGTGCGAGAGTTTCCCGACGTTTTTCCCGATGAGTTACCTGGTTTGCCGCCAGAGCGCGATATTGAGTTTTGCATTGATCTGATTCCTGGCACGGGGCCTATTTCTATACCGCCTTACCGAATGGCTCCGACGGAGCTTCGAGAGCTCAAAGATCAATTGCAAGAATTGCTTGATAAGGGACTTGTGCGTCTGAGTGTTTCGCCGTGAGGAGCTCCTGTTCTGTTCGTCAAGAAGAAGGACGGCAGTTTGAGGTTGTGTATTGATTATCGTCAATTGAACCGAGTTACGGTTCGGAATAGGTATCCTTTACCTCACATTGACGATTTGTTTGATCAGCTCCAGGGTGCGAAACATTTTTCAAAGATTGATTTGCGTTCGGGTTATCATCAATTGCGGGTTCGGAATGATGACATTCCGAAGACTGCTTTTCGTACATGCTACGGGCATTACAAGTTCCTGGTGATGTCGTTCGGACTCACCAATGCCCCAGCAGCATTCATGGATCTGATGAACCGGATTTTCAGTCCGTTTTTCGACCAGTTCATTATTGTGTTTATTGATGACATTCTGGTCTACTCTAGGAGTCGAGAGGAGCACGAGCAGCACTTGAGGATTGCTTTGCAGATATTGAGAGAGCACCATCTGTATGCTTAATTCTCAAAGTGCACATTTTGGCTTCATCGAGTTGACTTCCTGTGTTATGTGGTGACGGGAGACGGTATTCTTGTAGACCCGAAGAAGATCGAGGCTGTGCAGCTTTGGCCCAGACCTGTATCCGTGATAGAGGTCTGCAGCTTTTTGGGCTTAGCTGGTTATTACCGCCATTTCATGCAGTATTTTTTGAGTATCGCTGCACCGCTGACCGGACTGACCCGGAAGGGGGTTCCTTTCCTTTAGACCGATGGGCGCGAACAGTGTTTTCAGCAGTTGAAGACTCGGTTGACGACTACACCCGTCCTATCTTTGCCTTCTGGATCAGATGGCTTTGTAGTTTACTGTGATGCGTCTCGAGTGGGGCTCGGGTGTGTGCTGATGCAGCATGATAGAGTGATTTCTTATGCTTCTAGGCAGCTGAAGAAGCACGAGCAGAATTACCCCACTCACGATCTTGAGATGGCTGCGGTGGTCTTTGCGTTGAAGATTTGGAGACACTACTTGTATGGAGAGTCATGTCAGATTTTCACGGACCACAAGAGCTTGAAGTACATCTTCCAGCAGCGGGATCTGAATCTGAGACAGCGCCGGTGGATGGAGCTTGTGAAGGATTATGCCTTTATCACCCGGGCAAGGCGAATGTGGTAGCTGACGCTTTGAGTCGTAGGCCCGAGGGTAGCTTATCCCAATTGAGCGCAGTTCAGAGGCAGTCTTCTGCGGATTGGCAGACCTTGTGCGATGGAAGAGTACAGTTTGAGTTCACTTCCACTGGGGGACAGCTTGCTTATGTCCGCGCCCGTCCGTTTCTTTTGGATCGTATCCATAAGGCGCAGCCCAGTGATGCCCGTTTAGTTGAGATTCTTGAGCTTGTTCGACAGGGTACAGTTTCGGAGTTCATGATTGATGACCAGGGTATGCTACGTTGCGGGACTCGCTTGTGTGTACCTGATATTGATGGGTTGAGACGCGAGATCTTAGAGCAGGCACATCAGTCAACCTTTAGCGTTCATCCAGGTTCCACCAAGATATACCGTGACTTGAGAGACTTTTACTAGTGGGAAGGGATGAAGCGCGATGTTTCGGATTTCGTTTCGAGGTGCCTGACTTGTCAGCAAGTCAAGGCTGAGCATCAGAGACCAGCTGGAGAGTTGCAGCCTTTACCCGTTCCTGAGTGGAAATGGGAGAATATTTCCATGGACTTTGTTGTGGGTCTACCCAGAACCAGTCGGGGGTATGACTCCATTTGGGTGATTTTTGACCGGTTGACGAAAGTGGCTCACTTCCTTCCAGTGAAGACCACTTTCGGTTATGCTCAGTATGCTTAGTTGTATATAGATGAGATTGCACGTTTGCACGGCGTTCCCACATGCATTGTATCCGACAAGGGCACCCAGTTTACTAGCCGTCTTTGGCAGAAGCTTCAGGAAGCTTTGGGTACCCGGTTGAGTTTTAGCACCGGTTTCCATCCGCAGGCCGATGGTCAGTCAGAGCGGACTATACAAACTCTAGAGGATATGCTTCAGGCATGCGTGCTTGATTTCGGTGGCAGTTGGGATCGTCACTTGCCGTTGATTGAGTTCTCCTACAACAACAGTTTTCAGGAGACTATTCAGATGGCGCCTTTCGAGGCTTTGTATGGTAGGAAGTGTCGATCGCCGGTCTGTTGGACCGAACTCTGTGAGAGTAGGGTTTTTGGACCTTAGCTAGTTCAGGAGACTACGGAGATGATCCAGCTGATTCAGGATAGGATGAGAGCAGTCCAGAGCAGACAAAAGTCATATGCCGACCGTCGTCGTCGCAGACTTGAGTTTGCAGTGGGGGATCATGTATTCCTGCGAATTTCTCCGATGAAGGGCGTTATGAGATTTGGGAGAAAGAGGAAGCTTAGTCCCTGATTTGTAGGTCCCTTCGAGATCTTTGAGCGAGTGGGTTCTGTTTCTTATCGTTTGGCGCTCCTGCCCAGTTTGCCGGATGTTCACCCCGTTTTCTATGTGTCGATACTTCGTAGATACCTTCATGATCCTTGCCACATGATTCAGCACGAGACTGTTCAGCTTGAGCGCGATCTTTCGTTCACCGAGCAGCCGGTAGTTATATTGGATCGGCAGATGAAGAAACTTCGGTCAAATGTCTTGCAATCTGTGAAGGTTCTTTGGCGTAGCCCGACTAGTGAGGAGATCACTTCGTAGGCCAAGTGCGAGATGCGGAAGAAATTCCCTCATCTCTTTGAAGGTACGCTTGTATGAAATTTTAATTCGGGGACGAATTTTCTTTAAGGGGAGGGGGGAGATTGTAACACCTTGGATTGCGATTAGTATTAATTAAGCGATAATACAGGTTTTTAAGGAAAAGTTTACCAAATCGGGTTCCTCACATTTTATATCAATTAATTAATAGTTAATTATTATTTGATATGGCTTGCACATACACGTGCATGTTAATGTGAGGGTATATATTAATGTTAACCTTGTTTAGCAACCATAACACCTTAAGCTAAATCATTGCCAATTAACCTTTGCCTTAACCTTTTTCTAGATCTTTTAGGTGAGGAAATATCTAGTTTGGATTTGAGAGAGCTGGCTAGTGAGTCATGGTGCATTAATGGTGGCATTAATTGAGGTGAGGGAGAGAGTGAGCATAAGGAAATTATTGACCCTACACTCACCCTCTCACCCTTTAACTCTCTCACTCTCTCAATTTCTCTCACTCTCATTCATTTCTCATATTCTCTCAACTCCGAAACTGAAACCTGATTCCCTCTTCACAAATCTTTGCAAAAACTTCACAAAATCCTATTTAAACACTTCAAATGTCTTGATTTATCCACTTGGTTGCCTTGGAGCTTGGGAAGCTATGATTTTTGATCAAGAGTGGCTAGGTAATGATCTCTAAACTGATATTTAGGAGTTATAATGTTGTATAGCTTGTTGGTTGCTGTTTTAAACACTTAAGGTATCGTTTCGTGCAAAAACCGTATTTTTAGTGTCAACTTTGAGTCTCTGAGATCTGCTGTAGAACCAGGTATTTTCTGGAAAAGTTCCCATCACAGTGACATAGAGTTGAGATATAGAACCCACCATAAAAACCTGAGACCACCCCTCTAAAGACAGGCTGCAGATTTATTAGTTCTGGCCGCAAATTGCGGCCAGAGTGGGGTCTAGGGTGTTGAGGTTTGGGCATAGGGTCTCTGTGGTTGTTTGTGGTCTTGTGGTATTTGCAACTTTTACCAATTATTTGTGTATCAAAATCTGGGACCACTTTGCTATATTCTTGTGTTTGGGTACGCGTGTTACGTGATCCGACATGGTTCATGATCTCATGTAGCTGTTGCGCGTAGGCTGGTTTTGGTGTGTCGCTACACATGTTAGCCGTTAGACGAACACTTGTGGGTCGGATTAGAGTTGGTGCTGTAAGTCCGTGTTGCCCACCCCGGTGCTTACGGGGAGGCGGAAAACATAATAAAAATCGGATTTTTATGACTTAGGCAACATGGACTAAGCTTGTGAGGATCTTTGCTAAACATAAACTAGCTAACCCTAACTACAAAGTAGCTAAGTGAAGAAAGGTTATACCTTTGGTCTTTAGTCCTTCTCTCCTTGCTCCTAGGTATGGTAGAAAAGGGTCACCTTGCTTGTCTTCTCTCGTCAAAGAAGGATCCACCCGAAAGCCACCACCTTTAGCTTCAACTCCAAGCTAGGAGTAACTAGAGTGCAAGAAATGCTAAGACTTGAACCCTAGAAGTGAGTAGAGAAGATCAAGAGAGGGTTTTTCTCAAGCTTTTTGTTTCTCAACACATGAGAGGGAGAGAGCTTGAGGGAGAGGATGAGCAAGAGAGAGAAATAGAATGAGAGAATGAGAAAAATAGTGAGCCATTCTCACTAATATGTGAGGATAATTTTAATTAGATAATTAGCTTGAAAATTGTCATGATAAATCATGAATTGACCATTATCATTTCATTTTTGCAAAGATCAAAGAGCATCTTGCAAATGAAATGATTATGGTCAAGTTGTCAACATGGTCAACAAGTCAATGAAGTCAAATTGTCAACAACAACCATGCACAATAATTAAGCTAATTATCAATTAACAATAATCCACACAAAATCAATAGGGTTAATAAAATGACAAAGGCCATTAACCCTAAACAAGGTCCTCTCCCCAATCTCAAGCAACCGTGCATACGCACCCGCATTCGTGATCCGAGGAACACGAACACAATGAGAAAAACCAATCTCAAATCATATACTAGGATCCGGCTTAAACCAAAGCCCGCTAGTATAAACTGTCCGGACAGCAAACGTGCACAAGTGCGCGGATGCGAACGAACCCTGTCGCAAAACCATGCGACCTCTACTCGTTTTGCCTAAAGGCGAATAGCTCTCTGTGTGGGACTCTAAAGACTCGACACTACGCTGGCAGTGGGTTTAACCACAGACCGCAAGCGGCACTAGCTGTACGTAACGGTCCCCAGGTAGATGTCGATAAGAAGACTGACGAGGTGAACCCCATCTGCACTCCTACTGAGCCTGTATGTGACAGTCTCCGTACAGTCCGGTCTGTTCGTCTGATACATCGCATGGCGGGCCTAGGGGGGCGGTGAACGTCAGTCCCCTAATAGCGGTACAAGTCGTGTCGGAGTGTAGCCCAGAACACCCTGAGATAACACTGGAAACCTACCAGTATATCTCGCTTGCCCTGGCCAGGGACTACTCGTGTAATGGCTCTCCTGGACACAGCGCGATGTCAACCCCCAATACCGGGAGAGACGAATCCTGTCTAACCGTCACTGCCTCCAAGTGCTTCGGGACTGCACCCAAAAACTACCTGTTTGCACAGCTCCTTTGAGCCGTGGTAGGGTAGTAATCAAAGTGCAGTGGGAACACACTCGAGGCGAAGTGACAGTGTCAAGTCAGCGGACTAAGCTGTACTCATGTCACCTGGGAACTGATAACTGACGATAGGTATATTACCAACCAACAGTTCCCGACGAGTCCTGTCCAGTGTACTCGTAACCTAACGAGCACCCGCATACTATCCCAAGTACGACGTACTAACGGCTGTGGGACAGACCGTCTCCCACACTGGGATGAGAAGCGCATACGCTAGTCTACTCCGGAGTATCGATGCCCTGTCTCGATAGTCCAACGACCAGGGACCTGTATAAGGATGTGCTTATAGATTACCCAGCTCCCACGAGTGCGAGCGCCATCACAACGCTGGTAATCAAGCAAAGATCCTAAGGGCTCTACTAATATGTATACCAGCAATATGCTAAAAGAAACACATGCACATATTAAAGCAGAGACAAACCAAGTAGCATACTACCATTTCGAGCAAGATTGTATATACAACTGTGAATATCCCAAGCTTCCATTAAGTAATATACAAACTAGTATGATACAGTAATGGCCTCTAGGGCATATACACTAACAATCTCCCACTTGCACTAAGGCCATGTACTGGCGTATCGAAGACCTATCATCTCGATCAGCCGCTCGAACTGAGTCTGGGGTAGGGCCTTTGTGAGTGGATCTGCAGTGTTATCCTCTGATGCAACTCTCCGGACCTCGATCTCCTGGCGATCCACGATCTCCCTGATCAGGTGATACCGCCTTAAGATGTGTCTGGATTTCTGATGGGACCTGGGTTCCTTCGCTAAAGCTATAGCCCCGTTGTTGTCGCAATACAGAGGTATTGGGTCAACAATGGACGGAACCACCTGAAGTTCTTTCAAGAACTTCCTCATCCAGACAGCTTCTTTTGCGGCATCAGATGCAGCGATGTATTCCGCTTCCATAGTCGAGTCAGCAACGGTTTCCTGTTTGGAGCTCTTCCAACACACCGCCCCTCCATTGAGGGTAAAGACAAAACCCGACATGGACTTGGAATCATCCTTGTCACTCTGGAAGCTGGAGTCAGCAAAGGCCTCAACCTGCAGGTCTTTTCCGCCATACACCAAGAACATCTCCTTAGTCCTTCTCAGGTACTTGAGAATGTTCTTTACTGCTATCCAATGTTTCTCCCCTGGGTTTGACTGATACCTGCTTACCACACTCAGTGCATAAGCCACATCTGGTCTGGTACATAACATCGCATACATTATAGAGCCTACCGCAGAAGCGTAGGGTATAATAGACATGCGATCCCTCTCCAAATCAGTCTTGGGAGACATCTCTTTGGAGAGGGTGATCCCGTGACAAGCCGGTAGATTACCGCGCTTGGAATCTTCCATACTGAATCTCTTCAGTATGGTGTCGATGTACCTGGACTGCGAGAGTCCTAATATCCTCTTGGATCTGTCACGGTAGATCCGGATACCCAGAATGTAGGAGGCATCACCCAGGTCTTTCATGGAGAACCTGTGTGACAAGAACCCCTTGACAGATTGTAGCATAGGAATGTCATTTCCTATTAAGAGAATGTCATCCACGTATAACACGAGGAATACTACAGTTCTCGCTACAAATCTACAATAGATGCATGGTTCATCTGGATTTTTGATAAAGCCAAATTCTTTGACCGTCTCATCAAAACAGATGTTCCAACTCCGCGATGCCTGCTTGAGTCCATAAATGGACTTGAGCAACTTGCACACCTTTCCGCTGCTCCCACCCTGAATGAAACCCTCTGGCTGGTCCATATAGACACACTCCTCTAAATGACCATTTAGAAAAGCTGTCTTTACGTCCATCTGCCAAATCTCATAATCGTGGAAAGCAGCGATGGCAAGAAGGATCCGAATGGATTTCAGCATAGCTACTGGAGAAAAGGTTTCGTCATAGTCCAAACCAGGTCGCTGACGAAAACCCTTTGCTACCAGTCTAGCTTTATAGGTCTCAACCTGTCCATCTACACCAATCTTCCTTTTGAAGATCCACTTGCATCCTACGGGTTTTACCCCGTCTGGAGCAATGTCCAACGTCCATACTTTGTTGGTGTACATGGACTCCATCTCGGTCCGCATTGCATCCAGCCATTTTACCGAGTCGACGCTCTGAATGGCTTGCTGGAAGCTAGTAGGCTCATCACAATCTAGGATGCAGTCCTCTCTATCCCCGTCAATGAGAAAACCGTAGTATCTCTCGGGCGGATGAGACTGCCTACTACTCCTGCGGAGCGGCGTAGGAATGTCCTGTTCTTTTGAACCTTCTGGTTCCACTAAACTTTCAGTAATAGTTTGTGGTTCTGGAATTTCTTCCAGTTCTATTGCGCTCCCACTTATTTCTTTTTCTAAAAACTGATGTTCCAGAAAGTGGGCATTGCGAGAAACAAGGACTTTTTGTTCCTCTGCGTAATAGAAAAGATACCCCCTGGAGTTCTTTGGGTATCCCACAAACTTGCACAGTACTGAGCGTGCCTCGAGCTTGTCCGTATGCTGCTTTTTGACATAAGCTGGACATCCCCAAATCTTCAAGTATTGAAGATAGGGTTTCTTCCCACTCCATAACTCATATGGTATGGTAGGCACAGTCTTAGTGGGAACACGGTTCAAAAGATATGCAGCTGTTTCTAGCGCATATCCCCAGAAAGATCGCGGTAACTCAGCATTACTCATCATGGACCGTACCATATCTAATAGGGTTCGGTTCCGTCTCTCCGATACACCGTTATGTTGCGGGGTGTATGGAGGAGTAAGCTGAGAGAGAATTCCATTCTCTTTTAAGTAATACAGGAATTCGGCACTTAGGTATTCTCCTCCTCGATCCGATCTTAGGATCTTGATACTTTTGCCGGTCTGTTTCTCTACTTCATTCTTATATTCCTGGAACTTATCAAAAGCTTCGGATTTATGCTTTATTAAGAAGACATGTCCGAATCTTGAGAAATCATCCGTAAAAGTTATGAAGTAAGAAAAACCGCTTCGCGCATGTGTAGACATTGGACCGCACACGTCACTGTGTACGAGTCCCAAGAGCTCGCTCGCTCTTTCTCCGTGTCCAGAAAACGGAGTCTTTGTCATCTTTCCTTTGAGACAGGATTGACAAGTTGTATACGATTGATATTCGAACGAATCTAAATATCCTTCAGTATGTAACTTGGTCAATCTTCTCTCGTTGATGTGACCCAGTCTACAATGCCATAAGAAAGTTTGATTAATATCTGGAGACTTTCTTTTGTGTGTATTCTGGATATTGAAAACCTGTGGTTGGTTTAAAACGTAAATACCGTTGTTCAATGTACCTGACCCAATCAACACTTGATTAAGGTGAATGTTCACTACATTACTTACAAATGCAAATTCATAACCTTCTTTAGATAATAAAGATACAGAAATGATATTACAGGTTGCATTTGGTACATAATAACAACTACGCAAAACCAAAAAGTGTCCATCTGATAATCCCAGGTGATAGTCCCCCACGGCCTCTGCATCCATGCTAGCACCGTTCGCAACTCTGAGGGTCATGTCACCTGCCTTCAAAACTCTACGCTTTCTCAACGCCTGCAAAGAATTACAGATATGAGATCCTGATCCGGTATCCAATACCCAGGATGTAGAGTTTATTGATAGACAATTTTCAATAACATACACACCTGAAGCTGAAGCTGCAACTCGCTTCAAATCCTGTGTTCTGGCTTTCCAAGCCTTGCAATCTTGTTTCCAGTGGCCACTTTTGTGACAATAGAAGCATTCTTCCTTCCCCACCAGCTTCCCCGCTATCTTTGTTGCTTTACCCTTTCCCTTCGTATCCACTTTACCGACACCGCCTCTTGGTTTGGCGGGGGCTTTCTTCTTCTTGCCCTTGGCTTTCGCCCTGGACCTAGAAGAGGAAGATCCTCCTACAAACAAAGTGGATGTCTCCCTACCCTTCTGTAGGGTGCCCTCAGCAGTCCTCAACATGTTCAGAAGCTCGGCAAGTTCAACCTCCTTTCCTTGCATGTTGAAGTTAAGAATGAACTGGGCGTAAGTGGAAGGAAGGGACTGGAGAATCAGATCAGTATAGAGTTCATTCTCCAACGTGGTCCCAAGGTCCGCGAGCTCCTCTATGTAGCCGATCATCTTAAGCACGTGGTCCGCTACCGATGATCCGACGGCCAACCTTGCCGAAAAGAGCTTCTTCGACACTTCGTATCTTGCGATACGAGACTGCTCTCCATACAGTTCTTTTGTATGGAGAAATATGGACTCTAGGTCCATATTCTCGTGCCTCCTCTGATGGTCATTGTCCATCGAGGCTAGTACGAGGCATTTGGCCCTCGCGCAATCTATCTCCCATGTCTTACGGATTTCTACATCCGCGACGCTGGAGGTGGGACCTGGGACGGGGGGAGCTTTGGTGGTAAGTATATACCCCAGCTTGTCATAAGTGATAGCCATCTTGACATTCCTGAGCCAATCTTTGTAGTTTGGCCCTGTCAATATGTTTTTATCTAATAGTAACTTAAGTCCGGTCATCTTGAATGGTCGCTGCAATTAGGAGAGAGAAAAGAAACACTTTAGCATGATGCTCTTGCAAGTTTAGAGTGGTTTTTAGTTTGTCTAAACTGGATGGCTCCCACTGTCTCTCGAATCCCTTCTCAAACCATAAAGAAAAGGATTAGCCGGGATCATTCTCACCGTACAATACTTGCTTAACCGTTCAGCCAGGCCAGTGTCGGTACTTCGAGGGAGGTTTTCCAACGCTTTCGCGAAGTTCCTTAATTAAGTAACCTCTTTTCCCTGTGGGCGTAGCCCCGCTAACACCTTTCTAGGCACCTACTAGGTTTATAGCATTGATCGTTAAGTGAGAGTTTTCCCGAGGAGTAGCATATACTCACAGTAGGATCGGGATCCAAATATCATCGCGTGATAAAACCGAAGGAATCCTACCAGAATTATCACACTCCAAATGGTATGCAACGCTAGCAAGTTTCAGTACTTATGAAACTCCCGATGTGGATTTTTGCCCCATGCTCTTATGACCTTGGCGTGAGGTCAAAATGTCATAAGTCACATGTCAAGTTCTTCCCATCATTATCCTGGTTAATTTGAACCCACCCGTACCTACCCTTGACGTAGGCCAAAACGGCAGTACGACTGTCTCAAATCAACGCATTCTATCTATGCAACGGATAAATATCCGGCAGCTACCAATCACTATGCCTTGGCGTGAGGTCAAAATACATAGCTTGAATACTACCGAATATTTAACCGAAATGATGGAGGGCTACGGATGGTTTTGGCGAAACCGTGAACGTAGTGAACTTGATATAATCGATGGAACGAGATAGCTTTTAAAAGGAGTGGTTCAAGCTCCGCGTTTAAAAGTTTTAGTTTTGAAAAGAACCGAGTGGTTTTCAAAGTGTTCCAATCGACTTTTACTTGGTTTATTTCTTGCATTAGTTCTTTTAATGCGTCCCATCATTTAATCCTACCATTGCAGAAAACAACCAAAATATGACGTACGCTTATGCCATTCGCATTCGCCACGGGGCCCCGTCATCACCCGTTAGGTTACTTAACTAACGACAGAGCGGGGGCTGGGCTAGCGCGGCTGTAAAACATAAGCAACGCCTAAATAGTTATTATATATAAATATATAGCAATGATAGACATTACAGATCACAGATGAATACATTGGATATACTAGGAATCCGCAATGCGTTCGAGCCTGCAACGCAAAGCGGATTACACGGTCGCGGTGAATAGCCAATACCCCACCCAAGACCCCTACGGGTGCGGCAAACTACCCGCCAAGCACCCGAAGCGAAGCAACCTCCCTCACCACCGTGAGTAGGCCACTCGGCACTTCGAGATGCCCGGTAGTTTGTGCACCCCCTCCATGGGTCTATCCTAGGAGCAAAAACAGTAAAAAGAATTATACAATGACGGCTACAACCCCGACCCGGTTGTGCGGCCATACAAAGAATATTATTACATCAATTTACATGTTACAAATGAATGAAAGAAAATAACGCTCATCTCACATCCAACCCGGCTATTCACCCGCGACAATCCAATCCATTCATATCCACAAACCAACAATCACAGATCACAGAGATGTATAACCCCGACTAATCGACTTATAGCGATTAGCCGACGTTCAATACATACAAGCATCACAGATATAACCGATATAGTTAAAGTGTAGTGAAGTTCCGAAAAATACGGATTTATAGGCCCCCAAAAGTAAATTTTAGTTCTGGAAAATCTGGGCACATATAACATATCCTAAAAATCCTAAAACCAACTCAGAAACAAACTGCAGCAAAAACGATACAGAGAGTTGACAAGACGGCCGCGCTTCCGCGGCAAGAGCTTCCTTATGCCGCGGAAGCGCGGTCCTCTTGGCTCCTCTCTGGTTCGTATTTGGTGGTGTTTCACACAAAACCCTGAGACAATTTTACAAGTATACAGTTTTTCATTTTAACCAGGAAAAATTTTAACAGAAAGTTGGATTTTGAAAAAGTTTGGTTTTAGGGTTTTTTCGGTTTCGAAACTTCGTTACACTTAACTACTTAGCTAGTTTGAGTTTAGTTAGGCTCTGATACCACTGTAAGTCCGTGTTGCCCACCCCGGTGCTTACGGGGAGGCGGAAAACATAATAAAAATCGGATTTTTATGACTTAGGCAACATGGACTAAGCTTGTGAGGATCTTTGCTAAACATAAACTAGCTAACCCTAACTACAAAGTAGCTAAGTGAAGAAAGGTTATACCTTTGGTCTTTAGTCCTTCTCTCCTTGCTCCTAGGTATGGTAGAAAAGGGTCACCTTGCTTGTCTTCTCTCGTCAAAGAAGGATCCACCCGAAAGCCACCACCTTTAGCTTCAACTCCAAGCTAGGAGTAACTAGAGTGCAAGAAATGCTAAGACTTGAACCCTAGAAGTGAGTAGAGAAGATCAAGAGAGGGTTTTTCTCAAGCTTTTTGTTTCTCAACACATGAGAGGGAGAGAGCTTGAGGGAGAGGATGAGCAAGAGAGAGAAATAGAATGAGAGAATGAGAAAAATAGTGAGCCATTCTCACTAATATGTGAGGATAATTTTAATTAGATAATTAGCTTGAAAATTGTCATGATAAATCATGAATTGACCATTATCATTTCATTTTTGCAAAGATCAAAGAGCATCTTGCAAATGAAATGATTATGGTCAAGTTGTCAACATGGTCAACAAGTCAATGAAGTCAAATTGTCAACAACAACCATGCACAATAATTAAGCTAATTATCAATTAACAATAATCCACACAAAATCAATAGGGTTAATAAAATGACAAAGGCCATTAACCCTAAACAAGGTCCTCTCCCCAATCTCAAGCAACCGTGCATACGCACCCGCATTCGTGATCCGAGGAACACGAACACAATGAGAAAAACCAATCTCAAATCATATACTAGGATCCGGCTTAAACCAAAGCCCGCTAGTATAAACTGTCCGGACAGCAAACGTGCACAAGTGCGCGGATGCGAACGAACCCTGTCGCAAAACCATGCGACCTCTACTCGTTTTGCCTAAAGGCGAATAGCTCTCTGTGTGGGACTCTAAAGACTCGACACTACGCTGGCAGTGGGTTTAACCACAGACCGCAAGCGGCACTAGCTGTACGTAACGGTCCCCAGGTAGATGTCGATAAGAAGACTGACGAGGTGAACCCCATCTGCACTCCTACTGAGCCTGTATGTGACAGTCTCCGTACAGTCCGGTCTGTTCGTCTGATACATCGCATGGCGGGCCTAGGGGGGCGGTGAACGTCAGTCCCCTAATAGCGGTACAAGTCGTGTCGGAGTGTAGCCCAGAACACCCTGAGATAACACTGGAAACCTACCAGTATATCTCGCTTGCCCTGGCCAGGGACTACTCGTGTAATGGCTCTCCTGGACACAGCGCGATGTCAACCCCCAATACCGGGAGAGACGAATCCTGTCTAACCGTCACTGCCTCCAAGTGCTTCGGGACTGCACCCAAAAACTACCTGTTTGCACAGCTCCTTTGAGCCGTGGTAGGGTAGTAATCAAAGTGCAGTGGGAACACACTCGAGGCGAAGTGACAGTGTCAAGTCAGCGGACTAAGCTGTACTCATGTCACCTGGGAACTGATAACTGACGATAGGTATATTACCAACCAACAGTTCCCGACGAGTCCTGTCCAGTGTACTCGTAACCTAACGAGCACCCGCATACTATCCCAAGTACGACGTACTAACGGCTGTGGGACAGACCGTCTCCCACACTGGGATGAGAAGCGCATACGCTAGTCTACTCCGGAGTATCGATGCCCTGTCTCGATAGTCCAACGACCAGGGACCTGTATAAGGATGTGCTTATAGATTACCCAGCTCCCACGAGTGCGAGCGCCATCACAACGCTGGTAATCAAGCAAAGATCCTAAGGGCTCTACTAATATGTATACCAGCAATATGCTAAAAGAAACACATGCACATATTAAAGCAGAGACAAACCAAGTAGCATACTACCATTTCGAGCAAGATTGTATATACAACTGTGAATATCCCAAGCTTCCATTAAGTAATATACAAACTAGTATGATACAGTAATGGCCTCTAGGGCATATACACTAACAGGTGCGTTGGTCAAACGTCTTGTGTATGTGGTATTGATTGCTTTCTGTGATTCGCACTGGTTATGTTTTGTGTTAATAGGATCGCAGGCAGGGACTTCGGACACTGGGAAGAAAGGAAAGCAGGTGATTGGATTTACCTAACCTGCGATTGTCGGTGAGTAGATTTAACATCTACGGGGAGTTCGCCCGCATGGCGTTATGCATCTGGGTTAGATATGATATGATATTAGCCGCATGTTATATTGCACATATAGAGATTGTGCATAAAACCTCATTGCATACTATTAGTTGATGTGCTTGGACACTGCACTATTATTGACGGTTCATGTTGCACGAGCACTGATTGTATGCCACTCACACCGTCAATAATTACTATGACACGCATAACACCTATACATATGTGATATTGTATAGTTAGGGACATTGAGACATTGATTCATATTCCATTATGCATATGACATATAGCATACCTGTATATCTACATGCTTACGCATATGCCTTGCCATGACTACATGCTAGCTACACATATACCTGGAGGGTATCGTACCATTATTGACATGTATATACGCATGCCTAGCTTGATATAGCTACACATATACCTGGAGGGTATTACATCATTTCTGATAGGTAGATACACATATTTTGCTATACCTACATGGTTACACATACCTGGCTATAGCTACATGTTCACCTTTATATAATGTTGCGTTTAGTTTCGTAGAATTTGGAACCGCATGATATATTCAATAATTTGTTGCAGTTAAATAGCGGATTTCCTTTACATGATCATATTACTGTTTCATGTTGCATATATCTCATTTCATGGATTTCGCATTGATATATGGATTTCATATGATGTTTCTGGATGTTACTCTTGTGTATATATATCAGTGGTATGGGACGCTAATATATATACATGTATATATATATCAGCGGTATGGGACGCTGTTATATATGCACATCTCTCTCTAGATATATATCAGTGGTATGGGACGCTGTTATATATGTATACATATAATATAAATCATCATAATGATCTGTGCGTGTATTCTTATTCATTGCGATATGAGGGGCTGATGTGCCCGATATGAGGGGCCGATGTCCCCGATGTGAGAGGTCGAAGTGCCCGATATGAGGGCCGAAATGGGGCCGATTTGAGGGAATTTGGGGATTTAGATTGTTTTGATGGACACTGGTCCGCCACGATGAGGATTTCGTGAGGATGACATGTTTTACCCCGTACTCCGCATTTATTCTATATGCATTGCTTCATTTATTAGTAGTACCTGATAGAGTTGTTCCCTCATAAAATATCAGGAAAAACCCCAATGGGGCATCACGTGAGATTAGAATTCAATTCTATTATAACAGAGCCCTCAGGAAGCCATCACGTGTGAGCACGTGACTCTTCATCACGTGGAGTCACGTGCCCACACGTGATGGGCCTCTTAAACTCACTAAAAGGGATTAAAAAATATATAATAAAATAGCAGGGAACACCCCAATAGGGCATCATATGCCCACACGTGACCACAAGTCACGTGCAGACACATGATAGGTTCCCAAGTTCTCTGGCTAATAAGAATTAAATTCTAACAATGGGGTCACGTGCCAACACGTGGTAGGCCTTTAAACTCACTGAAAAGAATTAAAAGTATAATAAAACAGCAAGGAAAAATCTCAATGGGGTATCACGTGCCCACACGTGACCACAAGTCACGTGCAGACACGTGATGGGTTCCTAAGTTCTTTAAACAACAGAATTAAATTCTGGTTAAATCCTTAATTGGGGAGTCACGTGTCAACATGTGATGGGATCCTAAGATCTTTGAGATAATAGAATTAAATTCTAATTAAGGGAAATCAAAAGCCTTAATATTTTCCTAGATCTTTCCAAACAGAAGGATTGTGCTCTGTACAGTGGAGCACCGTTGGATTAAAAATCCAATGGTGATTAAAAATCACCAATTTATGGAAAGACTTTATACAAGGAAAGATTTCCCTGAAATTCACCAAGAATAACAAACAGAGTATCTTTTGAATTAAAAATCCAATGGTGAATAAAATTCACCGGATGATCTAAAAAGATCACGTTGGTTATAAAAACAACCAAAATCTTTCAATGAAAGATGGACTAAACAAACTGATTCTTTTCTTTCTCTTATAAATAGGAGCCAAAAAGAGAAGAGAAATGATCCTTGAACTTTTTTTGGAGAGATATAACAACAGAGAAAAAAAGAGAGAGAAAAGGAGATTTCTTCAGAAGAGAAAAAAACCCTAGGTGAGAAAGGGGAAAGAGATCTAAGTTCCATAAAACAAAGAGAATTTAATTCTCAATTTAAGAGTTTAACTCTTCTGAATAAGAACTTATTTCTTCTTTTGGTTGAAAATCTGCAGAAGACGATCTCCCCACAAGTTGAGAATTTAATTCTCATCGGGAAGATTCTCCCTTGCTGATCCAAAACTTAGAGGGAGAATTGAGTTTAAGGAATTTAATTCCCCCAAATTCATAGGAATTTAATTCCTCCAAATGAAATTAGGGTTTAACCCTATATGAGAATTTAATTCTCCCAAATTCATAGGAATTCAATTCCTCCATATAAAACTAGGGTTTAACCCTACATAAGAATTTAATTCTTCCATATACATAGGAATTTAATTCCTCAAAACAGAATTAGGGTTTAACCCTACCAAAGAATTTAATCCTCAAACAAAGGACTTAAATTATCCATGCATGTAAACGTAGTCACATGGCAACACGTGACCCTTCCTTTAATGATCAGAAAAGAATGAATGAGACATGGTTACGTGCCCCCACGTGACCCTCAAATAGACTCCTCAAAACGAGAAAGAAAAAGCTTGGAGGCAATGACTCACGTGCTTACACGTGACCCTCAAATCTAAAGGAAATAAAGCCAAAGGCAAAACTGATTTAGGACGCCTCACGTGTCCCCACGTGACCCCAGACTACCACCTTTTAAAAAAAAAGGGTAAATGAGGGAAAACAGAGGAATTAATACCCAATACATGGGCACTATCACGTGCCCACACGTAATGATTACAAAGATTAAGTGTTTAACGCTTATTTGAATATTCTGGGAAAAAAATAAAGGAAGTCTGGCCCTATTCTCAGGCGCCTCACGTGACCCCACGTGACCACCTCACTTTTAATGTTTAACACTATTTTAAGTGCTTCATCCCTAGTGTTCAACACTATTTTTAGCGCATCACGTGGGAACACGTGATCGCCAAATATCCTCTAGTGTTTAACACTATTTTCAAACCAGTCTTAGCCCAAAGTCAGCTAAGTTTTCCAGAGACAAGATCTCCCCTTTGATTGAACCCCAACTACATTCTTCCAAAATTGATCATTTTATATGACATTCAAAATAAACCCCAGAGCCATAATGAATGGTCAGCGCCCAGTAAAAGACAAAATGTTGTCAGATCCTCAAACCCTTATTTAGCATTGCTAAATAAATAGGAGGCTGAACCCAGACAAATGTTCAACAGTCCAACAAAAGTCTAACATTTCAAGCCTAATTGGACTTAGTCCAAGTTGGCCATAAGCCTTCAATTTAGATTTAATCAAAGCTATATGCTCATAATCTAATTAATTAATCTTAGTTCCAAATTGGACTACAGATTTCCCAATCAACTTTGGTTCAAGGATACATCTCTTCACTCCTTTGATATTTGTCGTTGTAATCCTTCAACGTCTTCAGAGAGGTGACGGGTCCCGATAACCAATCATTCCATTGACTGTGGGGTCCTTAAACCCATGGACTATGATGTCCTTAACTTCGGACTGTGGGGTCCTTAAACCCATGGACTATGATGTCCTTAACCTGGACTGTGAGGTCTTTAAACTCATGGACTATAATGTCCTTAATCTTGGACCGAGATGTCCTTAAACTAACATTGGACCGAGATGTCTTTAAACTAACAATGGACCACCATGTCCTTAAACTGGTAATCGACCGTAATGTCCCTAAACTAAGCAATAGAGCCCAAATGCTCTCTTGTTGGATCTAAATGATCCCGTTAAGTTGACCTTAGTCTAAAATTAGACTAACGTATCCTTAACATACGTTTAAATTGATCTTAGTCTCAAATGAGACTAACGTATCCTTAAACCCAACCCCCAAACCCAAATCTAAGAAAATATGGATTTGGATTAATCCACGCCCTACGGGCGACAACATAAATTAGTCTCTGTATACAATCCAAGGGCAACCAAAAACAAAAAAAAAACACACGACACGAAGTGACCATCTGGAGAAGGAGAAAGTGGTTACCGCGATGCGGTAGCGTAATTAACTGTGGAGGCTTACGCCTGCAGGGAAGAGCGTCCCCATAATAAAAAAACCCCTCAAATGAGGGGGAATCTGATGAAGTCTGCTACATCGGCAGCATCCATTTAAACTTTCGATACATGGTGTTATAAATCAACTTGGCATCTTCGGAGAGGTGAAAGGATAGTACCAATTAGCATCTTCCCCGAATTCAGGCAAGACGGACCTACGCGGTCGCGTCTCTGTGTTTCGGAGGGGAACAGATTCTGGCACGCCCGGTGGGACCTCTTCCTCTCTCCACTCCACACTTTGTGTGTCGTGTTCGCGAACGAATCGCGGTTTAATATGGTTGCCCTTAGGTTCAAGGTACTAAGATTTGGTTTCACTCTCCTGCAGAAAACAGAAGATCAATGGCCTCTAACTGCTCCAGCTGCAACTGCAACTCCCGTTCCGCATCATCTGGAGGTGTAACCTACGGGCCTCAAGTGGCATCCCTTTTCACAATGCCAGTGGAGCAGGTGACTCAAGCCACCACTGAGCTGTTCTTCGGGACCATGCTCCCACCGATGAACTTCAACGTCCCTGTACCATTGCAAGAAGCACCGAAGAGCTTGGTCTTTAATCGGCTCACAACTACTACGGCCCCTCTCAACGGGTCGTCCAGCTCCAACGCCTCGGTCTTTGACAGACTGGGCCAAAACTTATTTGGGCCCATGAAGAAGCCCGCGATACCAGAAAAGGTTATCCCTAAGCGGATAGCCATTCCTGCTCATGAATTCGTCATGGCGGCTTCTCCTGCCAAAGGGTCGGTCTTCACAAGAATGACTATTTCAGCTCCTGTTCCAGGCGAAATCGTCAAGGCTGCTTCCCCTGCTCGGAAGTCTGCTTTCGATAGGTTGGCCATCCCCGCTCAGCAGACGTCAGTCTTCAACAGATTGACAGCGATAACTTCTGATCAAGACAGGGGGCATGAGGAAACCACCCCTCGTAGCTGAGATGATTCCAACTGCAAGACACGCTCGACGTCGCCACTGGCGCCGAGTGAGGAAGGCTGGGGGAAATTCCCCTTCCGGACTGACTCCGCCGGCTCTAACGGTGGAAGTTGATACTGCTGTTCCAACTGGGAACAGCTTTGAACCACTAAGGAGGGTGCGCAAAAACTCTCCGACTGCCGTGCTGAAGAGATCTCCTCCTCCTGTAGAGAATGCCCCAAAGGCGAAGCTAGAGCATCCCCCTCAGCGGTTGTCCTCTAAAATTTACAAAGTTTGGCGATAGGTCCAGGACTCGGTGATTGATCAAGATTACTCTCGTCGACAGAAAAAGGTGAAAGTTCAGCGAGAAGACGACCATCCTGTCAAGCCACAGAAGGCGATAGCTACTTGGGTGCCCACTGCAGCGGCCCCCTCAACTTCAACCGCCCACAAGAGAAGAAAGCCGGAGAAAATCCCCGCGTCTGCGATGAATCGCAGGATCACTGAATCCAAATGCCCTAAGGCTGGGGGCATGGTAGTGCATACCGTCTATATGGCATCCGGAAAAGAGGACAGCCGTATCTCTACAGGTCATCGACCGCTTACATGATCAGTGACTAAGCCTCAGGAGCAATAACAACAAAAGCTCCAGGAAATGCTAACAGCCATGGCCGCACTTACGGAACCGAAAGCAAGCCCGGAGACATTCTCGAAGCAGCGCCGTGAGCAGGCAACTGATGCCGAATTCCTTCGGAGAATGCTTGAGAAAAAGGACAAAGAGGCCGCGGAACAAGTGGCCAACATAAAACAAATGGCCATTCTATTCTAAGATATGGTCGGGATGATGTTACAGCCGGATTCTTCAGCTGAAGATCCTCCGATTATCCTTGAAGACGACCGAGCGGAGACGTCAAACCCTCTTCCGGCTTGTTCGGTAGCTAAATAGGAAACCATCTCAAAAGCTGCCCTGGATGATTATATATCTCAGCAAATACGGGCTCATCAAGCAAATGAAGCAACTGGCCAAGTCGTCAAAACTGGGCGACCATATCCAGGATGGTACGATCAGATCAAGTATCCGCCAGGATACACGATTCCTAAGTTTCACGTATACAAGGGGACAGGAAATCCCCATCAACATGCCGCTCAGTTCAGAGCTCTTTGCGGCAATACCGGAGGTGACGACAAATTGTTACTTCGTCAGTTCGTCGGCAGCTTGGCGGAAACGGCCTTTGAGTGGTATTCGGAGCCGCTCAACGACTCCGTCAAAACTTTTACAGAGATGGAATTGCTGTTCACCCAATATTTTGCGAGCGCTAGCGAACGTACCCCAATCACGGCACTGATCAATGCCAGGGTGAAGCCTGGAGAGACATGGGTGCAGTATGCGATACGATGGCGGAATTTGTGGTCAAAATGCAAGCAGCGTATCGAAGAAGCGCCTGTGGTAGGCATGTTCATGGGTACTCTCGACCCTCAAGCGACCATTTCGCAATTCATGATGTTCTTCAAGCCAACTACTTTCCAGGCCTTGATCGACAAGCTAGCCCGAATTGATCAGATGGGTCATAGACCATCTCCTTCAAAGACGGACTCTCGAAATGAAAAAGGGAAAGGAAAAGCAACTTTCGTCGCCGATACTCAACAACAGCCGAGCAACTTAAGGCCGGTTGTTCGCCAAAACAACATGCGTCCACGCCCATCCCTCGAGGAGAGACTGGGACGTCCTTACTCGTTTTCCCAGGATAAAACGAGGAGACTGTTCGAGCTGGCAGTGCACAACAGACTCATCAATCTGTCGGATCCAAAACGTCCGTTGCAGCCAGGCGATGTCAACAATCCTAATTACTGCCCTTACCACCAAGCAGTAAGCCATCCAATCGAAGATTGCTTCATCTTCAAAGGCTGGATTGAGGACCAATACCAACAAGGCAAGTTCGCATTATCCGAAAACTGGAAGGTGAGACCGCCACAACCTCACGCCCCTACAAATGTGGACATGCTGGAGGCATCGTGCTCATTCATAGAGAAAACCCCATGGACCAAAAAGTCCGTAAACTAGAAATTCGCCTCAAATACGGCAACGGCGGACCGCAATGTCCTAAAACTTGTGACGGACCGAAACGCCGTTAAACTAACGATAGACCACTATGTCCTAAAACTAGCTGTTGACCGAAACATCGATAAACTACTATGGACCACGGCATCCCAAGGCTGACAAAAAAAAGGTATGTCCATAAGCAAAATGGGCACGGATGAAAACCCGAAAGGGCTCTGTGAGTAAAAACAGCAGGGCTACCAGCGAGTTTGTGAAAACCCGAAAGGGCGCAATCTCGTTGAAAGACACTTGCAAGGTCCTCTCGACCTTGTAAGGAGAAAACTACCTATGTGAGATCCTTATGACTCACAAAGAAGCAACACATTTAGGAATCCCCATTCCTAAGGAGAAATTACACTTACGAGATCCTCATGACTCGTAGGGAGAACCCTCTTATGAGACCCTCACGGCTTATTAGATTCAAAAGCCTTAAGCTACAGGGATCTGAACCTGTTCTTAAGCAGTCATACACCCTGATTTTGCCCTACAAGCGGTTCAGTATTGACCCTTGTATACAATCCACGGGCGCGAATAAACATTTCCCTAACAAAGTCCCACCCGCGACTAGGGATATGTTTATACAGTGGACAACCCTTGTAAGACCTCTTGACTTATAGGAGAAAATACTCTTGTAAGATCCTTATGACTTATAAGAGACCATACACTTAAGACTCCTTATGATTCTTAAGGAGAAAACGCACCTACGAGATCCTCACGACTCGCAGGGAGAAATACCTTTATGAGACCCTTACGGCTCATGAAGTCAAAAGCCTTAGTCGACAGGATCCTAATTCTGTTTGTTAAGCCACCTTTGTTCGACATCGACAAAGGCAAATGATGATTCGCTCCTGACAATATCCCAGTTGTAGTGATACTGATGCTGAAATCGGTGTCAAATCCCAAAACTCACAGTGAAAAACCGGCGAATTACAAATGCATACGAAATAGCCGAAATGATAGGGCAGCTTGCAAATTAGCAAGTAAAAATGTATGCATGCGAAATAGCCGAAATGATTGGGCAACTCACAATAAAAAGCAGCGAGTAAAAATAAAACAAATAGGCGAAATGATTGGGCACCGCGAAAAATAGACGAAATGATTGGGCAATCGCGACTTTCGCGATATAAAAGCTGAAATAATAGAGCATCGCGGAAAGAAAAATATATAAAATGAAACCTTTTGCCTTACAGGTGAGATCACATTGATCCCTGTATACAATCTAGGGGCACAAACAAAGAGGGAACCATACATTCCCACCAGGCTCCATCAGAAAAAGAAGCCAAATCTCGACGGTTCACAGACAGCCTGGAGATCATCTCAACATTCGTCTCATTTCAACAGACACAACATCAACAAATCGGAGCTACGGCGAAGTTCCCAGTTCCATGACTCGGCGATGCACAGACAACCGAGAGTCAACCCCCGACTCCGTGAAATGCGGATAAAGTCAACCAATCCTGGTTTCGTGGGACACGGTTTATGTCAATCCTGACCTCGTGGGAAGCATCCAGAGCAAATCCTGGTTTCGTGGAACACGGCCTATATCAATCTTGACCCCGTGGGAAGCATCCAGAGCAAATCCTAGCTTCGTGGAACACGGCCTATGTCAATCCTGACCTCGTGGGAAATGTCCAGAGCGGATCCTGGTCCTTGCGGAACACGGCTTATGTCAATCCTGACCCCGTGGGAAGCGCCCAGAGAAAATCCTGGTTTCGTGGAACACGGCTTATGTCAATCCTGACCCCGTAGGAAGCGTCCAGAGTGGATCCTGGTCCTTGCGGAACACGGCTATGTCCCTGTGGGAAGCATCCAGAGCAAATCCTGGTTTCGTGGAACACGGCTCATATCAATTCTGACCCCGTGGGAAGCGTCCAGAGTGGATCCTGGTCCTTGCGGAACACGGCTTATGTCAATCCTAACCCGTGGGAAGCATCCAGAGCGGATCCTGGTCCTTGGGGAACACGGCTTATGTCAATCCTGACCCCGTGGGAAGCGTCCAGAGCGGATCCTGGTCCTTACGGAACACGGCTTATGTCAATCCTGACCCCGTGGGAAGCATACAGAGTGGATCATGTTCCTTGCGGAACACGGCTTATGTCAATCCTGACCCCGTGGGAAGCATCCAGAGAAAATCCTGGTTTCGTGGAACACGGCTATGTCCCCGTGGGAAACATCCAGAGCAAATCCTGGTTTCGTGGAACACGGCTTATGTCAATCCTGACCCCGTGAGAAGCGTCCAGAGCGGATCCTGGTCCTTGCGGAACACGGCTTATGTCGATCCTGACCCCGTGGGAAGCATCCAGAGCAAATCCTGGTTTCGTGGAACACGGCTTATGTCAATCCTGACCTCGTGGGAAACGTCCAGAGCGGAGCCTGGTCCTTGCGGAACACGGCTGTGTCAATCCTGACCCTGTGGGAAGCATCCAGAGCAAATCCTGGTTTCATGGAACACGGCTTATGTCAATCCTGACCCCGTGGGAAGTCTCCAGAGCGGAACCTGGTCCTTATGGAACACGGCTTATGTCAATCCTGACCCGTGGGAAACATCCAGAGCAAATCCTGGTTTCGTGGAACACGGCCTATGTCAATCCTGACCCCATGGGAAACGTCCAGAGCGGAGCCTGATCCTCGCGGAACACGGCTATGTCAATCCTGACCCCGTGGGAAGCATCCAGAGCAAATCCTGGTTTCGTGGAACATGGCCTATGTCAATCCTGACCCCGTGGGAAACGTCCAAAGCGGAGCCTGGTCCTCGTGGAACACGGCTATGTCAATCCTGACCCCGTGGGAAGCATCCAGAGCAAATCCTGATTTCGTGGAACATGGCCTATGTCAATCCTGACCCCTTGGGAAACATACAGAGCGGATCCTGGTCCTTGCGTAACACGGCTATGTCAATACTGACCCCGTAGGAAACGTCCAGAGCGGATCCTGGTCCTTGCGGAACATGGCTATGTCAATCCTGACCCGTGAGAAGCATCCAGAGCAAATCCTGGTCCCATAGAACACGGCTAAAGTTAATCTTGACCCCATGGGAAATGGCCAGGGCAACCCCCGATTCCGTGAAATGCGGATAATGTCAACCTCATCCACCACTTATGGGTCCTCACGACTCGTAAGGGAGAAAACTCTTTTGTGAGATCCTTACGACTCTCATGAGAAAACGCACTTAGGAATCCTCACGATTCTTAATGAGAAATTACACCTACAGGATCCTCTCGACCTGTAGGGAGAAAATTCTTTATGAGACCCTCACGGCTCATAAAGTTGAAAAGTCTTAGGAGGCAGATCCTAACCCTGTCTCCCGAGCCATCGTTGCTTCACAGAGAGGTTAAGGTAGATTTTCTACAGGCCACACTCTCCGACAAGAAAAGAAATAATCACTTACGGGTCTTCTCGACTTGTAAGGAAGAAAGTTCTCTTGTGAGATCTTTACGACTCTCAAGAGAAAACACACTTAGGAATCCTCACGATTCTTAAGGAGAAATTACACTTACGAGATCCTTACGACTCGTAAAGAGAAATACCTTTATGAGACCCTCACGGCTCATAAAGTTGGAAAGCCTTAGGAGGCAGATCTGAGCCTGACTCCTAATCCATTGCTGTCCTACAAGGAGATTAAAATAGAGTATCCAGAAAATGCATTTACTAAAAGGGATACATCATCGTGAAACAAAATATGTCTTTTATTCATGAATCAAAATGAATACAAATTACAATTTATGAAAGAAAAAAGAAATACACTCATTCAGGAGTATGTACAAAAGAAGAATAGAAAAAATATACAATTCTTCAAGCCGGCGGACGATTTAATAGGTTTGCCAGTTCATCCTTTTTTTGCTGGGCCTCGGCTTCATGATTTATTATCGTCAAGAGACGGGCCTCCGCTTGAGCCTGTTGAGCCTGGTATGAGGCAAGCCGACTTTCAAGCTCCTTTTCGATAACCTTATGAGCTTCGACCATTTCGCGAGTGAAAATGACGGCTTTATCAATAGCTACCACCTCTCTGATAGCTTCTTGAAGCACCCGCCAAAGTTCATACGCCCGAGTGGTCTTGGCCGTAAGATTAGCTTGAAGTTCCCCCAGCACAGTTGAAGCCAGCTGCCTCTCTGAAAATTTTTGGCTGAGCCTCTTCTCGCATGACAGCATATTCGCAGCGCACCGCTCAATCAGTCCCCGTAAGCTCGCCTTTGCAGCCATAACCTCTGAAGGAAGGCGTGTACATTCAAGACTATGCAAGCAAGCCTCCACCTGACGACAGAACTCAATCCAGACTTGCACCAATATTTCACTATGGTAAGTAGCAAGAAAGGGAAGAGAACCGTTGGCTTCAGCGGCAAATGCTTCGGCCGTGATCAGACTGCCAGCACGAAGGTCTTCAATCAGAGCTGATAAGGAGTGAAGGCTTAGCTTTGCCATCCATTCAGAAGCACGTAGAGCGTAGGGGCCGGACGACATGACAATGCGAGATTCCAGCGGGGTAAGAACTGGCAAAGCTGTTAAGATTTATAAAAAGAAATCAGCGAGACTTGTAAGCAAAGAGCAGATGGAAAAGTGTCGAAACTTTACTTACCCACAGTCATGCAAGAAGGGTCTGAAGGCTCCCCAGGCCCGTCAAGAATCTCAACTTCGTCATCAGCTTCCAGAACTGTAGAAGACATCAGTATCATTATATGAAATAATAATAATACCGTGAAGAGAAAGCAAATAACGCTAACCTTGCCCAGAAGAGAGGACGATGCGTTGAGGGGATATCGCCTGCGGAGCGGCCATCTCTAACAGACGCTGGAAAGACTTCCTGGGGGACAAGTCCATGATAGACGCCGCCAATCCTTGTAACTCTGAAAAGACAAAAAGGTTCAGATAATGGAGAGATTATTAAAATAAAATATAGAGGGCTACTTTCGATGCTCCTCCCACTCTGGACTGGAGGTATAGCAGCTTCGGCGGCCTCCTCCATGCCCCCAGGCATATCATCGGGGACGTAAGCCGGTATAACAACTTCCAACTGAGGAGCGGCGGCCACCACTGCGGGCTCCAATGAAAGGACGTTGGCCCCGACTACCTGTCCCTTAGCCTCTGGGCCGTCCCCAGAAAGATCCATTGAATCCACGGCCGATGAAGATGCCTCTTCCAGGGGAGCAAGCACCGAAGGAACGGGATTCACCGAGGGGAGCTCCGTGGCAGGAACAGCAGTTGCATAGACCCCCTCCACACTTACTAGTGTCTCATCGGGGATATTTGTGGAGTCCATAAGCAAGGAGCGACTCGAACTCAGATCCTCCGCCATTGCCAAAGTCCCTGCAAAGTTTTCATGAGGATAAGGATATATATATATATATATATATATATATATATATAAGCAATACAAAATACTACAAAAGGATATATAAGTATACCAATGCGCAAAGGAGCTTCTAGTATGGCTTGTTCAAGCCGACGTTCCTTCCTGAGGAGGTATGCTCGCCGGGGTTCGAGGGTAGACTCGTGGTCACCGGTCCACAATGAAAGCGCATCTTCGGCATCGGCCGAGATAGGCTGTTTAAGAGCTATCTCGCCTCTCTCTTCCAAAGGACCTATAAATATCCGCCGTATCGATGGAGGATCTTCGTCGAAGATGACGGCAGGATAAGGCCTCTTCGGGATCCTTACATTCTCAGTCTCATCCTGAGAGTGTCTTATAGCCTCAGCCAGTTGTGCGGCTTCCTCGGCAGATGAACCCAGGAAAAGAAAACCATCATCCGATTCTTGCATAGCTAGTGGTTCATCTTGAAGGATAGGCTCTGATTCCACTAAAAGGTCGAGCAGATTGGTGACCGTCTTCTGTCGCCTCTTTGACACAGAACTAGCACCAGAAGATGATCGCTTCTTTCCTCTCGGTGCTTTGCTGCGGTGTTGACCCACTTCGCCTTCAATATCCTCACTCGGCGGTGCTACCGACGACGACACTGCCATTGCTGACGCTGCAGCTGATGATACTGCTACTGGCGCCTTATTGGCCCTTGATTGAGCTCTAGTGCGCAGCGGCATACCAGCTGTGGGAGTTAGATCCACTTCAGCTGCCTCATGAATAAGCACGACACCGGTATCTCTCAAGGGAGGGAGAACCACTGCTCGCAGTTGCGGCGGGACTCCCGTAGCCTGGATCGGAATGGGAGCCCTATATCCGAGGAGCACCCTCCTCTCCTCAGCAATAATGGGACTGACTCTGTGGAGGTACCAGCCCATGAAAGCCTCCACACATTGAGGAATGTAGTCAGCTTCAGGAATCATAAAGCGAGAGCCGGTGTTCAGCCGCATGAAGTGATGAGCGGCGTCACGAACAACTTCCGACGACGGGCTGGGCTCCACCATAAACGCCTCAAAGGGGACACCCTGGTCATATCCCAATTGCCGAGCAAATCGGTGTGGGTTGTACCGCATAAAAAGAGCCGCACCGTTTTGACGAAACACCAGATAACTCGGTCTAATTGAATATAAGTGCGCGGCTTCCTTAGGCTTCAGGGAGGGTGCTCCCTCTTTTGACAAGTCAAAAAGCTGCTGAATCTGTCCTGAAGGAGCAGAGAGGACTCGATCGTTAAACACCATCCCGCCCACATTGGCATAGGGACTAAGCAGCACACGGATAGCGCCGGACTGAGTCGGATCAGGTGCAGAAGCATTCACCAACCTCATGAGCCGCGGGAAAGTGTAGGCATCATAAAAGCTGGGTTTCTGATGCGCGGCAAATGCCCCTAGCACGTGCATCTCAATCCATGATGTAAAGTAATGAAGAGAGAAATTTACCACATTCATGCCTGGAGTTGAAGTATTGGCTGCGGCGCTTAGCCCATAATACAGATGCGCTAGCCCTGCAATGCCCACAGCTAGCCGCGTCCCTTCGGCAATGCGATGGGCAGGGTAAATGACCGAGGCTCTCATGAAACGATGGTGCGTGGGAATGGCGAACCAGCTGAGCCAGACGCTGATAAAACCCACGAAAAAAGTCTCTTCATCTATACCAGGGGCTGCGATCGACTCAAAAGACACAGCTGACAGGATTGGAATGTAGAACTGTGGCAAATCCTCTTCTTTAGCCGGTAGCTTATTTAGACCAAACCCGAAAGGGTCGTTGATATTTGCGAACTTCGGAGCCGTCTTTGATAAAATGTCTCCGCGAAGGAAGTAGGCAATAAAGCTTTTGAAAGTGACACCCTGCTCATCTGATTCTGCGAACAACTATTCAAAAATGCCCAGAGCCTTGATTAGACTTCGGTGCTTGTGGCGAACGACATTTTCAGTCAACAAGCCGTCAAGCATAGCAGGCTCAACTTCAAAAACATATTCATCAGAAGGCAGCAGTTCTTCGTAGAGCATCCCCCTGATCGGCAACCCCGAGATCTCGCGAAACTCTTCCAGAGAAATTGAAACTTCGCGGTCCCCTAGTAAAAAGGTATTGGTGGGAAGATTCCATGGATTAAGGAAAGCCTTAACCCACCAGACATGGGGGGACTGATAGTGGAAAAGAGACGCGTACACTGCCTGATAGAGCCCGACCCTCTGCAGTCGCGCACGATGGGCAAACAGGATATAGCGAGCCCAGAGGAGGTAGCCCGTGGAATGTCGAGGAGTAAGCCCTATTTTGTAAACCTGTCCCCATGGCTGGGCTTCATCTTGGCAGATTCGACGCCCTAAGATGTCTATAGCCGGCACATGGTGGTTTGGAATCCCAGTTGTCGACGGCTCAAGCCGTCCCGTGGGGGTCCAATTCAACATCTCCACAGCAAAGGGGGTCCGTGGACGCTCCATCGGCAAAAATGGGTAGGTAGGCTCCGTTGGTATCTCGCAGAGAAAGCTGCGGCGACCGCGGATGATATGCCCGTACCAGGTCCCCCATAAAAGCAAGTTGGTGCAATTAGGGTCGTGAGCTCTAATCATCGCCGTTACCTCTTCATCAGACGGTGATTGAGGAAAGGCAGCCTCCGAGCGGGTGAAAGGGAAGTATGGAAGGGAAGCCATTGTTTCTGAAATAAAGGAAGGGGAAACTGTTAGTGAAGCAAACACATGTATATATATGTTTATAAATGTATATATATAAAAAGACAGTGGAAGAAAGCGACAAAAGACTTATTTTATGAGACCATTGGTTACAAAACACAGGGGCCCCACAAAATCAAGATGGCTCACTAATGATGAGGCAGGGTAATCATTATGAGAATAAAAGGAAGATTCTCAATAAATGAACAATGGATTTCAAATGACTCTACACATTCCCCCAAAATGAAACCCATCTTGGACTCTGCGAAAATCAAGTAGAACCTCTACTGAAATTTTTTCTTTAAGAACAACTCAGGATAAAAAAAAATATCCCAAGAAGTCTTCTTTTAAAGAACTAAGTTCTTTAGAGCAATTAAATTCCTTTTGAACAGAGGAATTAAATTCCCAGGAAACATTTTCAGAGCTAAAAGACTCTTTGGAATGGAATTAAATTCCATAAAAGAGATAAGTATCACCATCGATCCCTGAGATCAGAGAAGCCCCAGCAAGAGGAGTTTATTATTTAAGGACTGGAAATTTTTAAAGAACTTGGAAAGATGGGTTCTTTTTAAAGGGAAAAACCCTTGGTATGGATTTAAAATCCAAGAGAAAATTTCTACAAGGAGTTCCTCAACCGTTCAAGATTCTTACCTGAAAAAGGAAATCTTTTGTTGACAGAGTTAAACTCTGGAAATTTTTGAAACAAGAGAACTAAGCTCTGGGAAAGAGAATTAAATTTTCAGAGGAAAACCGAGCAAGGAAGAAGATGGAAAAAGTTGAGGCGCTTCTGAAGAGACCCATGCATTTATAGGATGTGATGGGGAACGGTTCATCTTCCCTGTTCCCTAAACAGATCCAACGGTCATAAAGGTGACAGCGTTGCACTCACGTGCAAACACATGAGAACAACGCTGTAGGGGCATTTGTTCCCTCATAAAATATCAGGAAAAACCCCAATGGGGTATCACGTGCTCACACGTGACCAAGAGTCACGTGCTCACATGTGATAGCTTCCTGAGGGCTCTGTTATAATAGAATTGAATTCTAATCAACAGGACTCACATGCCCACACGTGATGGACCTCTTAAACTCACTAAAAGGGATTAAAAAATAAATTATAAAACAGCAGGGAACACCCCAATGGGGCATCATGTGCCCACACTTGACCACAAGTCACGTGCAGACACGTGATGAGTTCCCAAGTTCTCTGGCTAATAAGAATTAAATTCTAACAATGGGGTCACGTGCCAACATGTGGTAGGCCTTTAAACTCACTGAAATGAATTAAAAGTATAATAAAACAGCAAGGAAAAATACCAATGGGGCATCACGTGCCCATACGTGACCACAAGTCACGTGCAGACACGTGATGGGTTCCCAAGTACTTTAAACAATAGAATTAAATTCTGGTTAAATACTTAATTGGGGAGTCACGTGTCAACACATGATGGGATCCTAAGATCTTTGAGATAATAGAATTAAATTCTAATTAAGGGAAATCAAAAGCCTTAATATTTTCCTCGATCTTTCCAAACAGAAGGATTGTGCTCTGTAAAGTGGAGCACCGTTGGATTAAAAATCACCAATTTATGGAAAGATTTTATACAAGGAAAGATTTCTCTGAAATTCACCAAGAATAACAAACAGAGTATCTTTTGGATTAAAAATCCAATGGTGAATAAAATTCACTGGATGATCTAAAAAGATCACGTTGGTTACAAAAACAACCAAAATCTTTAAATGAAAGATGGACTAAACAAACTGATTCTTTTCTTTCTCTTATAAATAGGATCCAAGAAGAGAAGAGAAAGGATCCTTAAACTTTTTTTTGGAGAGATACAACAACAGAGAAAAAAAGAGAGAGAAAAGGAGATTTCTTCAGAAGAGAAAAAACCCTAGGTGAGAAAGGGGAAAGAGATCTAAATTCCATAAAACAAAGAGAATTTAATTCTCAATTTAAGAGTTTAACTCTTCTTAATAAGAACTTAGTTCTTCTTTTGGTTGAAGATCTGCAAAAGCAGATCTCCCCATAAGTTGAGAATTTAATTCTCATCGGGAAGATTCTGCCATGCAGATCCAAAACTTAGAGGGAGAATTGAGTTTAAGGAATTTAATTCCCCCAAATTCATAGAAATTTAATTCCTCCAAATGAAACTAGGGTTTAACCCTATATGAGAATTTAATTCTCCTAAATTCATAGGAATTCAATTCCTCCAAATAAAACTAGGGTTTAATCCTAGATAAGAATTTAATTCTTCCATATACATAGCAATTTAATTCCTCAAAACAGAATTAGGGTTTAACCCTACCAAAGAATTTAATCCTCAAACAAAGGACTTAAATTATCCATGCATGTAAATGTGGTCACGTGGCAACACGTGACCCTTCCTTTAATGATCAGAAAAGAATGAATGAGACATGGTCACGTGCCCCCACGTGACCCTCAAACAGACTCCTCAAAACGAGAAAGAAAAAGCTTGGAGACAATGCCTCACAGGCTCACACGTGACCCTCAAAACTAAAGGGAATAAAGCCAAAGGCAAAACTGATTTAGGGCGCCTCACGTGTCCCCACGTGACCCCTGACTAACACCTTTTTAAAAAAAAAAGGTAAATGAGGGAAAACAGAGGAATTAATACCCAATACATGGGCACTATCACGTGCCCACACGTGATGATTACAAAGATTAAGTGTTTAACGCTTATTTGAATATTCTGGGAAGAAAATAAAGGAAGTCTGGCCCTATTCTCAGGCGCCTCACGTGACCCCACGTGACCACCTCACTTTTAATGTTTAATACTATTTTAAGTGCTTCATCATTATTGTTTAACACTATTTTCAGCGCATCACGTGAGAACACGTGATCGCCAAATATCCTCTAGTGTTTAACACTATTTTCAAACCAGTCTTAGCCCAAAGTCAGCTAAGTTTTCCAGAGACAAGATCTCCCCTTTGATTGAACCCCAACTACATTCTTCCAAAATTGATCATTTTATATAACATTCAAAATAAACCCCAGAGCCATGATGAATGGTCAGCGCCCAGTAAAAGACAAAATGTTGTCAGATCCTCAAACCCTTGTTTAGCATTGCTAAATAATAGGAGGCTGAACCCAGATAAATGTTCAACAGTCCAACAAAGGTCCAACATTTCAAGCCTAACTGGACTTAGCCCAAGTTGGCCTTAAGTCCTCAATTCTGATTTATCCGAGCCTATATGTTCTTAATCTAATTAATTGATCTTAGTTCCAAATTGGAATACAGATTTCCCAATCAACCTTGGTTCAAGGGTACATCTCTTCACTCCTTTGATATTTGTTGTTGTAATCCTTCAACGTCTTCAGAGAGGTGACGGGTCCTGATAACCAATCATTCCATGGACTGTGGGGTCCTTAAACTCGTGGACTATGATGTCCTTAAGCTCGGACTGTGGGGTCCTTAAACCCATGGGCTATGATGTCCTTAACCTGGACTGTGAGGTCTTTAAACTCATGGACTATGAGTTCCTTAACCTTGGACCGAGATGTCCTTAAACTAACAATGGACCACCATGTCCTTAAACTGGTAATCGTCCATAATGTCCCTAAACTAAGCAATAGAGCCCAAATGCTCTCTTATTGGATCTAAATGATTCTGTTAAGTTGACCTTAGTCTAAAATTAGACTAACGTATCCTTAACATACGTTTAAGTTGATCTTAGTCTCAAATGAGACTAACGTAGCCTTAAACCCAACCCCCAAACCTAAATCTAAGAAAATACGGATTTGGACTAATCCACGCCCTACGGGCGACAACATAAATTAGTCTCCGTATACAATCCAAAAGCAACCAAAAAAAAAACAAACACACACGACACGAAGTGACCATCTGGAGAAGGAAAAAGTGGTTACCGCGATGCGGTAGCGTAATTAACTGCAGGGGCTTGCGCCTGCAGGGAAGAGCGCCCCCATAATTAAAAAACCCCTCAAATGAGAGGGAATCTGACGAAGTCTGCTATATCGGCCGCATCCATTTAAACCTTCGATACATGGTGTCATAAATCAACTTGGCATCTTCGGAGAGGTGGACGGATAGCACCAATTAGCATCTGCCCCGAATTTAGGCAAGACGGACCTACGCGGTCGCGTCTCTGTGTTTCAGAGGGGAACAAGAGTACCTTTCATGTCTGTTGCATATACATATTGTCATACTTATACTATTAGATTTCCTGTGATAGATTATCGCTGTTAGTTCATACTTGCGATTACTGTATAATGTTATTTACTATTCACGAGTTGGCAACTCACCCCCGTTATGCCGCAGGGTTTTTCAGGTCTGATCATCAGAGTGATCGCGACATGGTGCCTTGTTATCTCTACTTTTGCAGATACCGCTACGGTTGGCTGTGAGGCCGTTTGCTTTAGGTGGGTTGTGGTTATTCGATGTTGTACATTGTATATCTCTTGTATCTAGTACTCTCCATCTACCACCTTCATGTATTGACTTAGAGACGAGTTGTGAGGATCGATGTTGTATATTCTTATGATTCTGGTTGTCGTGCTCATGTGAGCCGGCCTTTTATATATGTGGTTTATCTTTTCTTCGCTACGGCGTCGTATATCTGTTGTGGTGGTTGTTCCACCGTTGGGCGAGATTTGCTCCCGTTTGAGGATACTTTACTTTTATCTTATGTTTGTACCCGTTTCGGGGCTAGTTTTTACAAAGGAGGTGCTGCCGAAATTTTTATGAAAAACAAACTTAAATTTAAAAGTTTTTGCATCGAGATTTTTAAAAGTGATATATCTTTCTTTCTTGTAATGGTTTAGATTGCCGGGTTTTCGGCTTACTTAATTGCGTTACGCTTGTTAACGTTACGTAGTTTAAGTGCCGGTCATGTGCCCAATTTTGGGTCATGACACTTTGGCTCAGCATCATTCTGAAATTTCTAGCCAAAACTTTCAAAAAATTTCTAAGTACAAGTGAAGTAAAGAGGAGTTAGCAAGCGGTCAACTTCCGGCGAAGAATCGAAGCAACATCCGGAGCTCCCGCGACACCACGACAACACTTTACTCTTCTTCTACCTTTTCATAGTATAATCAAATAGTAAGTCCATCTCAAACTCCCTTTCTCTTCTTTGAAATTCTTTTTAATCAAAATCGGTAAAATTGGAGTTAATACCGATATCTATTTTCTAAACTCTAGAAACTCCACTTTTTCTTATATATTGTTCATCCAAATTCTTACACAATACTTGTAAACTTAATACCAATATTTAGAATAAATTTTATCCTAGAATATTAGGTAAAATAACTTTAATTTAATTTTTTCATTAAAATACCATGAACTTTAATATCATCTCTTTAGTTTTGTTACAACTATACCTTTAGAAAAAACTTCACGGGGTAACGACCTACCCCTCACGTACACTCTTATTTCATAGCACGATACCTTTTTGTATGAAGAAAATATTAAATTAAAATACCACTTACTTTAAAAAACCGGTTTCTTTTAAACAGTATTTCGATTCTTTTGCGATTATGCCTCTACAACCCTCTTTAGGGGACCCGCCAATGGATGCTGTGGATTCTCACATTCTTGGGCTAGTAGACCGAAACACAGACCTCCTCACGGAGCATTCGGTCTCGAAAGGTTTTAAATACGGTTTTTAAGAAAAATGAATTTTCTAAATAAATAAAGAAATTTAATTTTTAATAATTATATAAAAATTATAAATCCTCATTTTCAAAATATAATAAACTTATTTTTTTAAAATGAAAGATTAACAAGTTTTAATAAAATACCATCAAGTTACCAAAAGACAACTCTTTTCAATAAAATATCATGAACTTCCAAAATTAATTGTTTATCAATAAAATACCTCAAATCCTTAAAACTCATGCTCATGAAAACCCTAATAATATAAATAACCTTTCAAGGTTTATTTTTAACTATATTATAATATTTTTTCCTAAAACCCCCTCGAGTTATATAAAACAATATTTAAGGACTTTAGTAAATATAGGTTTAAGCGGGATCAATTCTCTTGAGCCCTAGGGATCCGGAGAAAGTGAGTACTTGCCTATTTAAGATAGAAAACTTAACGGAGTTATTAATGGTAATTGTCTTGGAAAAAGACACAAATCCTGCCGTCCAGGTGCAGCAGTTACCAATGACCCCCGAACCTAATTCGAGATCTAAATCCGTTTACAAGTGTCTGACTCAGTGTGAGTCTAATTCAAACCTGAATCCAATTCAAATATGAATCCAATATCAAACAAGAACCTGAATACTTGATCATGAATATGAATATTCGAACCCAAACATCAATATCAAACATGTATACTTGACTTGACTTGACCGAACCATGGTTATAACTTGACTTGAATACTTGCATACTTGATTACATCCTGAACATGACTACTTGAACAACTTGTATCCTTGGTTTTTGCAAGTATGATAATTATAATTTATACAAAACAATACGCGGGGATAAAGGGGTAGATTGGTACGGAACGTATAATAATGGCACGAAAGGTCACTTAAAAGACACCTACATGAATTCTCGTGCCGTTGTCCTGTGGGTTATGACAAGGCCTTGTACTACATATTACCATAGCCCATGGGGTAAGATGGACTCCTCTCGTATACATGAATACTTTCTGTACCAAGCTACAAACAAGCATGTTATAATAATCATCATATACCGGTAATCAATCATACACACCTTACCTGTTCTTTTCACATTACTTGCTATATTCTCTTCTTCTTTTGGGACTTACCGAGCACTAGTTCGCTGACGACATTCTTTTCTATTTCTTTTTTTGGAATGTTCGTCAGGAGGACAGGACTCTCAGCAGATCGAGCCTAGCCAGGAGAACTTGGATCAGCTCACCGCTCAGCCGGACTACTAGCTCTTCTTGTACTTACTTTCATTTTGTATGCCACTGTTTAGGCAATGCTTTATTCATTGTATCTTTTCTTTTCAAACATTTATATGTAAAGATGAATGTAAATAAAGTTGCTGTTATTTTATATCACTTATCATTCTATTCATTTTATATATTGCTTAATTACACTTAACATATTTATTTCTTAGTAAATACGTTGCGGCCTGCCACGTCACCGTCTCCATATACTGGGAAGCCACGGTTGCCGGAGATTGGAATCCCCACAATCAATAAACCCTTTCCTATCTCAGGTAGGGAGAATCTGTACACAACTAACAAGCGAGCGTATCCTATCTTAATAGGGTGATGAAAAACACTCTACATGCCGTAGGCAAGATTAATTAATTAACCATAAGTAGGGTTGGTCTCGGGATCGGACCAGGTCGTGGCCGTGGGCATGGGCCGGGGCCTTGGAAAGGGGGTTATGGAACGGGTTCGATCTTACGGGTGCACAACACTTTGTACTTAGCATGTATGCATCGTGGCCTAGTTTGCCGCCCATTGGCACCTACATGGCAGCCTAGTAGGCTGTCTAGTTGTATATTACATTGGCAATCACGTGGCTGCATCTTAGGCTACCTTTCAGGAGGATTGAGGCTCTTGGGCTACTCTGGACAGTTCGGGCTGATTAAGTGGAGACTGTTGGGCTGTCCATCAGTTACAAAGAGTTGTAACTGATGAGGTCTTTAGGCTGGGTCTGAGATCTCTATATATGGAGAGCTCAGACTATAGAGAAAAGATACTAGAAAACGTTGCATGGAAAGAAGAGAAGCACAAAACTACTTTCATAGTTCTTGAACCATATTCATAGTTCATAAAGAAGAAGAAACAAAGAACTATTTCCATAGTTCTCAAGAACTGAAACTAAACTACTCTGTAGTTCTTCGAAACCGAAAAGAAATATAGAACTACTTGTAGTTCTATTCTACTCCAATATCTGAATAGTAATTTCATCCTAATCAGAAGAATTCAATTGAATTTGAGAACAGAGAATATTGCAAAATATTCTTAACGATCTCAATTCAGAATTCCAAAGAATATTACTAAATATTCTAAGTATTAGAACTTCTGAAAGTGCCGCAACATACTTTCGTTAATTAGCCCAGAACCAGAGAGCTCTGCCCATGCGCCATCGGATCATCAATCGCGGCCAGAACTAAATTGCTGGTTGCTGCACACCAGAATTCATAGTTGTTGCTCCTGGAGTAGATCGGCTTTCTGATCCTTGCACTGGAGTAGGATGAGTTTGCTTTAAGCTCCGTGTTACTAAATGCATAGCTGCTCTTGATTGATCTAGCAATAGATCTTTACGGTTTACTTGCAGATTTTTAAAAAAAATCTAGCGTCCATTTTCTCACCTACTCCGTCGAACATCTGAAATGGACGCTATAAGAACTATGGGCCTTGAATGCCTGAAACTTGAGAGTTTCGACTTCAACGCTTCGCATTGCAAAACAATATTTGGAATGCAACTCCTAAATATTTTTTATAGTCTCCGAAGACAAGATGAATTTTGATGATGACAAGGATGCAAAGGCAGAAAAGAAATGAAATCGCGAAAACCATTTCTACATGAGTTATCTCCTTAATTGCCTCGCCGATCACCTTGCCGACGCCTATTATCACGAGTCTTCTGCAAAGGAGATTTAGGAATCGTTGGAGAAACAATACAAGGACGGGTAGAAATTGTTGAAAACTCATTTAATCAACAAGTTTCTCGACATTAAGTTTGAAGATGATAAAGAAGTGTTGTCTCAAGTTAAAGAACTTGAAAAAATTGTAATGAAATTAAAAGATGAAAAAATTGTATTGGTTAATACTTTCATTGCAGGTACTATCATCAACAAACTCCTCCTTCATGGATGTCGTTTTCAACAACATGCATAGAAGAAAAACACAGGTTTCCTTGGAGGACCTTAAGCGGTATATCCGTATTGAAGATGAAATTCGAACTCGTTCTACAAACGAGTTGCTTACCAAGCAGAAGTCATCAAAAATCCGGTTTCTTCCAAACCGAATTTCAAGAAGAAAAAGTAGAACTTCAAGAACAAAAGGAAGAAAACTTTCAGTCTGAATGTTCAGAAGAAAGATTTCAAGAAGGACGGTTGCTTCAATTGCAACAGACCAGGTCATTTCGCCAGAGACCTAAGAAGGACAAGAAAGAGAACGTCAATCAGGTCGCACAGGTTCAAAACTTTGTTGCGATGATTGCTGTGATGCAGCATTCCCAGAACAAATATTAGTAGCTTGACACCGAGGCTACCTGTCATGTATGCTTCAACAGGGACCTTTTCACTTTCTATATGCCAGCTAAGGAGGTTATGGCAATGGCTGATCATTCCATCACTACCGTTTGTGGAATCAGAACGGTGGTCCTCCCTCTGACATCAGGAAAGATTTTGATTTTGAAGAATGTGAAGCATGTTCTTTCGATCGCCAAGAACCTTGTCTCAGGAAGTTTGCTCTACGGTGCAATAATGCAGTTGGACTTTCAGGGAAGCAAAACCGTATTGTCTTTCAAGAAAGAATATTTTGGAAATGCATTTCATGTTAATGGAATGTATAAATTAAGTATTTTGTATCCTTCAGTTGTTAATGAAATATCTGTTAGTTATTACTCGTCTGCTCTTTGGCATCACAGACTTGGTCATGTTAACTTTATGAAAATGAGTAACACGACAAAGTTAGGTTTAATCCCAAACTATGGGGGTGATAAATCAGGGAAATGCGAGATTTGTGTTCAAGCCAAAATTTATCACGCCCCGCTTCCCAAAAGACAGAAACAGGAATGCGACGAGGCCCGCAGCGTATTTATTCCGAGAAGGTCTTTTATCGAAACAAATACGCTAAGCATAAATGAGCAATATAAAACTGACAAGAAATTTGCATAAGATTGAAATTTTCAACAACTTTATTTACATTCACTTCAACAAACTTTAATTACAACGATAGATTGTCTGAAAAGGAAATAACATGAAATAAAATGCATAAACAAGTGGCATACTAGTACTGAAAACTGAAAAGGAAATCTAAGAGTCGGATTATCCTGTGATCTGGTCGTAGTCCTCTGCAGTCGGTTCCATCTCATCAGTCTTTAGTTTATCTGACGAACATTCTAAAGAAACAAAGGTAAGTGGAATGCCCGTCAGCGATTTTGCGCTCGGTACGTCCCCAAAAAAATATGAAGTATAAAAGTATAATGACAAGTAGGAAATGGATATCATGAAGCAATGGACTAGAAGATATGGTGATTAAACATGTCATTTAATATAAGCATGACAATTCTATGTAACATTGCAGTTCTATATAAAATGGAAAAGTAGCATGAGCATAGTATAGAATGGCCATGTAGTGTGGGTATTGTGAATAGGAAGAGCATGTAAGTGTCCTAAAAGGTCTTACAAGGTAAGCTGACTTATCGTTAGTTCAAATGTGAATGTCAACTAATCTCAAGAGTGTTCTTGAACCCAATAGGATATAATCCAGGGGTAAGGAACCACGGGCCCGAATCAAGTGTTAGTAACGGGACTTCAACCTAGTGTTGAAATATTCCAAACTCAGCAGGCTATAATTCAGCAGCAAAGAAACATGTGCCTTCATGATGATTGCTTGTGTTAGTGCGAAGAAGCATGGCACTTCTACTGTATATGGAGTGGTGCCACTAGAAGGCCGAGGTCTTTCTATTTTTACTGGTTTAGCATACCTGAGCCATTCGCGATTGAGCGTACGTTGTCTTTCCTCCTCTTCTTCTGAATCAGATTCAAGTGGTCCGTAGTTAGGCTCATCAAGTATCATGCCCCATTCAATTTGTTCTTCTTTAATTCTCCAGGGAGGGGGGATCATCTTCTTCAGTATAGAGCATGTTGAAACCTTCCCAAGGGGCGTCGTCTTCTGGTATGTTCAGAGTGATGTTGATCCTTTCAAGAGCGTCGGTAATCCACTGATCGATCTCTTCAGCCGGTATTGCTTTCTTGAAGATATGGTACCGGGGACTTTTCTTCTTCTTCGGCTTTTGTACTGGAGGGTTGAGGTCAATCGGAGGTGATGGAGTGAGAAAAGTGTTCCTCAGTCGTACGCCTTTACGGAACGCCCTTATCTTCTTGATTTTCTTGCTGATACAGGGATTTCCGTAGCGATTGATGGGGAGTTCTTCATCAGAACTATTGTCGTCACAGTTATAGTACTGAGATGTGTCATCTTCAAGTTCCAACGTATTGCAAGGTGCGCTAGATTCATCAGGATCGGGAGGCTTTTCTTCTTCTTCATTACTTTCCATTTCTTCATCACTGGGGAGTTCGGGACCCCATCCTTTACCATGCTATTCGGTTGACTCTGTTGGGATCGGTGCTAGGGCCACAATACTTGCGGACCGCGGAAGAAAACTAAAACTTTTAGAAATTCAAACATAGCACCAAACCCAAACCCAAAATCATTCATTTACAAGCTTTTGCACAAAAACAAGATAGCATACACAAGAATTAGGAGATTATAACCTTTGTAGCATGTCCACTCTCTAATGGAAGACCCAAACTAGGCACTTGCAATGTCCGGAACAAGTTTAGTGGCCAGCCGTCTCGCTGAAGATGATCCACGGAGAAAGTACCCAACCCAGCTCCAACTTCAATCTAGAACACTTCTAAAATGAAGTAACTAGCTCGATCAAATTGCTAATAAGATGAGGTAGTAGAGGATGTGGATTATTTCTCTCTCTCTCTCTCTCTCTCTCTCTCTCTCTCTCTCTCTTATTTTCCTTTCTTCTCTTTGAAAAATGAAGAAGAAGAAGACGATGGAAGAAGATAACGAAGAGGAAACATAAGAATGGAAGCCCTACATTTTTTTCATTTTCTTTCTAATATAATATAAAGAGCCATACCTCTCTCCTATATCCTCTCTCTCTTTTAATATGTCATGTGTAGAGATGGATGGACCCCACCTCATAACATGTCTCCACTATGTTATTATATGACATAATATATGTATCAATATAAATATAAAACTATGTATCAAAATACATACAACGAGTGAGATAGAGAGTAATAGTATATGTACCCATATACGTATACAATATGTACACACACACACACTATCAAGCCACATGCCCCAGTACGGATCGTATTGTTCGCTCTGGTCAAAACCGCACGGTTTTGTCCTTTGGAGCGAATCAGACTCAAGAAGAGGTCACTTCCCAGGAAGTCACCCATCCTAGGATTCACCTAACCTGAGCACGCTTAATTACGGAGTTCTTCAAATTCTGGAGTGTCGGTTCATCTAAAAGGCGCCTCCGTAATTGAGGGTGGTATCATTACGTTTATAATGTCGTTCGGTTCTCTTTCGGCATGTGCTTCAGGGACTCGATCCTATTGTTTTGAAGCAGCTCCACACTCATATCATCATGTGTTCGCAACAGACCATACAGAATATGGACAGAACAAATCTCCATGATATTCGAAGACTGCACTGCTCTGGAGTATTACATTCCCTCCACATAAGAACAATAGTTCGTTCTCGAACCACAAACCTACTACTGAGAGACCTGCATGGGCCACCATAAATGTCATGCCCCACGCCCTAGTACGGATGGTATTATCCGCTCTGGTCGAAGCCGCATTGTTTTGTTTTTTGGAGCGAACCAGACTCGAGAAGGGGCCACTTCCCAGGAGGTCACCCATCCTAGGATTTCCCTAGCTGGAGCACGCTTAACTACGAAGTTCTTCAAGCTCTGGAGTGTCGGTTCATCCAAAAGGCGCCTCCGTGATTGAGGGTGGCATCATTACATTTATAATGCAGTTCGGTCCTCTTTCAGAATGTTGCTTCAGGGACCCAATCCCATTGTTCTTAAGCGGCTCCACACTCAGATCACCATGTGTCCGCAACAGACCGCACTGAGTGTGGACAGAGCAGATCACCATGATGTCTGAAGACCGTATTGCTCTGGGTATTACACACACATACAATTAGAAAGAGAATAAATGTATCATATACATTAATATATTATGTATCATATGCATAATAATATACAATTGAAGAGAAAGAATATATGCATCATGTACATATACATATTATGTATCCATACACATAATAATATATTAGTATCATATAGTAAAAAGAGAGAGAGTGCATCATATACACAATACTAAATACCATATCAAATATACAGATATTAAGTCAACACTTGAATTAAAACCCCGGCTTATATATAAGCCGACTAGTATAAACGAACGTCCGATTAAATCACGCATTTAATCGAACTCCCGCACGTATCCCCATACGCACGCCATATCATCATTTCGCCTGGGCAGGTACATCCGTTGTGGGACTCTAAGACCTGAAAATACGCTGGCAGTAGATTAAACAGGATCATATCCGATTGAATCTGAAACACTTTCAGATCAATCCCTTCACGGGTTAACCCACAAGCACGTCAGCGGTACTAACTGCACATAATGGCTACCCAGGTATTGATAAAAGGTAGGTCGACGAGCAAACTCATCCGAACCTAACAAAACCTATAAGCGACAAATACTGTACAGTCCGGTCTCTTCGTAAAAAAATATCGCATACCAGGTCTGGGGGTGGAAACTATCAGAACCCCAATAACCTAATTAGTCATGCAGATATCGAACTCATAACCATCAGAGATACAACTGATAACACTTATCAGTTTATCTCAACTGCCATAGCCATGGACTTTTGGTTATAGTTATGTCCTGCACGGCGTGGTATCGACTCCCTATACCAGGAGAAACGAATCCCTTCGACCGCTCACTGCCTCCATGTGTTTCGAGACTATACCCAATTAAAACCTGTTTAACCAAAGTATAGTAGGAACACACATAAGGCATTACGGAAATCTCAAGTTAAGGGACTACCCTGTACTATTGTCACCAGAGAACTGCTACCTGACTATAGGTATAATGCCATTTAGGAGTTCTCGGCGAGTCCGTTCAATATACTCATTCTCCAATGAGTACCTGTATACAATCTCAGTATCAAACACCAATAGTTGTAGGACTAGCCATCACCCCGGTCGGGGTTAAGAAACGTATACACTAGTCTACTCTGGAGTATCGATGCCCTGTCTCGATACTCCCACAATTATGAATATTTAAGGATGTGGTTATGGACTATCCAGGCCCCACTAGTATGATCCCTATCATAATCCTGGTAGTTAAGCAATGATCCTATGGGCTTCATCGATATGTATTGGCGATACGTAATAGGAAATAAAACATATACACATGATGATAAAGACAGACCAGATAATATACTATTATGTCGAGCAAGAATGTTCTATCTATATAGATCCCACTCAATTACAAAAATTGCCTTCAGGGCACCTATATCCAACAGACTCGTCACGAAGTGTCCATTTTATTGGAGCTTCATAGAGATAGTGAGGAGCCTTTAATTCTTCTTGGCGGTTATGTTCGACGAATCGGGCGAAAGACTTATGTTCCTCTACTTCAGATTTTAAGACCCACTTCTGCACGTATCGTATAGGTTTCCTTGGGAGAGACTGCTGACTGAGATCAATGTTGCCTCTAAGTCATGAAACCATCCTCCAGGGAGGATCGTATTCGAACGCGCTGACATTGGAAATCTTGTTACCTTGCAGCGAGAGGTTTTATCGAAGGTACAACAAGCCATTGACGAGTATGGTCTTTCCATTGTGAGGAAACTGGTGGAGATTTTCGTAATCTTAAATTTATACCACAAGTGCACGTTCAATCGATGTAGCACTTATGGGTCGATCCACAGAGAGAATGGTAATTTTAGTTGAATTAAACGAATTAATTGAAATATTTGAGTTTTAGGAAATTATACTAATTAAATAAATTGCAGAAATTTAAAATAATCAAGTGAGAGATTGATAAAGATTTGAATAAAAAAAATATAAAGTTTTGAATCCGCTAAATCTATTCATGGCAATTTAAATAAATTTGTTTTCTTTCTCTTGATTTCCACCCTTAAAATAATTACCTATCAATTGTAGAAGTATAAAGCATACGTTCATCGTAATAAATTATCAAACAAATTTAGAGAGCATAACTTATACGAACATCGCATACCCTAATTGTTCATAAACCGAATAAGGAAGTAAGTTAACACTCACACTTAATTCTGGTAAAGCTCGATTAATAAACTTGTCTCCTATTTTACACGAAATTGTAGAACAACCTGGGTCTTTATATTTTATAGACAAGTTGCTGGACAAGGCTTCACAAGTGTTACTAGCCAAAAAGACTTTCTTAGGCACATGTGTATTTCTCTTCTCAGTGCACTATCCGCTAAAAATTTAGCGTGATTGAGTACTCGTTGGATTGCATGAAGAAGTGAGATGTTAAATTTGACTTGTTTGAAATCTTCTATAACCTTCTTTATTGTAGCAGCTTGTTTCTTCGCCTTTAACTTTTGGAAAAGGTGCTTTAGGCTCATTAGATTGTTCAAATTGAGATGATAGAGAGTTGAGTCTAGAAAATTCATTTGGATTATCAATTTCATTTGATAACAACGGAGGGTTAGGCTCGAAGGAATTTACATTTGATTGCGTCTCAAGTACATCTTTAGGCATGACAGTAATAGCGTTCACTTAGTGAACTTGGTTAGCTCCCGTGTCCCTAGGATTTATAACAGGTTGCCTAGAGAAGGTTCCTCTCTCTCTCCCCCTACTGCCGCTGCTATTTGGCTAATTGTCATTTTAAGTCTCGCAATTGCTTGTTGGTTAGCAGTTACGGCTTGACCGGATGCTTGCATAAAAGCGCCCGACCGCTTTTCTATATTAGTAGAAGCTTAAGCATTAGCAGAGACAGCTTGACCAGTAGCTTTCATAAAAGCGGTCGACTGTTTTTCTATGTTAGTAGAAGTTTGATCTTGAGGACCAAAAAGTAAAGGACATTCATCAGAAATATGTTGGGAGCTTTCGCAATTTAGACAAGAGGCTTGTCTTGCTTGATTAACAGAGGAGTTTGTAGTCACTTCCATCGTTTCAAGTTTGTGCATGATTGTAGCTAACTAAGCTTCCATACCGATCGAAGTCTCTACTACGTGCATTCCTCCTTTGGAAGTAGTAGTCACCCTCTCATTAGCACTATCCTATTGCATGGTTTTATTTGATAGATCTTTGAAAAAACTCCATGCAACATTTTCGTCTTTTTGCATAAACTCTCCTTGACACATGGATTCTAACATGGTCTTGGAGTTATCATCCGACCCTTCGTACATAATTTGGCATAGCTCCAACTTTTCTATCTCATGGTGAGAAAATTTAATTAATAGGTCCTTAAACCTTTCAAAATATTTCCAAAAGGATTCCCTCATACTTTGACGAAACAATTTAATTTCGTTCCGAAATTTGGCAGTTTTAAAGTTGGGGTAAAATTTATTTTAAAAGGTTTCAATAAATTTCTCTCATATGTGAATAGTGTTTGTGGGAATGATATATATCCAATATTTGGCTTTACCAGACAAGACAAAGGGTATTAACCTATGTTTTACAGCATCCGCATTTAATTGTTTCAACTTTAGTATTTGGCAAAGGTCCTCCAATTCCCTAATAAAGATATAGGCGTCTTCAGATTCAATGTCATGGAATTTGGGAAGATAATTTTAGAAGGCTGGTTTAATTTTGAGACTGTCACTAATTAATGTAGGTAATTGAATGCCGGATAGTAAAAAGATACGAACTGGACAGTATCTATCCTGAAGTGTAGGTTCAGCAGGAAGAAGATCACCTATTGTGTTTACTTTATCCAAACAAAATAAGCGTTTTTAAATAAAATATGCAGAAAAGGAAATACTAAAATTAAAACCAAACCAATTTAGATTACTAAAAAATAGAGAATTTCACTTGACACCAGCAAGAAGGCACGACTCCCGAGGCGATCAAAAGCAGGCGATTAGCCGTATCTTCCCGGATTTTTGCCGGTGTTTTGGTTCTGATGAGTCTGTGATTTTTCTCCAGGCTATTCTTTTTCTTGAATCACAGAGTTAGGACAACAACATCCGAATTTGAATCTGAATCTCTCGCTCCAAATCGTCCACTGCAGGTTCAAATTTCCTGAAACAAAACTTAAAAAATAACAGAGTAAAATAGAACTAAAAATAAGAAAATAATTCGAAAAATTTTGCTAAAATTGAAACCGTCCTTCCCGGCAATGGCGCCAAAAACTTAATGGAGATTTTTTAGTCTTAAATTTATACCACAAGTGCATGGTCAATCGATATAGCACTTGTGGATTGATCCACATAGAGGGTGGTAATTTTTGTTGAATTAAACGAATTAAAGAAATCTTTGAGTTTTAGGAAATTATACTAATTAAATAAATTGTAGAAATTTAAAATAATCAAATGCAAGATTATTAAAAATTTGAATTAAGAAAAACATAGGGTTTCGAATCCACTAAATCTATTCATGGTGATTTAAATAAATTTGCTTTCGTTCTCTTGATTTCCACCCTTAAAATAATTACCAATCAATTGTTAGAAGTCTAAAGCATACGTTCATCGCAATAAATTGTTAAACAATTTTTAAAAGCATAACCTGTACGAACATCGCATACCCTATCAGTTAACAATTAGAAAAATAATTACGTTAAGAATTATATGCTAATTAACTTGGAATTAAATTGAACTAACCTTCTACTAGGCAAACCTACAAGTTGTCAAGTAAAGATCTACCCAACTTTATTGACTAGTCAATGTTAACCCAAATTAACCAGATCGAATATAAACAATAAAAATATGAACTTTACTTTTCCTAGATAATTTTCATGGTTGTCAATCAATCATCAAATTAACTAGTTATCAGCACTGCGTATCGTTTTCCTAAATAGAGCTCATGATCATCAATCACTCATCGATTTATCTAGTTTATCATAATTGCAAACAAAGAACTTATTTTTATTATTAAATATTCATCATTAAGATTATGACAGAAAAACAAGAACAATAGAATCAAACACCAATCATAGATTTAGTTTCATCTAAACCCTAAATAGAGAATTAGCTACGCATAACAATAGAATAAAAGCAAATAATAAAAAGGAAATTCATTGCATAATAGTAATTAACTTACAAAACTCATGATCTACTCAAAAGAGGAGATCCCTAAAACCCTAAATAATAATAATAATGCAGTATATACTGGCTCACTGGCCAATTATAAGAGATGGAAATAAATCTTTTTAAAACCTTCAGATGCACGTAAAATTTCAAGCCCTAACTCAACCAATTAACCACGAATCACCGGGTCTGGACCACGTTTCACCGGGCTATAAAGCCCATTTGGATCTAATTTTGGTATGCTGACTTGATTCTCTGAGTTTATTTGTTTGTTTATCTGCTTGGTTTGTTGGCTCAACTCTTGTATCAGTTTCTTCATTATATTGTTTACATCCAATGCACGTAAGTTTGTCTTTTGTGTACTTTTGCACTTGAGACCCTATATTCTGCATTTATTCATAAAACATATCTCGAGTAGCATTAAATAGATAAAATAAAGTAAATACGGATGTAAAAATGTGCAATAAATTACACCAATCAGGAACTTTAAGCATTGGTGAAGATTTGACGAGATTGCCCCCATGTCATTCATCCACTTTCTCCCAAGAATGAGTTCAAATTGGGACGGAGCATCGACTATAGCGAAGTCAGTAAGCACTGATTTAGGTCCCAGCTTGACCGGAACACCTTGCCGTAAAAGGACCTCATCGATTGATCGTAAGCAGTCTATATCATGGACGTTGATTCCACGTACCTGTGTTCTATCTCGAGGGCGTCAAAAGTGATCAGCGGCATGACGTTTAGCGAAGCACCTATATCTATGGGAGAGGCCTTCACCACAAGACTATTGATAACAACCGATACGAACACGGAAGCTGCACGGTCTTCAGGTGCAGCGAGCTCCGAGTTTGTAAACGATATGATGCTATCCTTAAAGGAAAGAGTAGCTACTCTCCCTAAGGTATCTGCTGAAGTATCATTACTTATCTGGGCTTATTTCAGGACTCAGAACAGCCCATCATGGTAACTCGGTGAATCTTTGACCAGCTGGAGGATGGAGATGCGAGTAGGGACTTTATTGATTTGCTTTGTGATATCGTACCGATCTTTGTCTTCATCTTCTCATCCTCAACTTGAATGGGCGATTGTTCTTGTGGAGGGATAATCCTATTAGAATGTTTATCCTTTGATATCGTACCGATCAAAAATGTTTTCTGAACTTCCCCAAACACGAATGAGATCACATCTCAAACTGGAATAAAAGAACAATTCTAAAAATCCTATTTCGTTATGTATAATCCCCAGACAAAACATGGGGCAAAAATATTTTACCCAAGCTGCCCAAAAGAAGCATTTTTGGTCGGCCTTGGTACTATAGAACTCCCCCGTGTTTCTTCCACAAAGTTTGCAAAACATGTAGAGCATAATGGCACTATACAAAAAAATTTCAAGTAAAAATTTAAAATTGGACAGTGAGGCTTGTACATTGAAATAGAATTCGGAAAACTTTTGATCGTAAACTAAAATATTGTCAAACAGGTTAATGTATTTGGGTCCAGCTCTGATACCATATGATGGGTCAGTCAGCACAGCGGAAGCTAGCTGTAGCTACCATATGTCCTTCAGCAGCTACTTTCTATACATGCCCCCTCGTGAGGACTACAACGCACCGGACACTCTGATCTCGGGGTACCTTAGGGATACGAGCCTATGCTTTGTCACTACTGTCACACAATGAGAACTCCCTATGGGTCGGCAACACTTTCTTAGTAGCTCTGATACCATGTTAGGATCCTTGTGCTCTCTACGCTACAATAGCGGCCAAGGCGGAAATGCAAAATAAAAATTTCTAGAGAGCAATAGCATCCAAACCAAGAATAAAACCCAAAAGATATCAACTTGAAAACAAAATAAGCAAACAAATAAACTAGAGGGGTTTAGAGTTACTACAACGTTTGTAGCGTGTCCGATCGCCTATCGGAAAACCCAGGCTAGACTTGTGATCTCCTAGGTGAGTGTGGATGCCAACCATCTTGCCGTAGATGATCCATGGTGAAAGGAACGCATCCGAAGCTTTATCTCCATCAACGAGTGAAGAAACTCGCTCTTTGAACTCTCTAGGTTAAAGAGGGAGTGATGAAGTGGTATAAAAACTCTCTTTTTATTTCTTTTCCTTTATCAAGAGAGAGAGAGGATGAAGAAGAAGCCATGCTCACCATTAAAAAATATGAAGAGAAGAAGAGGTTAAAGAGTAAAGAAGTAGATAGAAATAAAAAAGAAACTTCATTACTTATCTTTTCTTTTCTTTTCCCTTCTTTCCTTCATCTCATCTTTTCTCTTTATTATATATATATATATATATATATATATATATATATTAAGAGTTTCAAAAACTCTTCTCTTTTTCCTTCTCTCTCTCCTCTTATGTTATTCAGAGAGAGAGAGAGGGCCCCACATGCATTCTTTATTTATTTTTCAATGATAAAGATAATGTATTTGTATCAAAAATACAAATACACAATATATCAAATATATAGCTTGTATTATATGTATCAAATACATATAAATGATAGAGTGAATATGTATCCATATACATACACATATATAATCATAAAGAGAAGAATATATGTATCCTATACATAAACAAATCCATCAATATCATATACTAATGAGAGAGCAAGAGAGTGTGTATTATATACACATATGCTAGAAACCATATCACATATATGATTATTAAGTTAACACTTGACTTAATATTTCGGTTTATAAGTAAATCGGCCAGTATAGAAACCGTCCGATTAAATCATGCGTACATACAAATATTTATTCGAACCTTCGTACATATCTCTATACACAAGCCACATCATCGTTTCACCTGGACATGCACTTTCGTTGCGGGACTCTAAAAACCTGTCAATACGTCGGCGGTAGGTTATATAGGATCATATTCGATTGAATCTGAAACGCTTTCGGATTCAATCCCCTCATGGGTCAACCCATAAGCATGTCAACGGTACTAGCTACACGTAACGGCTACCTAGGTATGATCAAAATAAAAGCAGATCGACGAGCAAACTCATACGGACCCTACAAAGTCTATAAGCGATGAATACCATACAGTGTGGTCTCTTCGTCAAAGAGTATCGCATACCGAGTTTGGGGGATGGAATCGTCAGACTCCCAATAACCCAATAAGTCGTGATGATATCGAACTCATAACCAACAGAGATACAACTGATGACACTTATCAGTTTATTTCACTTGCTGTGGCCACAGACTTATGGTTATGGTCATGTCCTGCACTGCGCGATATCGACTCTCTATACCGGGGGAGACGAATCCCCTCGACGGCTCACTACCTCCATGTACTTTGGAACTATACCCAACTAAAATCTGTTTACATGACTCCTTTAAGTCGTGGTAGGGTAGTAATCAAAGTATTGTGGCACAAGACACTGTGGCGCTCTCAAGTCGAGGGACTACCCTATACTATCGTCACCGGAGAATTGCTACATGACATCGGTATAATAGTATCTAGAAGTTCTCGGTGAGTCCTTCCAGTGAAACTCGTACTCCTATTAACACATGTATACAATCCTCAGTATCAAACACCAATAGCTGTGGGATCTGCTGTCGCCCTTCAACCGGGTCAGGAAACATACACACTAGTCTAAATTGGAGTACTGATACCCAGTCTCGATACTCTTACGACTAGGGACATTTAAGGATGTGCTTATAGAGTACCTCAGGTCTCACTAATATGATCCCTATCATTAATCCTGGTAGTCAAGCAAATCCTAAGTGCTATATCTTATGTAGTGATATGTGATAACTAATAAAATGTTTACACATGAAAGATAAAGACAAACCGGATAGCATACTATGATTTCGAGTAAGACTGGTCTCCATATAGGTCCACCTTCAATTAAGTAATTTTCATCTTGCAATTAAAATAATTACCTTAAGGGCACCTACATCCACCGGTTGTGCTGCAAAAAAAGAGTGTTAGCCAAAGATGGTGCGCATGCATTCATTATGTATTTAATCGGAATTTAGGCTCTACCTACTGTCCCCGTGCTTCTTTGCTAACCTAAGTGAACGTTGGCTTCGGGAAGGCTTTTACAAACCCTATGGCAGTTCTACCAGCACAAATCCTTGGAGAGGTCTCACTATACCTGAGTCTATCGAAAGACTACATACTTACTGGGACCCAAGAGTATTCTTCCCAATGAAAGAGTTTTCCTAAACTAATATTGTGATAAGGAAAACCACTAAACAGGAACAGGAAATAGAATAGGAAGGGAGAAAGGATGGAGGAGAGGGGATGGAGGAGAAAATCGCAAGGGGTCCTATCGCGATCGCCATGTGGATCAGTCCTGAAGTGTTAGTCCAAGGTGTCCCTGATGGTGCGAAGTTGTTGCTATAAAGTTCGGAACCAACCCCTATTGGTTCCGGTCAATGTTGTGATCGACACTACGTTCCTGAATTGGGCCGCTAGCCACCTTTTGATTTGATCATCGTTCTTGCCTGAGAGATTGTTGTGATTCCCCTGTCCTCATGAGTTGGCGCCAAACCAACCACAAGCTTTCTTCGGACTTGATTCTTTAATCTTCCGGCCGGGAAAAATCTATCCCTGCCCTTTTAGTTTTAAAAAAGGTTTTGATCTTAATTTTAAAAAGATGATTTTTGTTTTTTTATGATTTTTTATGAATGCATGAAAACAAAATAAAAAGCATGATGAGACGTTAAAAAAAGATTAGAAAGAACCTGATTGCATTTTGTGCCGCTGCCAACGAAAGCCTTCAGAGCTTCCGCGATCCTTTGCCGATGATAACTAGAGAGAATTTTGCCTCTTGAAGTTTCAAAAGAGGCTTGAGAGAGAGAGAAAATATTTTTAGGATGAAGAATTCTGAAGGCAGAGGGTTGCTTTTATAGTCCTCCTATCGAATCTTTGGAGAAATTTTCGAGATTTGAAAAAATCTACAAATTGGATGTACATGCGGACGACCCTTATCCGCATGTGTGTCAATTTGCTCATTTTTGGCAATTTTACACGTCTAGATTAGGAAAAATCGTTCGAAAAATCTTTGGGGTACACATGTGGGCGATATGCGTCCGCATGTGTACCCAAATTGGTTTTAAAATGTCAATTTAGGTGCCTTAAAATGCAAGTAAAGGTCCAGATTCATGGTCGGGGCACGCATGCGGACAATATGTGTTTGCATGTATGCACCCGACTCTGAAATCTAGATATTTTCACATCTTTTGAAAATATTCTTGAAATATTTTTTTCCAGTTGGATTTTGATTGAAAACAGTTTCGAAATTCATTTAAATCACGTGTGAAGCCCGTAAGTTAATTTTTCTAAATCCCAAAAATTCTAATTTTGAATATTTTATGATATGAATGATATAGTTCATAACTATAGCTCAATATACTTTTCATCTCGCCTTTGAGGACAGAATTAGTCCTCATATGCGCCATGTTGCCTCAAAATTTTTATAAAAATCTTTAAAATTTTTATAAAGTCATTTTGAAGCTCTAGGCATATCTTGATGGTATTTGAGCAATTTTTACATACTATATATATAGTATTCAAAACTGAACCGAACCGGTCTAAATGACATATCAACACTTAGTTGGTCTAAGTGGGATTCAGGTCCATATGACTTCTTTACAATGCGCTGTGACTAAGACCTGGATACTAGTTAGAAACTTGTGGGGATTGTTGGATCTTGTGGGTGTTTTATGTAAAAATATTAGGTGAAGTTTCAAACTATATATTATATGTTATCTATTTTGAATAATAACAAAAGACTCCAGTAGCCCAATTGTTTTACATGTGTTTTGCCACATAAGAGGTCAGCAGTTCAAATCTTGTTGTAGGCACGATTAATTAATTAATTAATTAACCATAAGTAATACTAGTGACTCGGGCTCAGGATCGGGCCGGGTTGGGCCAGGTCGTGTGTAACGACTCTGAAATCCCTATACATAAATTTCTTGTTATTATACAGAAAAGGATATTGCAGCCTGTAGAAGAGTTAAAAGCTATTTTTGTTAAATAAAATTAAGAAGCAACTTGTAGCTCACTAGTAAAGCTTCTGCACTACTATAACATAGCCTGTGTGTTCGATTCCCATCAGACCCAATTTTTCTTTTTAATTTTTCGGAAGCCCAAGAGTTGCACGTGCAATACATGGAGAAACGAAAAGTTTCAGAAAAATCAAACAGGCGCACTAAGGTGTACACACCCAACTTGACACGTGACACGAATCTCGAGGCAAAGTCTCAAGATCCGACCGCCTATTCTTTACTTTGGACCGGCGCCGACGGTCGATGTAGCTCCAATCTCCTCCGTGCTTTGCACACTTGTCCCTTCAGCTCCCTTTAACTCCCCTGCACTGTTTAATTTCCCTGCAATTAAACGGTGACCCTTCAATTCATCATTTAACACCATTTTAATTCAATTAATCCACATTTTTAATTTCCAAACCCTAATTCTTCACTATAAATACCACCCCATGCTCCAACTCTCCACCGTTCTGAAATTTCTAGCAAAAATTCTCCCAAACTCTTTAAGTACCAAGTGGAGTTAAGCCCCCCAAATGGAGTAGCAAGCCAAACTCGATGAATGGAGTATCTCCAACGAAACCATGACCCCGAGGCCTTCTTCATTCTATTATTAACCACCTAAAACCATAAGTCCCTTCATCTCTATCTTTTTCCACCTCAAAACTTTTTTTAAAACAAATCGACAAAAGTGGAGTTATCTCCGATATAATCTTCTTTTTAATTTTTGTGTTCCGCTTGATAAGAAAATTAGATCAAACTAACATCCTATACTAATCTTAACCTTATTTCCAATCATTTAGTTTTTAGTTTAACAAAAATTTCATGCGAAACAAACATATAACGAACGTTTTCATTAAAATACCATGAACTTTAGTATAACCTTTCTCGATGACTAGTTTATCTACCATTAGGAAAACATCACGGGGTAACGAGCTACCCCACATTCACACCATGTTACATATCACGGTATCCTTGTTTTATGGTCTATTTAAAGAATAGGTTTTACATTAAAATACCACACCTTTACAAAACGGATTTCTTTTTATCGGTATTTCGAAATCCTTGGCAATTACGTCTCTACAACTCTCGTTAAGGGACCCGCTAATGGATGGTACAGATTATCGCACATTCTTATGATAGTAGAACGAGATGCATAACTCCTCACGGAGTATTCGGTGTCGAAAGGAAATAAAAATACGGTTTTTAAGAAATGCGACTTTTCTAAACAAAACTAATTTTTGAAAAAAATTATATAAAAAATTATGAATCCGTATTTTCAATAAAAACATATTATGAAACTATATTTTTTAAAAAGAAAGATTAGAATATTAATAAAATACCACCAAGTTTCCAAAAGTAGTAGTTTTCACAAAGGTACCATAAACATTCAAAAATCTAGGTTTTATCACCAAAACACAACAACAATTAAAATATATGTTCATGAAAACCTTAAATATTACAAATCACACTCGAGATTTATTCTTAAACTATATTAAAGTAATTTTCATAAAACCCCTTCGAGATATGCAAACAATATTTTAAGAACTAGAATTAATATAGGCTTAAGCGGTATCATTTCTCTTGAGCCTCAGGGAGCCGGAGAAAGTGAGTGCTTGCCTATTCAGGTTAGACAACTTAACGGAGTTATCAATGGCAATTGTCTTGGAAAAAGACACAAATCCTGCCGTCCATGTGCAGCAGTTGCCGATTTCTCCCGAACATAAGATTGTTAACAGTTAAATCAATTCCTATGAAAAAGATATGAACTCGAATCCAAACTCGAATCTAAACTTGAACCTAAACACGAACACAAACTCGAAATCTATTCTAACTCAAATCTAAACTCGAATATGAACTCGAACCCAAACTACTCGAACCAACTTGACTCGAACCAAGATTGCAATTGTCATGACTCGCATATTACTCTACTCACTCGACTATATTTTACACGTTTTGCAAACTTTGATTTCGATCAAGACATGTTAATAATCAAATCAATTAAGTATATTAACCAGTTATAATATATTATACTTGGGGTGCTTGGGATAGTTTCTTTTGTGAATCCAACGGAGCTTCAGGAGTCCCGTATTAAGCTCTTTTTTATTTTACTCGAATATCAGTCGAGTTGACTCATCCATAGCCTAGAGACCCAATACTAACTTATGAAATGGGCCCGTGTTTTCTTGCTCCTAGGGCCCCACTCTTGAGCTCGTGAATATTTCTACGGCTGTGTTGACATTCACATTTGGAATTTAACGTTAACATAATGACCATATAGAGACCTATAGAATATATCTACCCATGATCATATACTCTTACTCGTCATATATATTCTACACTTATCATTTTCTATACTCTTACCTATCTTTGGGACTTACCAAGCACTAGTTCGCTAACGGGCATTCCACCCACTTTTCTTCATTTGGAATGTTTGTCAGATACGGTTGAGATGGCGGAAGTTGAAGCTATAGAGGAGGACTACAACCAGATCGCTACTCAGGGCTAGCTCGGCTTCACTTTTTCTTCAGTTTATGTATGCCACTTGTTTAGGCATTTTCCTTATTGTATTTATTTTCCAGCATAAAATCATGTATTTGTAAATATTGGAAGTTGAATGTAAATAAAGATGTTTGTTGAAAAATTTTGCAGTCTTCATTTATTCATATATCGTATAATATTGTTTCAATACGCTTAGTATATTTATTTAGGGAATGACCTTCTCTGGATAAATATGTTGCGGGCTTGCCACGTTACCGTTTCCGTTTACTGGGAAGTGGGGCATGACAGGTTTTGTTGGTGGCCCATGCAGGTCCAATTCTGCATGAAGTCGTAAACAATATACCGCAAGAATTATGAATTCAACAAACATTTGCATTCCTTGCATTTCAAATCTTTTGAATCTATCCTAACCTATCTTTTATATCAAGGTGATGGAATCTCCGAACAATACTAGCACAAACATCGACGGCAATACTCCACTGCCTACACTGCCGCCATCACCTACCGTTGCAGCTCCTATCAATGAGCAAATGGTACCGCTTGAGGCTATCAAGAGCCTATTGGAGGAGTAGCAGCAACAGACTGCTATTTTTATGCACCGCCCCAAGGCGGAAGCACCTAGAGTCAAACAGTTTTGGGCCTTACACCCAAAGAACTTCTCGGGTAAAGAGAGTCCGCTTGAAGCAGAAGAATGGGCTCAAGAGATCGAGGATGATCTAACAGCAGATCAAGTGCCAGATATAGCCTAGGTGAGAGTTGTTAACTTGTAACTGACAGATAACGCCAGGGTATAGTGGAAGGCTGAGGAGAGCCATCTCGCACAACCGATAGAATGGAAAACATTCCGAGACCTCTTCAACGCCAAGTACTTTCCAGAGACTGCCCACTTTGACATGGAACAACAATTTATACATTTACAGCAAGGCTCGATGTGGGTTAAGTCGGTAGATGAATATGATGCTGAGTTTACCATGCTCGGCAGCTAAGATATTGTTTCAAATTCAATTTTTTGATATCACTTACTACACTGCTAACACAAGGTCGTAACAGGTTTTCTGCACACCTTATTCCCACTGCTGAGATCCGGGCACGACGGTTCCAGCAAGGGTTGGACCCTAAAATCCAAGCTGCACTCGCTACAGGGGATTTCCCAACCCATGAGTTGCTTTAAAGGCTGCCCAACGCTATGAGGCAGTTGTGAAGAAGAAGGGCAAGCCACAGACTGCCGGTGTGAAATGCCCTATGAACCAGATCACACGAGGGGCCTCTTCTAGGCCGGCTTTTAACGAACCATCTCGGAGGCCAGTAGGTTCGTTCACCAACAGCAGGTCAGACTTTTGCATCTACTACAAAAGAATAGGGCACCTTATGAAAAACCGTCATAGGGCGAACAACTTATACCTGATCTGTGGGTCTTCTACTCATGCCATTGGAGTATGCCCACAGAACTAAGGACCCAACAACCTTCCAGCTAGACCGGCGATCCAAGCTCCTCTTACCCGGTTAGCTCTACCAGCTGTAACTCCCCACAACTAAACCACTCAACCCCAACACCGAATATTTTATCAGGCACAGAGGAAAGTACCGCGACACCAAGCATTCACTCTGTCAGTCGAAGAGCCCGAAGCTACGGGTCAGGTCATCACTGGTAAATCTCTTCCCTATTCTCTTTCAAGACCTTTAAATTCATAACCATCTTATATTTGTTATACCTATATATATCCCACGCAACTTAGGTACAATCTTAGTATCCTCTCTACCTGCACTAGCGCTCTTCGACATTGGGGCATCATATTGCTTTAAGTCGCAACAATTCGTCCGAACTCATGCGATCCCAGTTAAACCGCTTGTATCCAGCTGGAATGTCAGTTCAGGGAATGGCGTTCTAAAAGCAACTTTGGGATACGATCTATGTCCAGTGGTCTTCTGCAATCGACAATTTTATGCAGACTTCAAGGTGCTGGACATACCAAATTTCGACGTAGTCTTGGGAATGGACTGGCTGGGAACTTTCTTCACTACCATCAACTGTCGCCAAAGAAGGGTAGTGTTTGAAATACCAGATCATCCAGTGTTCTACTTCAAAAGTGGAGACCGAACCTTGGAACCTAGCGTCTACCGAGCAAAACCAAAGAAGGCAGAGATTACAACGTTGTAAGCGGAAGAATCGAAGCCAGAGGTAGTTTAAGAGTTCGAGGATGTATTCCAGGAAGATATATCAGGTTTGCCTCCCGATCGAGCTCTTAAATTCAGCATCGATTTATAACCTGGCGCACAATCAGTAATAAAAGCTTCGTACTGATTAAGTCCGGAGGGATTTAAGGAGATCCGCATTCAATTGGACAAACTCCTAAAGAAAGGTTGGATTCGTCCCAATACTTCAAGCTAGGGATCTCCGGTGATGCTGGTGAAGAAGAAGGAAGGTTCCTATAGGATGTGTGTGGATTATCGAGCTCTGAACGAAGTGATAATTAAGAACAAGTATCTGTTTCCCCGATATTTAACCTAATAAAAAAGCAAAACTCTGTTGAATCTAATGAGGCAGGGCCTCACATGCTCCCCACGAGGGCGCCAGCGCCAGAGCCAATCTTATAGGATTAAATCCTATGGTGGCGCCTCACGTGCTCCTCACGTGGGCGCCAATGTGCAAAGCACAGAAGAGTTCATAAGAGTTAAACTCTTAGATGACGTCGCACGTGCTCCTCACACGGGCACTAATGTGCAAAGCACAAAAGAGTTCATTGCATAAGAGTTAAACTCTTAGATGGCACTGCACGTGGTCCTCATGCGGGCGCCAATGTGTTATAAGAATTAAATTCTTAAGTAGCGCCTACGTGCATAACACGTGAGCGCCGTCATCCAGGTAAAATTAAAATTCTACAATACTCCCTGCTAAAAAGAGCCGTTGGATCAAACATTCAACAGAGATGATAAATAATCAAAATATAGAATTAAATTCTGTTGGGAGAAAAAATTTCCCAAATCTTTCTAAAATAAAAAAGATACTCTCGGTTGGATCAAAAATCCAATTATAGAATAAAATTCTATTTCGGAATATATTCTCTCAATCTTTCTAAACAAGAAAAATTGCTCTCTGTAAAACAGAGAACTCTTGGATTAAAAATCCAATGGTGATTAAAAAATCACCGTTTTACATAATAAATTATGTATAGGGGAAAATATTTCCCCAATCATATTCTGTAAAATAGAAGTCCTTGGATCAAAAATCCAACGGTGGGTAAAATTCTCCAAATCAATTTTGAGTCCAATTAAATCAATTGGAATATCTCAATTAGAGATTTTCTCAAAACTAGTTAACAATTTGCCTCCACTATATAAAGGCCCCGAGACTCTAAGTCTCAAGGGGGACAGAAAAAATATAAGGAGCTCTAAAAAAGAACAGAGAATTCAATTCTAAAAAATGAAGACCTTCCTTCTCAAAACCCTAGAAAAGAAAAGAGATCAAAATATCTCTATCACATATAAGGGTTTAACCCTTTTTTAAAAACTTAGTTTTTTCTCTAGATCTGAGATCCACAAGACAAGTCTCGCATAAGTTGAGAATTTAATTCTCATCGGGAAGATCTTGTTCTTGAGAATCAAAGATTCAGAAAAAAACTAGGTTCAGAAAAAACAAAAGGAGAAAGGAACCTATAAAAGAACATAGTTTTTTTAAAAAAACCGATCCCAGATCTTCAAAAAGCGAAGATCTTGGTGATCATTAATGGTCAAAATTCCATTAACAGAGATTTAATCTCTAAAAAAGGAAAAAAAGACTACCGCCTTATGTGCTCCTCACGTGGACGCCCTTTTTAACAGCGCATAGCGCCTCACGTGAAAAACACGCGAGCACCTAAAACAAAAGGCCAGCGCCTCACGTGAAATACACGTGGACGCTGAATAAAAGTGCTCAGCACTTCATAAGCAGCCAAAACGGCTGAGTGCTTAGCACTGATTGGGCAGTGCCCAGGGCTTCACGTGATCCTCATGTGGACACCATTAAAGGTGCTTAGCACTTCACATTTAGTCAAAATGACTAAAAGTGTTCAACATTTATTGGGCAGCGCCCATGACCGAATGCTTCACATGACATACATGTGAGTGTCAGAGCTCAAATAAGTGCTTAGCACTTTTACATGAAAAGAAAAGTGTTGAACAAACAGAGCCCAAATAAGTGCTTAGCACTTTTGAAAAGAAAAAGGCTAAGTAGACTTAGTCCAAATTGGCTAAGTCTCTGAAATTTTTTTGCAGCTGAGCCCAAATGCTCTTTTACTGGATCTTAAATAAAAATGATTCTTAAAATTTTGTGAAGTTTGTCTTAGTGTCAAATTAGACTAACGCATCCTAAGCAAGAACAAATTGAGCCCAATTGCTCACACATTTAAGTTGATCTTAATCTCAAACCAAATTAACGGTCCTTAAATAAACCTAAGCCCAAATCTAAAATATACGAATTTGGACTAATCCGTGCCCTACGGGCGATGACATAAATTAGTCTCCGTATACAATCCACCGGCAACCAAAACAAAAAAAACACATATGACACGAAGTGAACTTCCGGAGCAGGAGAATGTGATTATCGCAATGCGGTAACGTAATTAACCACAGGGGCTTACGCCTACAGGGAAGAGTGTCCCCACAATCAAAAACTCCTCATAAAATAAGGGGGAATCTGATAAAATCTGCTACAACGGTCGCGTCTGTCCAAACCTCCGATATATGGTGCCATAAATCAACTTGGTATTTTCGGAGAGGTGGACGGATAAATCCAAATAGTATCTGCTTCCAAATTCAAGCAAGACGAACTATCCCAGTTCGTCTCTGTTTTCGGCGGTAAACGGATTCTGGCACGCCCGGTGGGACATTTTTCTCTTTCTACTCCACACTTCGTGTGTCATGTTTCGTGAACAAAATCGCGGTTCACTATGGTTGCCATTGGATTTGAGGTACTGAAACTTGGTGTCTTGCTCATGTGTAGAAGAAAAAATCGATGGCTTACAACTGCACCTATTGCAAGCAACTCTCGCTCTACCCTAACTGGAGGAGTGACTTATGAGCTCAAAGCGGCCTCTATCTTTTCAATGCCGGTGGGGCAAGTTACGCAAGCTACTACTGGATTGTTCTTTGGGACCATGCTCCTACCAGTGAATTTCGGTTCCTTGGCACCGCAAAAAGAAGCTCCTAAGAGGTCGGTCTTCGATCGACTGGCGACCACAACGGCCCCTTTCAATGGCCGTCCAAAGCTGACGTCTCAGTCTTCAACAGGCTGGGAAAGAACCCAAACGAGCCCGCAATGAGGCTCGTGACACCTGAAGGGGCTGCCCCAAAATGGATAGCCCTCCCAACTCCTTCTAAGGGTGAAGTCTTCAAAGGTGCTTTCCCTACCAGAAATTCGGTCTTCGAAAGATTGGCCGGCCCTCCCTAAACTTCAATCAGGACGCCAGTCTTCAACATGCTGACACCAACAACAGTCCCTGAGCAAAACCAGGGGCATGAAGAAGCCGCTTCCAAATCTGAGGCGGTCCCGTCTGCAAGACATGCTCAACGTCGTCACTGGCGCCGAGTAAGAAAATCTGGGGGCAATTCTCCCTCTGTACTTACCCCACCAGCTCCAATGGTGGAAGTTGACGCTGCTGTTCCAACCGAGAACAGCTTTAATCTATTCAGGAGGGTACGCAAGAACTCTCCAACGACGGTGCTAAAGAAATCGCCCCCGCCTGCAGAAACCACAGTGCAGGCAAAGCCGGAGTGCCCCCATCAATGGCTCTCCTCTCAAATTTATAGGGTCTGGCGAAAAGTCTAGGACTCCGTGATTGATCAAAACTACTCTCGTCGACTGAAAAAATTGAAGGCACGGCAAGAGAAAGACTTTCCCTCCGTCATACAGCGAGGGACTTCTTCTGCACAGGTGCCTGTTATAATGGCTCCTTCAATTCCGACCACCCACAAAAGGATGATGCAAGAGAAAATCCCACCGCCGGTGGCAAATTCCAAAAGCGATGGACCCAAATGCCCCAAGTCTGGGGGTATGATCGTACATACAATCTACATTGCTTCCAGGAATGAAGAAAGCCATGCTTCTGTAGGTCACCGGCCGCAAACTCGGTCGCTGACAAAAGGTCAGAAGCAACAACAAAAGCTCCAGGAAATACTGACCAAAATGGCAGCTCTTACCGAGCAGAAAGAAAGCCCGGACACAATAGCCGAACATTGCCTGGAGCAGGAGACCGATACAGAGTTCCTGCGAAGGGTGCTTGAAAGAAAGGACAAGGGGGCTGCTGAGCAAGCTGCTAATATAAAGCAGATGTCTATCTTGTTCTAAGACATGGTTAGGATGATGATCCAGCCAAAACCCCGGCCGAGGATCTGCCGATAATCATCGAGGATGACAGAGGGAAAACATCAAACCCTCTTCTGGCCTTATCGGCAGCCAAGGAGGAAACAATCTCTAAAGTTGCTCTTGATGATTATATAGCTCAACAAATAAGAGCTCATCAAGCTAGTGAAGTTGCTTTCCAAATCGTCAGAACCGGGTGACCGTATCCAAGCTGGTATGACCAAATCAAATACCCGCCGAGATATACGATCCCCAAGTTCCATGTGTATAAGAGGACATGCGACCCACATCGGCACGTAGCGCAGTTCAGAGCTTTGTGCGGCAACACTGGAGGCGATGACAAACTGTTGCTTCGCAAGTTCATTGGCAGCCTATCTGAGACGGCCTTTGAATGGTACTTGAAGCTCCTAAATGACTCCGTAAGAACATTCACAGAGATGGAACTTCTGTTCACACGGTGGTTCGCCAACGCAAGCGAGCGTACCCCGATCACGACATTAATCAATGCCAGGGTAAAGTCAGGAAAAACCTGGGTCCAATATGTAATCCGGTGGAGGAACCTATGGTCAAAGTGCGAACAACGCATCGAAGAATCTCCCGCCGTGGGAATATTCATCGGGACCCTTGATTCTTAAACGACTGCGTCCTAGTTCATGACGTTCCTCAAACCAACGACCTTCCAGGCACTGATCGATAAACTGGCCTAAATGGACCAGATAGGCCACGGGCCTTCCTCCTCAAGTAAGGACCCTTGAATCGCTAAAGGTAAAGAGAAAGCGGCCTTCATTACTAACACTCAACAACAACCGAGTGGCCCAAAACCGGCTGCTCGCCAAAACAACGCACATCCACGCCTATCCCTGGAAGAAAGGCTAGGACGCGCTTACTCGTTTCCCCGCAATAAGACGAGGAGACTATTTGAGTTGGCAATGCGTAACAAACTCATCACATTGCCAGAACCACGGTGTCTACAGCAACCCGGCGACGTCAACAACCCCAACTACTGCTCCTATAACAGAATGGTGAGCCATCCAAGTGAGGATGGCTACGTCTTAAAGAACTGGGTCGAGGACCAGTATCAACAGGGGAAGTTTGCGCTGTCTGAGAACTGGAGGGTGAACCAGCCACAGAACCACACTCCTAAAAAGGTGGATGCGCTGGGGGCATCATGCTCGCTCATGGAAGAAACTCCATGGGAAGTCGTTCTTTCTGCTAAAACCAAAAGAATGGTGAAAGATCTATAGGCATGTCCGACAGTCAGGTGGAAAGGCCCACTTGAACCTGAAATCATCAAAGAGATGCTGAAATCGCGTCCCATACCGAAGATTGTTGACAAAGGGAAAAATCCCTAAGTCAAGCCTTCAAAGTCTTCGAAGAAAAAGAAGAAGACCAAGAAGCCTGTGCAGCCCACCGAGTATGACGACAAGTGCACAGACTTGCAAAAATACAGTGACGTGCTGGAGGAGTACAACCAGAAGACGCTGAAACCGGTCACGCTCAAAGAGTTCCTCAAGAATATTCTTTAGAACGAAGATAGTGACAACGATGAGGAAAATGACTCATCAGAAAAAACCGAAGACTATGTAGAAAGTTGCCACATGGTCTCCCATTCGTTGTTAAATGACGAAGAAACTCCCTCAGTGTCAGAAAACAACGCAGAGGAACTGGGGGAAGAATCGGTGCTAAAATCACCGGAAATGCCAGAAGACCCAATCGATGGGCTGTTAAACGAAGCCTTTCGAAAAAGCAAAGCTGACCGAGAATGCGAAACAGCCATATACGAAAAGGATAAGCGTCAGCGTCAGGATGTAGAAGCTGCGGCAAGGTGGAGTTGTAAAGTACTCCAACCAAACCAAGGCATACCTGCGACAAATAAGAGCGGGATCAAGGCAGAGAAGCGGTTCGCCAAAGCCCTGTCAATGGGTATGAAGCTGCCACCTCTGGTAGGAAACACCCCCGGGGTCATATGCCTCGACGGAGAGGATTCACATCCAAACTACTGCCTATATCATCAGAGGGTTATCCACCCCACCGAAGAATGCAGTACCTTCAAGAAGTGGTGGCAAGGATATGTTACTCATCAAAAACACTTCAAGAGGATGAAGTGCGAAGCCCATCGACGGAAAAAGAGTGCGACAGATGCACGTGAAAAAACGACTGGAAATCTCATATGGTTGGTACCAGTTCAGAAGGGGAAAACCCCTAAGTTCTTACTTTCGGGAGTGATTCTGAGGACGAAATACCCCTCATCCCTCTCTTCAAAGACTCCACCTCCGAAAAAGAAGAAGAGGAGAAGAACTGCAAAAATATTCAGCTGCGTAACCGCACGCTGCCTTAAAAGAATCTCGGACCTACAAACAAAGGTTCGAGCAAAAAAGATAAAGGGAAAGAGAAAATCTCTGTGGAAATTTCCCTCGACGATGGAGTTGTCAAAGAGCTGGTAGAAAGACACCCACCTAGGAAAAATTGTTGGATATAGTGCCCTCAAAATCAATTATTGGATCGCAGGCACGTGATTGCAATGATTGCGGAGGACCTATACCGGTAGGACAGTCTTACTCGAGATGATAGTATGCTATCTGGTTTGCCTTTATCAGTCGTGTACAGGTTCAGGTGACTGATCACTGTTACACTTTGATAGAGCCATTAGGATCTTGCTTCACTACCAACAGTATGATGGCGATCATATACGTGAGAGTTGGGTGGTTTATAAGCATATCCTTAAATGTGGCCCTAGTCGTGGGAGTTTCGAGACAGGGCATCGATACTCCGGAGTAGACTAGTGTATACAGTCGAGACCCCGACGAAGGGCAGTGGCCGGTCTCACAAACCACTGGTGTCAGTTGGATCACCTAAGATGTATACAGGTGCTCATTGGGTTATGAGTACACCGGACAGGACTCGCCGGGAACCTGCTAGTTGGTATTATACATATCGTCAGATAGCAGTTCCCTGGTGACATGTGTACAGGTTAGTTCATCGACCTGAGGTCGTCATTTGTCTCGTATGAGTTCCCACTGTGCTTTGATTTCTACCCTACCACGGCTCAAAGGAGTCGTGCAAACAGGTATTTTTTTGGTACAGTCCCGAGCCACATGGAGGCAAGTGAGCAAATCGGCAGGGGATTCGTCTCTCCTGGTATTGGGGGTGGGATCGCGCTGTGTCTAGGAGAGCCATTACACAAAGCCCACGGCCGTGGCAGGAGATTTACTGGTAGGTACTCCAGTAGTATCTCAGGGTGTTTTTAGGCTACACTCCGACACGACTTATACTGCTGTTGGGGGTTTGACGTTACCAGCCCCCTAGGCAGATATGCGATACTCATAGACGAACGGACCGGACTGTATATACATTGTCACTGTTAGGCTCAGTAGGGTTTCCGGATGAGTTCGCTTATCGGCCTCCCTTGAGGTCAGTGCATGGGCAGCCGTTACGCACAGCTAGTGCCGCTGATGGCTTGTGGTTAAACCCACTACCAGGGTACTGACGAGTCATTAGAGTCCCCCACAGACAGTTTCCCAAGTTCGGGCGAAACGTTGTAGAGGCCGTATGGTTTTATGGCAGGGTTCGGAAAATGCACGTGCGTTTACGCACGTGTCATATTTCGGGCAGATAATACTGGTGGGCTTTGGTTTAAGCCGGATTCGAGTATTATACTGTGTAGATATAATATCTTTATCTCAGTTGCATTTGTATTCGGTCGTAATACAAATGCGGGTATGTTTATACTGTTACGGGGTTATCCTGAAATTCATTTCGGGATCGCTTTTGGAAGTTGCCAGTTTCCAGTTTCCGTATTTGACATTCGGTTAAATGCGGATTTATCTTTCCGTCACTCTGGTGAGTCATGAAGGTGAGTCGTGCTTCTAGAAGGTTCTAGATTGGTGACTAGGTTCATGAATCTTTGGTTGCATTAATTAAGGGATGACTAGGTTTAAATGAGTCATTCTTTTCCTTTAATGCTTTTTGTTCTTGTTAAAGATATTTGATTTAGATCTTTTCCTTTATTGTCACCACTTTGCTCCTACCCTCACCTCCCTCTTCCTATATGATGGCCGGCCCCTCTTTGTGAGTGTGGTGATTGATTTTGATTAAAAAGACTGGTTTAAGGTGTATGGAAATTTCGTAGCTCATTTTATTCCATCACCCGATTCAAATGGCAACTTCATTAACCGTTCGTCCATGGCTTTGGACGAAGCGAGACAAAGTGTTCTACTCATTCTCTATATCAATCTTGGTCATCTCTTTTAGCAAACTTGATGACCGAGTTGCCTCGGGTCAGAGGCGGGAGCCCGTTTAAAGATCCGTTGACGTGGTGCCACCTGGACGAGCAGATCGGAGATCGACGAGATCGGAGCAGCCGCAACAAAGCGTGGGATGATGGTTAAAGAACGAAGGACTCGGATCGTTCGGTATAACCTTTCTACCCTCTTTGTAGTTTGTTAGTTTAGCAATAATGGCAGATCCGGGTTACAGTATACGATAGCTCCAGTTAAAAGTTTTTGTTCCGCATTTGGCGTCTGTTTGACGGCCGGGGCGCTACCGTAGACCTACAAAAATAAGGTAGATTACAATGTCCTAGCACATCTGAGAAAAATACCCTCACAATTGAGCATATTGGATGCTCTCCTCTTGTCCAAAGAGGCACGGGAGTCTCTGATCAAGGCATTACAAGAGCCCGATCAGTTCCAAGCTTTTCTTACAGAAAAGAAGATGAAGGAAGAGCTGGCAGAGGTTCGCACAGCTGACATTACATTCAGCGATGAAGATCTACTCCTCGGTACGTACGAACATAACTGTCCGTTATACGTCACCGAGTACTGCCACGACATCAAAATAGGTAAAATCCTTGTCGACAACGGATTCTTCGTCAACCTTCTCAACGTGAAAGTGCTGAAGGAGATTTGCATAAACGTTCAGCACTTAGTCTGAGACAAAATTACAATCTCTGGGTTCGACTCACAGTCATCACGGACGCTTGGGTCCGTAATACTGACGTTACGCTTTGGGTTGCTCGTCACTGACATCAAATTTCACATCATTAACACCAAGACTTGCTATAACGCTTTGCTCAGCAGGCTTTGGTTGTATACAACGTCATCCCTTCTACACAACATCAGTGTATGAAGTATTTCAAGGACGGCTTGGAATGCCCCGTCACAAGGGAGCTAAATCCGTTCTTCGTAAATGAGGTTCGGAAATATGAAAACGCAAAGTACTTCCTACCAGACTTCGAAGATACAGAAAGGAGTCATAAGCCGAAGGATAAACAGAAGTCCGTCGCTACTATCCCGATTTTTGGTAGCGATTCCGAGGAAGATGAAGAAATAGTCTACTCGGGGCAACCACAGAAAGAAACGACGGGCCCGGACCATCTACCCCTATTCTGGTCTTTGACAGCGATTCTGAGGATGGGGCCAACGCAGTGTTCTCCATCCGCCCATCAGTGCAAACCCTCGCCGAAGCAGATTAGAGTCTGCAAATCACAATGGCTCCGCCACGGCATTATAAGGAACTTGATGCGCTCGATACATACAACGTCCAAGAACTACAGACTTTCTACGTCCCTCCCAGACGAAAAAGTGAAAAGGTGATCCTCTTCTACCAATCTACGGAGACCAGAGTAGAGAAAGAAGTCTGGCACGATGCCGCTTTTGTAATCGACAGGCTTCAACCAATCCGTCTGCCAAGATACTACGTGGAGGGATTGAAAAGGTTGTTAAAGTGCCAAGGTGTACCCATCGAACAAACTGTTCGGCAAGCCTAATTCTACAAAAAAAATTAGGATATCCCTGGAACCCATCGAAAGATGCTCAAAGGGAAGATGGAGACAACCGGGCTCGGATACATTCGGTCTAAGAAGCGGCAGCAGTTCCACAGCTGCTGTATCATAAACAACTCCAGAGAAGAAGAAAATGCTCTTCTAAATGGTCATGACGTTGAAACAGAGCGAAATCCCGCTCTAAAAATGTTAAGTTTGTCGCTCGAAGAACAAATAGACAAACTAATAAAAGAAGCCTGTTAAAAGAGCCGAGACAATTATAACCGTGAAATGGCCATTATGAAAAACCAGGATGCAGCGCTATAACGCCCTTTATCCCTAGCCCGCTGTATGTCCTCGCAAAAGGGGAAATCCCGAAATAGAGGAAAAAACAGGACAAAGAGCGCAAACAACGTTTGCAAACAACAAGGCGAATCTAAGAAACCGTGCTATCAAGAAAAACTGGGTTGGAACCCGTCCTTTATAAAGAAGATGGGTCAGTGTTCAGTCGAAAATATTGTGCATTTGATATGACATCTTCCTTACTATTTTTATATAATAGTAAGGTGTTTATTATAAATATGACACATATGAGGGTTTATCTGTAAAAATACTATTTTCATGTGTTTATATATTATAATTAACATTATGTAGGAAAATGTAAGCATATAATATCTATATAATATTTAGTCCATTTAAATATGCATACCATATCAAATATCTTTAACCAATTCTCTTAAAACTATAATATCACATCAAACGGTTAGGATAATATCTCAATTAAAACAAATTCTACTAACATTATTTATTGAGATATTGTGCAGAAACTATATCAGGACTGGAATCAAGGAAATCCAAGCTAGCAAGATCAAATCTGCCGAAATATTCAAGTGAATCGAAAAAGTCAATTCTGGCAGTGACTTAGAGAAGATTTCCAAACTCCAGATATTCAAATGATCACCACATGACAACTGAATGAATCTCCAGAAATTTGAGCCAAAGATCCCACCAAAGCGCGACTAAACCGCGGATAAAATAAGCATATTGCGGCGGTTCCGCCGCAATATTGAAGAGTTGAGATACGAGATTTTCTAGGTAGGATCCTAACAGCTAGTTACCCTAATTAGGAAACTATGATTATGGGTTTGTGACTATAAAAAGGACCGAGAGCCCCTCTTGGAAAAATCATCAAACCGACGAGATCACGAAGTCCAAGACGTCTCAAGAATCCAGATTGATCATCAGCTATTCATCTACCTCCTTAAGAAGAGATCAAGAAGCAACCAAGGGTTTTGTAATCACTTTCTGAAGGAACAAAGTGTAATTGATCAAGTTGATTAATAAAGGTAGTTGTTTTATTCTTATTGCATTTTATTTTCTTTATGTACATCATGATCTCTATCCGTTCTTTTATCTCCATCATGCGCGAGTAATTCTCCGCTTGTTAGGATTCGTAAGATTAGGGTAGATCAATGGATGATTAAAATCCTTTAACTCCTTTTACGTCCTATAAAGTTTATAAACTTTACCAAAAGAATCGTTAACATCCTAATCGGGCGCGCTATCAATTCCTTGATATTCACGACCACGATTAGAGATTAGATTAACAATTATTTTGGTAAATGCTAGACATGAACGGAGATCCATGTCAAGATAGGGGTTAAGAGTGGGAACCATATTCCCTCTAGAAACCCTAATCTACATGTATCACTGTCGATCTAGTTTTAAATATATTAAAGGATAAAATGAGTAATCTTTAATTAATTATCCATGACTACTAAATCTTAACGAACCCTACAAGCCCCCTTCTAATATAAAACCTACATCCGTAGTTAATCTAGATCTATATCTTACATCCGTGATTGACGTAGATCTAGAATCTACAACCATTCTCCACTATTCAATATTCTTCCTCCTTTCCTAATCAACATGCCTAAACTAAGATTAAAAGATTCAACGTTTCCTTGAGGACGACCCGTACTCATCTCGGTCTAGCTACACGCGACACAGTTATTGATTGCGGTTACTACACACACTTCTTTAAAACATCATCAATCAAATGGCGCCGTTGCCGGGGATATATGCGTAATTTTTTTTATTCTTACTATTTGTGTTGAATTCTTATTCGATCTATATCATAAAAATAAAACAAAACCGCATCTTGCATATTTAACAATTAGTGTGCGATTTTTGCGAGGGAAACTGGGTCACTTTAGTGAGGAGATAAAGATTCAGAGACATTCATCAAGACCCAGAGGAGCAAAGGAAGACACAATAAAGAAATTAAACAAAGAACCCCGTAAAGCGCGGCGGAACCGCGGCTATTGTGTGCAAACGGCGTCGGAACCGCGGCGGTCTTGGGGAGTTGTGCCCTCAAACTTTTCTGGTATCTTTTCTATCTCTTTCTCTCTCCTCTGAAAAATCTAATAATATATTTTCTGCAGGATTCTTTGCAAAATATCGCCGCTCAAAATTCTTTTTGCGTGTTTTGTTTTGCGGGTTGTTTTTGCATATTTTAATACGGACTTTAAGGGGCAAAGACCAAATTCAGATTAGGTAGGGATTTCATTACCCTTCCTAGGCTCCACAAATCACAAAACGAGCATCTGCATCACCCTATATTAATTAAAAAATATCTAGACCAAGACTCTAAGGACCATCACGCTCAAATAGGACAGAGGAAGGTCATGGGTAATCCATCGCTTATCCGCATTTCTTTTGTGGTGTCTACGCAAGTGTGTCTAGGCAAGTGGTTACTTAATTAGGCCCGCTATTTTCGGTGATTCGTATAGCGGATATCTTCCACTTACCTGGCACTTACCTGGTCACAAGAGTAATAAAGAGGTAGTAGAGGATTGATCCTGCGGCTTGTCCTTTGGAATTCTAGGAGCGGTCTAGTACTTGACCTAGGTGACCTTCGTTTTAGGGTTTGCTTATGTATTTTGTGATTTGTCAAGTCAACCCTCAGGTCCCACTTTCAAAGCAAAACAATCCAACTAGAGCTTAAATCTTTCCACCCTCCTTCCTCTTTTCACCTTTTTATAATGGGCAACCAAAATAAAAGAACTCTTGCCGAGTTTTGCTATCCAGAACCAGATATTTCTTGTTATCATAATCGCTTCGGTATAACATCCGACTCTACCATATCTTTAAGAGATCGGATAGAGCAAACGGAAAGAAACAGTTGGCCACCTCACTCCAAGTCCTGTCAACCACATCCAAATTCTACATCTTCTTATGTTGATACTCCGAGTGAAGGAACTCCTAAACGCATGTCCATCACTGAGCATATAGCGAGGGCTAATGGCCAAAGTTTCAATTCAGTCAAACCATTAGGACAACAAACACCACCACTTTCTAAAGAAGATTTTCATACTCGGTTTGTGGCGTATATGATGTCTGTTGAAAATCGCCAACCAACCACCAATATCAATATTCTTCTTATCACAATGTTGATCCTACTCCTGCCCAATTTTCATAACCATTCAATTCCTATCAATCCTACCTGACTTTTACACCTTCTCTAGACAGTCCTTCTAATCAGTCATTTGGGAGTTTTACTTATCCACAAGAATTTCAATATTATGCTGAAATTCCTTACCGAGCCATGTTTAGTCTTGAACGGACTGTGGAAGAACATGTGGCAGCGTCATACCGCACCAAAGAGGAATTGAAAGAGTGCATGGCCATTCTCAATAAAGAAGATGAACGAGCAACTAGTTTCAAACCAGCTCAAAATTTTCCAATGTATGACACGGCCATAGGACAAATTGAGAATTTGGGTAGTGAAAGAGAGCGGTACACCCTTCCAAATCAAACCTCCCCATCCCAAATTGAAACCCACAACTCCAGTTTCACAGATCTATCGAGTACACCAAATAATTCACCAATCGAAGATAGAATGTCTGATGAGTTGTATGACTTTGTAGTGTTTGATTTACCCGATTGTGAAGGGTCCATTTCAAGTGAAGCCACACCAACCCTTGTGATCTCTACACCTCCACTCTGGAACCACAATTGATTGAAAACCCTGCTTTTGATGAGGTGTCTGAGACTTGTAACCTTCACTTGATTGAGGATATTGACGTTGGGGATATATTGAATGATGAACCCGAAATTTTGGATGAGTTTTTCCCACCAACTCATCAAGTCATTTCACTCCCGTGTGGTCATCATCTCGAGCCTCTAACTATTCTTCTCGAACCCCATATGCATCTTGAAGTTGATAACTGTATAACCGAAAGGCAGAACGAAATTCAGCATTCATTTTCCATATCTGGTTCAGCAATGCTCAACACACCAATTTGTTTACCCATTTCATCTCCTACTTTCTCTAGTTCTTCTTCTAATCAACCTTTACTTTTAGCGAGTGTTGATAAATCACAATCCGGTATTTCGAGTTCGATAATTCTAGAAAGACAACTTGATTTAGATACTTTTGAGAATGAGGTAAATAAGCTTTTCGAGTCTCCTACCTCCAAAATTTTTGACAAATCAAGTGTGTTGAATTCTGGCGCAACACTTATTGACATTGAAACGTTCAGTCGGACCATCGATGAAAGTTTCGAAAATATTTTCGCCGACGAACTCGCATTCCTAAATGACATGGATTTTGTGATTAATCAACTTCCACTTGAAGAAGTTGAACCACCACCATTACTTCTTATCCCAAACGAGAATGTGACCATTCTTTCCATTCCTAATCATCCACATTCTCGTTTCCGTTCACCATTATTATTTCATCTCTATCAACCGAGACGTAAACCATACTGCCTCCTATCTCCCCACTTCTTCGAATATCCGATTTTCCACCAAGCAGTGCGTTACATCGATAAATTTTTTGAATGGTTGGTGTTGACTTTTGGTCTTTGTAAGGCTTTACATTGACCAATAACTTTAACCCCCCCCCCAATAATTTTAATTGCTTAATAATATTTTACTTAAGTTTAGGGGGAATATTTTGGCTCTTGAAAGAAAATTTTTATAAAACTGTGAGCTAAAAATAAGTTTGGGGGAAAATTTTACTATTTCATGTCCCCGTTACTAACTTTTCCTCCCAAGTCTACAGTTTTTTTTAAGCTTAACAAATGACATCAGTGAGGATACTGCTGCAAACATGTTTAGGGGAGGTTTGTGCTTATTCACGTACTATTTTGCATTATCATAAATGTAAGCACAAATTCTTTTTTTATTTTTTGATAATGAAAGTTTGAAAGTGAAAATTTACATATGAAAGATAGGAATAGTTTAAAAAAAGCAAAAAAGTTAGATATTTTCTTAGACAAAACTAGTAATAAGTAGTTATGAGCCGTTGTCCCTAAGGGTTACTAAGATAAAGGAAGTCACTAATCTGAGGATAAAAATAAGTCTGAAAAATAGTCCTTATTCTTGAGACCAAACATCTAAACGTTGATACCCTACTATAAGCACTTACACACATCTTGAAATCTGATATGATTGCGAGTAGTAACCGCAATCAATAACGGTGCGTGTAGTAACCGCAACCAATAACGGTGTCGCGTGTAGCTAGACCGAGATGAGTATGGGCCGTCCTCAGGGATACGTTGAATCTTTAAATCTTAATTTAGGCGTGTTGATTAGGAAATGAGGAAGAATAATGAATAGTGAAGAATGATTGTAGAATTAAAATTAGATCGACGGTGATGCATGTAGATTAGGGTTTCTGGAGAGAACAGGGTTCCCACTCTTAACCCCTATCTTGACATGGATCTCCGTTCATGTCTAGCCTTTACCAAAACAATTGTTAATCTAATCTCTAATCGTGGTCGTGAATATCAATGAATTGATAGCGCACCCGATTAGGATGTTAACGATTCTTTTGGTAAAGTTTATAAACTTTATAGGAAGTAAAAGGAGTTAAAGGATTTTAATCATCCATTGATCTACCATAATCCTACGAACCCTAACAAGCGGAGAATTACTCGCGCATGATGGAGATAAAAGAACGGATAGAGATCATGATGTAAATAAAGAAAATAAAATGCAATAAGAATAAAACAACTATCTTTATTAATCAACTTGATCAATTACACTTTGTTCCTTTAGAAAATGATTACAAAACCCTAGTTTGCTTCTTGATCTCTTCTTAAGGAGGTAGATGAACAGCTGATGATCAACCTGGATTCTTGAGCCGTCTTGGACTTCGTGATCTCGTCAGTTTGATGATTTTTCCAAGAGGGATCTCGGTCCCTTTTATAGTCACAAACCCAGAATCATAGTTTCCTAATTAGGGTAACTAGCTGTTAGGATCCTACCCAGAAAATCTCGTATCTCAACTCTTCAATATTGCGGCGGAACCGCCGCAATATGCTTATTTTAGCCGCGGTTTAGCCGCGCTTTGGTGGGATCTTTGGCTCAAATTTCTGGAGATTCATTCAGTTGTCATGTGGTGATCGTTTGAATATCTGGAGTTTGGAAATCTTCTCTAAGTCACTGCCAGAATTGACTTCTTCGATTCACTTGAATATTTCGGTAGATTTGATCTTGCTAGCTCGGATTTCCCTGATTCCAGTCATGATATAATTTCTGCACAATATCTCAATAAATAATGTTAGTAGAATTTGTTTTAATTGAGATATTATCCTAACCATTTGATGTGATATTATAGTTTTAAGAGAATTGGTTAAAGATATTTGATTATGCATATTTAAATGGACTAAATATTATATAGATATTATATGCTTACATTTTCCTACATAATGTTAATTATAATATATAAACACATGAAAATAGTATTTTTACAGATAAACCCTCATATGTGTCATATTTATAATAAACACATTTCTATTATATAAAAATAGTAAGGAAAATGTCATACCAAATGCACAATATTTTCGACTGAACAAATACCCCCAAACTTAACCTTGATCGTCCCGAGCAAACTAGTTATTCAAGATAAGGAGAAAAAGAAGAAGAAAAAAAACCTAAGTAGCACATTTTCGTAGGCAACACGATTGCATTGAGTACGTGTAACAAGCCGTTAAACCTTTAGGTGTCCCTAGTAGGAGGAGTGTTGTCTCCTGAGGGTTTTCAACGGATTACACCCACAAAATCTTATAATAAAAGAAAGATGGTGAACGTTACATATAAAGATAAGAACTATAAAGGAAAGAACTTGAAAATAAGAGTTTCCAACTACACCAGTTTTTCGGTTGTCATGAGCTCTATCTTAATGGTCGTGTAAAAATGTTAGAAATCACATCATCCCTCAATAAAACATCGCCTTTAGTCTTCCTCCCTATTTTTCTTCCAAACATTGATCATATACCCCTACGTGTGTGTAAAAGGCATCCCTACACTTAGAGAATTCAATTCAAGCAATCATACTCTTGTCCATCTTCTAAAGTACTTTATAGTTGGTGAATATTTTAGATAAAATTGCTCATACATTCTTCATGCGACCGTTAATACTTCTTGAGGTACTAACCGACCAATTACAAAATGTGCTTACGCATTTAGGCGTAATTCCTCGTTTCGCAACACCTAAGGCTTAGGAGTAGCTCCCAAACCAGTTGGTCTAAGGCACTATGTGATAAAGCACCCTCGCTATATTTTTTTTATGCTGCCTTAAGCACTTACAAAACTAGTGCTCATTTTTTTTCTTCACCACTTATATATATATATATATATATATATATATATATATTTCATACTAAGTCTTTTAGACAAGAGCATTTCAAGGTATCCTCTACTATCCCAAGTTTCAAGATGTGTGTAAATGCTTATAGTAGGGTATCAACGTTCAGATGTTTGGCCCCAAGAATAGGGACTATTTTTCAGACTTATTTTTATCCTCATATTAGTGACTTCCTTTATCTTACTAACCCTTAGGACAACGGGTCATAACTACTTATTACTAGTTTCGTCTAAGAAAACATGTAATTTTCTTGCTTTTCTTAAACTATTCCTATCTTTCATATGTAATTCTTCACATTCTAATCTTTTATTATCAAATTTTTTTTGTATAGTGCCTGGTGACAAAATATAGTTCAGTTAATACAAGCCTCCCCCCAAACCTGTTTTCAGCAGTGCCCTCACTGATATCATCTGTTAAGCTTAAAAAACCTGTAGACTTGGGAGGAAAAGTTATTAACGGGGACATGAATAAATGACAGTGAAATTCTCCCTCAAAATTATTTTTGGCTCACAATTTTGTAATTATTTTCTTTCAAGAGACAAAATATTTCTCCCCCTAAACTTGAGTAGTATTAAGCATTTTGAAATTATAAGTAGGGGGTAAAATTATTGGTCAATATAAAACTTTACAAAGACTGAAAGTCAACACCAACCATTCAAATATTTTATTAATGAAGCACCAAGGTTGGTGGAAGAACATGTCGTCTATTGACGTGAAGAAGTGGGGAGGAGATAAGAGGTGTAATGGAAAAGGTTTACGTCTCGGTTTGCAGAGACGAAACAATGATGATGGATTACTCGCATTCTCATTCTTGATAAGAAGATGTGTTGGCGCTTCAACTTCTTTGGTTTTGGGTTGATTCATCACAACGCCCATATCTTTTAAGAATGCGAGTTCATCAGCGAAGATTTCCTGGAAGCTTTCATCAATATCCCGAATAATAATCTCATCGGAAATAACGGGATGATACTCTGACTCCATATAAGGTTCACATTTAGCGTTAGATGTTGATCCGGAAAACAACGTAATAGCGGAGTCGAGATCAGTAACGTAAAGCTGTTCAAATTCGCTGTTGTCGGCATTTATCGCTTCGACAGAAAATACTCGAGCATAGGGTTCGGAGGGTTCACTTCCCAACTTGTAAATGTTAAGCTCAATTGACATCTTCCCGAAGGATAGAGTCATAGAGCCGTTTTGACAATTGATTATCGCGTTGGAAGTCACAAGAAAAGGTCGACCTAAAATCATTGGAATTTGGTTTCGTGGGTTTGCTACAGGTTGTGTATCTATAACGATGAAGTCTACAGGGAATATGAATTCCCCGACTTTGATTAACACATCCTCTGGCTCACCCCTAGGTTGGGTGATAGATCGATCGGCCATCTGAAGAGTGCAGTATGTCGGTTTTAACTCTTCGATCCCTAATTGCTCATAAACAGAATACGGAAGCAAGTTAACACTAGCACCTAAATCGAGTAGAGCACGATTGATATTTTTACCCCCAATAGAAATAGAAATTGTAGGACTTCCGGGGTCCTTTCGTTTCTTGGGTAGTTGTTGTGTAAAAGCAGTGCTCACATTACTCGCAACAAAAACTTTTTTAGCTACTTGAATTTTTATCTTCCTCGTGCACAAGTCCTTTAGGATTTTCGCATAAGACGGAACTTGTTGAATAGCATTTAGGAGAGGAATGTTTAGGTTAACTTGCTTAAAAATTTCCACAATGTTCTCCATTTGTGGAGTTGGTATGTTGCCCCTTAACCTATTTAGATAAGGTGCTTTATCAATAAGGGTTGGGTCCAACATTGGAGAGGATTGTGGGGGTTGGAATGGATCCCAGAATTGGAGTTAGAATTGTTTTAGGTTGACTCGAGGAAGTGGGCTGAGTGTTGGAGCCTTGGGGAAAACGGAGAATAGGCTCGAAAGAAGGTGGTGGACTAGACGAAATAGGAGAAGAAGTAGAAGCCGGGGTTTCATTAATATCATCAACATCAATGTGTTCACCCACTTGGTTATCTAGCACTCTTCCTGATCTCAACGTGGTAACAGCACTCACATTATAACTTTGTGAGTGGCCAGGATTCGGTAGGGGTTGAGATGGAAGTTTTCCTTTTTCTCTCGCCCTCATCGCGGCATTTATTTATGCAATTTATGCTTCTATCGATTTTATACTTTCACTATGGGAGTTGGTGGTCTGTGTTAAAGTTCGGATAAAATACTTTATTTCATCCGTCGATTGCATGGAATGTTTAATGAGCATATCCACGCTTCGTTCAAGTGCAGATGAGTTTTCAGTCACGGCCGTTTGGAAAGAATTATTGGCCGGATTCTGAAAAGGTTGTGATTGAAAGGGGTGCTGGCTTTGTGGTGGTGGTTACTGTTGTTGTGGAGGAGGTCTTTGATAATTTCTTTAGAACTGGTTTCAATTTTGGTTCGTTTGGTTTTGACTCCAAGCAAAATTAGGATGATTCCTCCATCCTTGATTGTATGAGGAAGAATAAGGATCGTTTCTAGGTCGTTGCTGAAAAGTAGATTTAGTGTGTTCTTGAATTTGAAATGATGCATTCATAGGACATTCTTCCGTCAAATGTGATGGATCGGAACAGCAACCACACACAGTCTTAGGGAGCGTTACCTAGTTTAGGGAGACTGATGAGAATTTGTTCTCTATAGCATCGAGTTTCTTTTGCATTGCTGCCATTTCGACTTTTACTGCGATGGAAATATCGAGCTGATGGATACCTCCCCTAGATAATGGTCTAACACTTTCCCACTGCAAAGTGTATTCAACGAGATCTTCCAGAAATTTCCAAGCTTCATCATCGTCTTTGGACATGAAATTGCATTGACACATGGTTTCAAGCATCTGCTTTGTCGCTGGAGTAATGCCCTCATTTATAATTCGGCACAGATCCCATCTATGTATTCCATGATGAGGACATTGGACAAGCAGATCCTTAAACCGTTTAAACCATTTCCAAAATGGTTCATTGAGAAGCTGGGTAAACTGGTTGATTTCGCTCCGAACACGGGCAGTCTTATGATTGGGGTAAAATTTCTTAAGGAATACTATCACGAATTCATCCCAATTGGTAATAGAGTGTGTGGCAATGTTATAAAGCCATTTTTCTGCTAAATCGCACAAAGTGAAAGGGAAAAGACGTAAGCGCATAGCATCCACTAAAAGTTGTGATGTACCCATCATTACGCATACGTTTTCGAATTTAGTGATAAAAACATATGCGTCTTCAGACTCAAGCCCGTGAAATTTGGGCAACAGGGTGATGAAATAGGGTTTAATTTCAAAATTATCCCCATTGGCTGGTGGAATAGATAGACAAGTAGGAAGGGGACCGTGTATAGGATAGCATCTTTCTTGGAGAGATATGCGCGGTGGATTCTGCGCACCAACAGGTTATGGCAAGGTGGTGTTATAATCTGATGGAGAACCGTCCATCTCGGACAATGTGGTGGGAGGAGGGAAAAAAGAAAATGAAGAAGTACCGACTTCGGAGTCGATAGCAAGAACGCGGACAAGACGGGCACTAGAATCCCGTGTCCAGCCGAGCATGCACTAAGCGGGTTTATCGTAAGTGGCAGCGTGTGTGTGATTTAAAATTGGCTTGTTTTGAAAAGTGTCGGACGTGAGACAAATCACAAAAAAATGCACAATCAACCTTAGAACTAAGGTTACCTAGGTCAAGTCTCTAGACCGCTGCTAGACTTCCAAAGGACAAGCCGCAGGATAAATCCTCTACAACCTCTTTATCGCTCTTGTGGCCAGGTAAGTGCCAGGTAAGTGGGAGGTATCCGCTATACGAATCACCGAAAATAGTGGGCCTAATTAAGTAACCACTTGCCTTATACACACTTGCCTAGACACCACAAAAGTAATGCGGATAAGCGATAGATTACCCACGACCTTCCTCTGTCCTTATTGAGTGCGGCAGTCCTTAGAGTCTTGGTCTAGATTTTTTTTAATTAATATAGGGTTATGTGGATGCTCATTTTGTGATTTGTGGGGCTTAGGATGGGTGATGAAATCCCCACCTAATCTGATCTTTACCCCTTAATGTCCGTATTAAAATATGAAAAAACAAACCGCAAAACAAAACTCACAAAAAGATTTTTGAGTGGCGATATTTTGCAAAGAATCCTGCAGAAAATATATTATTGGATTTTTCAGAGGAGAGAGAAGGAGTTGAGTAATATACCAGAGAAATTGGAAACCCTAAATCCCTAATTGAGCCGCGGTTCCGCCGCCAATTGCCCCTTATTACCACGGTTCCGCCGCCGACTAGGGAGATGTGGTAGAGATTTTTGCTACATGGCCTCTTTTCCTTCTCTGGATCTTGATGAATGTCTCTGAATCTCTGTTTTCTCAAATTTGTGACTCCAGACCCCCTTTCAAAATTCACACAATAACCGTTAAATATACAATTTGCAGTTTTGTTTATTTTTATGATGTGGATCGAATAAGAATTCAACACGAATAGTAAGAAAAATAAATTACGCACATATCCCCGGCAACGGTGCCAATTGATTGATGATGTTTTAAAGAAGTGTGTGTAGTAACCGCAATCAATAACGGTGTCGCGTGTAGCTAGACCGAGATAAGTATGGGTCGTCCTCAGGGTTACGTTGAATCTTTTAATCTTACTTTAGGCGTGTTGATTAGGAAAGGAGGAAGAATAATGAATAGTGAAGAATGATTGTAGATTCTAGATCTACGTCAATCACGGATGTAGGATATATATCTAGATTAACTGCGGATGTAGGTTTTATATTAGAAGGGGGCTTGTAGGGTTCATTAAGATTTAGTAGTCATGGATGATTAATTAAAGATTACTCCTTTTATCCTTTAATAGATTTAAAACTAGATCGACAGTGATGCATGTAGATTAGGGTTTTTAGAGAGAATAGGGTTCCCACTCTTAACCCCTATCTTGACATGGATCTCCGTTCATGTCTAGCCTTTACCAAAACAATTGTTAATCTAATCTCTAATCATGGTCGTGAATATCAATGAATTGATAGCGCGCCCGATTAGGATCTTAACGATTCTTTTGGTAAAATTTATAAACTTTATAAGACGTAAAAAGAGTTAAAGGATTTTAATCATCCATTGATCTACCCTAATCCTACGAATCCTAACAAGCGGAGAATTACTCATGCATGATGGGGATAAAATAACGGATAGATATCATGATGTAAATAAAGAAAATAAAATGCAATAAGAATAAAACAACTACCTTTATTAATCAACTTGATCAATTACACTTTGTTCCTTTAGAAAATGATTACAAAACCCTAGTTTGCTTCTCGATCTCATCTTAAGGAGATAGACAAACAGCTGATGATCAACCTGGATTCTTGAGCCGTCTTGGACTTCGTGATCTCGTCAGTTTGATGATTTTTCCAAGAGGGGCTCTCGGTCCTTTTTATAGTCATAAACCCAGAATCATAGTTTCCTAATTAGGGTAACTAGCTGTTAGGGTCCTATCCAGAAAATCTCGTATCTCAACTCTTCAATATTGCGGCGGAACCGCCGTAATATGCTTATTTTAGCCGCGGTTTAGCCGTGCTTTGATGGGATCTTTGGCTCAAATTTTTGGAGATTCATTCAGTTGTTATGTGGTGATCGTTTGAATATCTGGAGTTTGGAAATTTTCTCTAAGTCACTGCCAGAATTGACTTCTTCGATTCACTTGAATATTTCGGCAGATTTGATCTTGCTAGCTCGGATTTCCCTGATTCCAGTCCTGATATAATTTCTGCACAATATCTCAATAAATAATGTTAGTAGAATTTGTTTTAATTGAGATATTATTCTAACCGTTTGATGTGATATTATAGTTTTAAGAGAATTGGTTAAAGATATTTGATATGGTATGCATATTTAAATGGACTAAATATTATATAGATATTATATGCTTACATTTTCCTACATAATGTTAATTATAATATATAAACACATGAAAATAGTATTTTTACAGATAAACCCTCATATGTGTAATATTTATAATAAACACCTTACATATTATATAAAAATAGTAAGGAAAATATCATACCAAATGCACAATATTTTCGAGATGCCGGGTCCAGATCCAAAGGCGGCAGTACATAAACTGGCCATATCGTCGGACATAAAGCCAGTCAAACAGGCGCCAAGAAGAATGCGGCTTGAACTTGAGATGAGTATAAATGCTGAGGTCAAGAAACTAATCAACCCCGGCTTCATCCAAGAAGTTCAATATCCTGACTGGATCGCCAATATCGTTCCGGTGATGAAGAAAAATGGGACGATGCGCATCTGCGTGGACTTTCGGGACCTCAACAAAACTTTCCCGAAGGATGACTTCCCAGTACCTGTTACCGAGCTGATGATCGATAACATGTCTACCTATGATGTCTTCTCTTTCATGGATGGATCTTCAGGATACAATCAAATAAAAATGCATCCTGAAGATCAAAAGCATACAACATTCTGGACTCCGCTGGGCATATTTTGCTATAAGGTGATGCCCTTCGGTCTGAAGAATGCTGGCACTACCTACCAGAGGGCCATGACAAAGATCTTCGATGACCACATCCATGAGATCGTCGAATGCTACATCGACGACCCTGTGGTTAAAAGTAAATCTCATGAGGAACATTAGGAACATTTAAAAGTAATGTTCCGACGTCTTCGGAAATATAATCTAAAGATGAATCCTCTAAAATGCGTGTTTGGAGTCTCCTCAGGAAAATTCCTAGGATTCATCATACGGCACTGGGGTATCGAAATCGATCCCTCAAAAATCAAGGCAATTATGGAAATGCAACTCTCAAACAATTGCGATCTCTTCAAGGAAAGCTCGCATATATCCAGCGGTTCATAGCCAACCTCTTCGGAAAATGCCGTCCCTATGGTCATTTGATGAAGAAGGGAACCCCATTAATCTGGGATCAAAAGTGCCAAAATGCACTAAACGAAATCAAGCAATACCTACAAAATCCGCCAGTATTGGCCGCTCCGGATAAGGGAAAACCTCTTATCCTATATACAACAGCCCTTGAGGGTTCTCTAGGAGCGCTATGGGCACAAGAGAATGATCAGGGAAAGGAGAGAGCTCTGTATTATTTGAGTCGAGTTCTCCTGGGGCAGAAAACAACTACACCCCCATTGAAAACCATTGCCTGGCACTGATCTTCACGATAATGAAGCACAGACATTACGCCTTGGCACATGAGGTCCATCTCATATCAAAGGTGGATTCTCTCAAATATCCAATGTCAAGGGCCATACTAACAGGAAGGCTTGCCAAATGGGCCCTCCTCCTAATGGAGTTCTCGATAATGTATCGACCCCTCAAAGCAGTGAAAGGCCAGGCCATTGCCGACTTTCTCGCAGAGCATCCGATACCAACCGACTCCCCCTTAAATTGTGAGTTGCCAGATGAACATGTGTTCGACATAATCGAAGGAAAGAAGGAAGAAAATGATTCCAAATGGGAACTCTACTTCGATGGAGTATCTTCCATGAAGCGGCGAAAGCAAAACACCCCCATAATCAGAGCCAGGGTGGACCTTATCTTCGTGACTCCACAAGAAGGAATATTGCGTTACGCCCTTTTCTTAATGGAGCCAAGGACTAATAACGAAGCTGAATATGAAGCTTTGATAGCAAGTCTTGAGATCGCTGTCGACATGGGAATCAAAGACCTTCTCATATATGGAGACTCCCAGTTGATCGTTAGCCAAGTAAATCGCGACTATCAGACGTGCAAGCCAGAGATGATAAAGTATGGCGAAAGAGTGCAGCAACTGCTGACACAAATCCCCTCCTATATCCTGGAGAGTATACCGCGTACATAAAACAACAAGGCGGATGCGTTGGCCAAATTGTCTAAAGAACTGGCCGATGAAGACCTTGTTCCCGCCAAAAATTTCTGCACAAAAGAGCCCAAGGCATCAAATGGCAGCGATACGCTTAAGAAAATGTGAACTTGTATTTTCCGGGCTGTATTTTGACAAACTACCAGATGAGAAATAGCTAAATTTTGATGGTATTGAAAGCATCTCGAAAAAAACCTTTGATTTGATATATTATGGGCCTCATAATTCATCCGGGATCAAAAGTTATGAGCAAATATCTATGCACATGTGATCTAAGGAAGAAGATGCGAACCAGTATTTTCCGAGCTGTATTTTGACAAACTCCGGAATGAGAAACAGCTAAATTCTGATGGTATCGAAAGTGTTTCGAAAAATCCTTCGATTTGATAATATTACGGGCCTCATAATTCATCCGAGATCAAAAATTATGAGCAAATGTGGTATGCACGTGTAATCTAAAGTAATGCTCTACTACATGGGGAATGCATTTTTAGTCCCACATCGAGAAAAGGAGAGATGGCTTCTCTACCACTCCCATATAAATAAGAGGGGATACCTCTTAGAAAGGGTAGAGTTCAATCCTCAAAGGATTCAATTCTCAAATGAGCTTAGTTCTCCATAGGAGCTTAGTTTTCCAAGATAGGAGCATGCTCCTCCCCATAATGCGCATATGCGCAAGCGCCATGTGCGCTACGTGCAACGCACGTATGCCCGCCATGCGCGCACCACGTACAACGCACGTGCGCACTACATGAGAACATTTAATAATATTAAAAGGAGATACGTTCTCCATAGGAGCTTGCTCCCCCCATAATGCGCATATGAGCAAGCTCCATGTGCGCTACGTGTAAATATGTGCGCCCAACACGTGCGACGCACGTGCGCCCAACACGTGCGACGTACGTGCGCGAACGCAAAGAAGCCTTTTTCAGCAGCGAGAAGCTTAAGTTTCAGCCTGTTCTTTCCCCCTAATGAGTGGGACATGGTTCAAAGGGTACATCCCTCCACACCTTCGATATAAGGCGCTGTAATCTCTCAGTGTCGTCGGAGAGGTGGTGGGTCCCAACGAACAATGATCTTTCTTTTCAATAAAAAAAATGGAAAAGAAACAGATATACAGAAGCAAAAGGAGAAAATATAGAGAAACCCCCCTACAAATTTTGAGAAAACTCAAAGAAAGAAGAGCAAGCTCTTAGCAAAAGAAGATTATTTTTTCAAGGTAAAGAATGATTCTTGAACACAAAGATGAAATCATCTCATGAAAAGAAGAACTATCTTCTTAAAGGATCATAGATCTATAAAAAAGACCAAGGTCTTTGATAAAAAAGAGATCAAAAGATCTCATCATAAAAACAAAAGAAGTATTTACTTCATTCACAGATCATTGATCTACAAAGGCAGTGCCTTGTTATAAATAAGAACTTTTGTTCTTGAATCTTGAGGTAAAGCCTCCTTTAAAAAAGAACACAAACTTGTTCTCTGATCATAAACTTGATCAAATACGCTTTGCACTACTGAAAAGTCCCTTGCACTCATGAACTGCGCTTTTGCGCTCCTTGGACCGGCGCTCAGCACCAAAATATGCCATGTGTCAACCACGTATATGACTTGCGCTTTGCGCTCCTGAAACAGCGCACTGAGCTCATGGGCTGGCGCTCAGCGCCAAGCGCGCCACGTGTCACTCACTGGTACGCCATCAAACTAGCGCAACGCGCTCATAAATTGAAAGCACAATGCGCTTATAAACTGGCGCATAGCGCCAAGCGTGACACGTGTCCTCTTCGTGTGCGCTACTTGGCAGAAGCGCAATGCGCTCTTTAATTGGCGCAAAGTGCCTGGCGCGCCACGTGGCACACTGTCAGAACACACATTGTTCTGATGAATGCTATGCATTCAATACAAGACAAAAAAGAAATGTCAGGATCCAATGCTCAGCATTATTAAAAGGGTCAAGCCCAAATAAAGGGTCAATAGCCAGAACAATAAAATGTTAAACATTTACTGGACTTAGCCCAACATTGGCCGTAAGTCCTCAACTCATATCAACTGAGCCCATATGCTCATAAACCTTTCAACAGACTTTAGTCCCAAATTGGACTATAGATCTCCCAACCAAAATTGGTTCAAGGGTACATCTCTGAACTCCTCTGATATTTGTCGTTGTAATCCTTCAACGTCTTTAGAGGGGTGCCGGGTCCCGACAGCCATACATTCCGCAGACTATGACGTCTTTAAACTGGACTGTAGGGTCCTTAAGCCCACGGACTATGATGTCCTTAACCTTAGACTGTGGGGTCCTTAAACCCACGGACTATGATGTCCTTAACCTTGGACTGTGGGGTCCCTTTAAACCCACGGACTACGATGTCCTTAATCTGGACCGAGATATCCTTAAACTAACATTGGACCACCATGTCCTTAAACTGGTAATCGACCGCAATGTCCCTAAACTAAACAATAGAGCCGAAATGCTCTCTTGTTGGATCTAAATGATCCTGTTAAGTTGATCTTAGTCTAGAAATTAGACTAACGTATCCTTAACACACGTTTAAGTTAATCTTAGTCTCAAATGAGGCTAACGTATCCTTAAACCCAAACCCCCAAACCCAAATCTAAGAAGATACGGATTTGGACTAATCCACACCCTACGGGCGACAACATACATTAGTCTCCGTATACAATCCACGAGCAACCAAAAACAAAACAAACACCCACGACACGAAGTGACCATCTGAAGAAGGAGAAAGTTGTTACCGCGATGCGGTAGCGTAATTAACTGCAGGGGATTGCGCCTGCAGGGAAGAGCGTCCCCACAATCAAGAACCTCTCAAACGAGGGGGAATCTGACGAAGTCTGCTACATCGGTCGCATCCGTTTAAACCTTTGATACATGGTGTCATAAATCAACTTGGCATCTTCGGAGAGGTGGATGGATAGCACCAATTAGCATTTGCCCCGAATTTCAGGCAAGACGAACCTGCGCGGTCGTGTCTCTGTGTTCGGAGGGGAACAGACCTCGATGATATAAAGATCATCATACAAAGCCGCAGGATCCTCGCGCCAACAGAAATATTGTCGGGAGAATTAACAAAGCCATTCGAAGGAAAAGAAATGACTGAGCAAGTAACCTTTCAAATAAGGAACAAAGAAAAGGTCAACGATTGGAGGGAAGTCTTCATAGTCTACTTCAAATTCCAACGAACGCCCAAAAATGCGCCGTGTTCGCCTTCATCAATGATACTCTATATAAGAGATCGTTCGACTGTCTATGGTTAAGATGCCTGAGGCCGAAGGAAGCAAAGAAAGTCGTTCAAGAAATTCACGATGGACTCTACAGTTCTCACCAAGCTGGGCCAAAGATGAAGCTGAAGATCAAAAGAATGGGTTACTATTGGCCCACAATGATTCAGGATTGCCTCGAATATGCGAAGCAGTGTCACTCGTGTCAAATTCACGAGGACTACATCCACCAACATCCAAATCCGCTACACCCAACAATAGCTAGCTGGCCGTTCGAAATATAAGGAACCGATATAATTGTCCCCATTGAACCAACATCGTCCAAAAGACATTGGTTCATACTGGCAATGACCGACTACTTTTCTAAGTGGGTAGAAGCAGTACCACTAAGGGAGGTGAAGACGGAGAATATCCTCTATTTCTTCAGGACACATGTCATTTATCGGTTCGGCACTCTGCGGCGAATTATCTCGGATAATGGGCCAACTTATAGAAGGCATAAAATCAGCCACTTCGCATAACAACAAAAATTAGATTGGAGATACTCTTCAGTCTATAATTCTCGGGTCAACGGTCTAGCTGAAGCTTTCAACAAGACCTTGATGAAGATTATAAAGAAAACAGTATTCAGAAACAAGAGAGACTGGCACGAAAGGTTGCATGAAGCTCTCGCGTACCGAACAACGTTCAAAACAGTGATGAATACAACACCATACGCATTAGTATTCGGCAAGGAAGCAGTGCTTCCCTTGGAAATAGAACTCTCTTCTCTACGAGTAGCGGTTTGATACGAGCTGACAGATGAAGAAAATGCTCATCTTCGGCTCGAGAAGCTTAATGCCCTCGAAGAAATTCTCCTTATAGCATAACAAAACCTGAAGGCTTATAAAGCAAAGATGATATGTTCATATGAAAGACTGACCAGGCCGAGAACATTCCGCCAAGGAGAACTCATGCTAGTTGTCAAAAGACCAATGATCCCCAATCGTGCAAAACGGGGGAAATTCAAGACGAACTATGAAGGCCCGTACATCATAGATAAAGCCTACCAAGGTGGAGCCTACCTGCTCATGGATATGCATGGCAAAAGACCCTTCCGTCCAATAATAGGTCGATTCCTCAAAAAATACTATGCTTGACGAGTCACGACTTAGGTCTATGATAGATGACGACGCTCGTGTCCACTCTCTATCTTCTTGAGTCAAAACTTTGAGAGTAGTATGCAAAGAAGCTCCATCGCCTCAAACATGGCGACAAAGGACCGAGATGTCCTTAAACTATAAATTCGTCTCAAACAAGGCGACAAAGGACCGAGATGTCCTTAAACTAGAAATTCGCCTCAAACATAGCGGCAACGGACCAAGATGTCTCTAAACTAACAATGGACCGAAAAGTCCTTAAACTAGAAATTTGCCTCAAACATGGCGATAATGGACCGAAACGTCCCTAAACTAGTGCTTTGCCTCAAACATGGCGAATCGCCCCAAATACGGCGATATCTTCCCTTGAAATCTATATTGCAATCGAAGTCCTAACGGCGAAGGTTGCAACTCAAGCCTCACTGGCTATATAGCTACTTTAGCGATGAAGCCACCCCCAAAACCCACCGGAAAGCAGGTGGGTCACCTGGGACGAAGCTACTTTCGAGAGTTTCGCCTTTAAAAAAAAGACGGTATGTGTTCCCTTCCGAACGGCGGCCGAGACACGGACTGTCTCGCCTGAAATTCGGGGCAGATGCTAATTGGTGCTATCCGTCCACCTCTCCGAAGACGCCAAGTTGATTTATGGCACCATATATCGAAGGTTTAAACGGATGCGTCCGATATAGCAGACTTCGTCAGATTCCCCCTCGCTTGAGGGGTTTTTGATTGTGGGGACGCTCTTCCCTGCAGGCGCAAGCCCCTGCAGTTAATTACGCTACCGCATCGCGGTAACCACTTTCTCCTTCTCCAGATGGTCACTTCGTGTCGTGTGTGTTTATTTTATGTTTCGTCGCCCGTGGATTGTATACGGAGACTGAGTTATGTCGTCGCCCGTAGGGCGTGGACTAGTCCAAATCCGTATTATCTTAGATTTGGGTTTGGGGGTTTGGGTTTAAGGATACGTTAGCCTCATTTGAGACTAAGATCGACTTAAACATTTGTTAAGGATACGTTAGTCTAGTTTTTAGACTAAGATCAACTTAACGGGATCGTTTAGATCCAACAAGGGAGCAATAAAAAGGGAGGCTCTGTTGTTTTGTTTAGTGGCATTACGGTCGGTAGGTAGTTTAAGGACATTGCGGTCCATGGATAGTTTAAGAACATTGCGGTCCATGGGTAGTTTAAGGACATTGCGGTCCAATGTTAGTTTTAAGACATTGCGATCAAGGTTAAGGACGTCATAGTCCATGGGTTTAACGACCCCACGGTCCGTTGTTAGTTTTAAGACATCTCGGTCAAGGTTAAGGACCTCATAGTCCATGAGTTTAAGGACCCCACAGTCCGTTGTTAGTTTTAAGACATCTCGGTCAAGGTTAAGGACCTCATAGTCCATGAGTTTAAGGACCCCACAGTCCGTGTCAATGTGTGGTCATCGAGACCCGTCACCTCTTTGAAGACGTTGAGGAATTACAACGCTAAGTATCAAAGGAGTGAAGAGATGTACCCTTGAACCGGGGTGGATTAAATAGTCTTTGGCTCAATTTGAGGATCAAGACCAATTAATTATGTTATGAGCCCATTAGCCCAGTTAAGTCTGAGTTGAGGACTTATGACCATCTTGGGCTAAGTCCAATCATGTTTGGAATATTGGCTTCCTGTTGATCCATTGAAGGAGAGGCTTTGCCTCTGGCTCAGCGCTTTTAGCTTTCGTTGCAGGCCCGGGGGTCTTCTCCGGCATCCTCTTTTTATGAGCAGTGGAAGTTGAGGGGGCCGTTGAGGTGTGCACCCAGACTTCTTTTCGTGGCTTAGCCTGGTGACTGACTTCCTGTTGAATTTTCAGCTTCTTGTGCTGGCGGGAGAAGTTTGGATCGATCATCGAATCTCGGGCCTGCCGCCAGACTTTATAGATTCGGGAGGACAGCCGTTGAGGAGATTGGGGCTGTTCTGTTTTTACTTCTACAGCCTTTTTCAGCAGAGGGGGAGACCTCTTTAGCACCGCGGTAGGAGAATTCCTACGCACTTTATTTAGCATCTCAAAGCTGTTCCCAGTCGGAACAGCAGCATTAACTTCCGCCATCGGGGCTGGTGGAGTTAGCCCAGAGGGAGAGTTACCCCCAGCCTTCCTCATTCGGCGCCAGTAACGACGTCGAGCGCGTCGTGCTGATGGAACTGGCTTGGTGAGGGCGTTAACCTCGTATTGCCCCCTGTGTAGGTGGAGGGTCGCTGCTGGTGTCAGCCTGTCAAAGACCGATGTCCTTTGGGTAACAGGAGCGGGAGCTGGAGCCTTTAATCTTGTAAAGACCGAATTTTTGGCAGGGGAAGCCGCCTTGACGACTTCAGGAGCAGGACTGGTTACTTTCTTAGGGGCAGCCTTCTCTGGGATTGTAGGCCCCATTGCGGGTCCACAGGAGTTCTGGCCCAATCTAGAGAAGACCGAGGCGCTGGTGTTGGGCGACCCGTTGAGAGGGGCCGCGGTAGGTGTAAGCCGATCAAAGACCGACTTCTTGGGAGCTTCCGTTGTCAGCACCGGGGCGGTGAAGCTTGTCGGTGGGAGCATGGTCCCAAAAAAAATCCTGTGGTGGCTCGCGTGACTTGTTCCACGGGCATTGTGAATAGCGAAGCAGCTTGGGGTCCGCAGGCTATACCTCCTGGCGAGGCAGAGCGTTGGTTGCAATTGCAGTTGGAGCATGTCGCGCAAGCAGAAGCCATTGATTCTTTGCTTTCTGCAATAAGCAAGACGCCGAATCTTAGTACCTTGAAACCCAAGAGCAACCATTAGCGAACCACGATTGGTTCGCGAATCACGACACACGAAGTGTGGAGTGGAAAGAGGAAAAGGTCCCACCGGGCGTGCCAGAATCTGTTCCCCTCCGAACGGCGGCCGAGACGCGGACTGTCTCGCCTGAAATTCGGGACAGATGCTAATTGGTGCTATCCGTCCATCTCTCCGAAAACGCCAAGTTGATTTGTGGCACCGTATATCGAAGGTTTAAACGGATGCGTCCGATGTAGTAGACTTCGTCAGATTCCCCCTCGCTTGAGGGGTTTTTGATTGTGGGGACACTCTTCCCTGCAGGCGCAAGCCCCTGCAGTTAATTACGCTACCGCATCGCGGTAACCACTTTCTCCTTCTCCAGATGGTCACTTCGTGTCGTGTGTGTTTATTTTATGTTTCGTTGCTCGTGAATTGTATACGGAGACTGAGTTATGTCGTCGCCCGTAGGGCGTGGACTAGTCCAAATCTGTATTATCTTAGATTTGGGTTTGGGAGTTTGGGTTTAAGGATACGTTAGCCTCATTTGAGACTAAGATCGACTTAAACGTTTGTTAAGGATACGTTAGTCTAGTTTTTAGACTAAGATCAACTTAACGGGATCGTTTAGATCCAACAAGAGAGCAATAAAAAGGGGGGCTCTGTTGTTTAGTTTTAGTGGCATTACGGTCGGTAGGTAGTTTAAGGACATTGCGGTCCATGGGTAGTTTAAGGACATTGCGGTCCAATGTTAGTTTTAAGACATTGCGGTCAAGGTTAAGGACGTCATAGTCCATGGGTTTAAGGACCCCACGGTCCGTTGTTAGTTTTAAGACATCTCGGTCAAGGTTAAGGACCTCATAGTCCATGAGTTTAAGGACCTCACAGTCCGTTGTTAGTTTTAAGACATCTCGGTCAAGATTAAGGACCTCATAGTCCATGAATTTAAGGACCCCACAGTCCGTGTCATTGTGTGGTCATCGGGATCCGTCACCTCTTTGAAGACGTTGAGGAATTACAACGCCAAGTATCAAAGGAGTGAAGAGATGTACCCTTGAACCGGGGTGGATTAAATAGTCTTTGGCCCAATTTGGGATCAAGACCAATTAATTATGTTATGAGCCCATTAGCCCAGTTAAGTCTGAGTTGAGGACTTATGACCATCTTGGGCTAAGTCCAATCATGATTGGAATATTGGCTTCCTGTTGGTCCATTGAAGGAGAGGCTTTGCCTCTGGCCATTTAGCCAATTGGGCTAACGTTAATTCAGCAGTGTTGAACACTGGGATCAAGTTAGTGTTTTAACACTAAAAGAAAGTTGGTGTTAAACACCAGCAACAGGGGGGTTCAAATTAGTGTTAAACACTAGAGCAAATCAGTGTCAAACACTAGCAGCAGAGGTTTCAAATTAGTGTTAAACACTAAGAATAATCAGTGTTAAACACTGGTGACAGAGATTTTAGTGTTGAACACTAAGGGAGTTAGTCTTAAGCTCTGTTAACAGGGGTTTAATTTAGTATTAAACACTAAGAAATTCAGTGTTAAATACTGCAAATAAAGTTCTTTGATTAGTGTTGAACATTAAGGCCAAACAGTGTTTTAACACTGGATCCAGAGGTTCCAATTTAGTGTTAAACACTGAGACAAGAGGGGTCACGTGGTAACACGTGAGGGCGCACTCCCTTCATTTGATCTACTGAGAATATTGCATCTTTTAGAGCATCACGTGCCATCACGTGACGGGCATTTAAATGCTTGTATGTTAAAGCTTCTGCCAAAGGTCACGTGGGTCACGTGAGGCACTGCCTCAAAGGCCCTTCTCTGTGGATCTTTTCGGGGGTCACGTGGTGGCACGTGACCCTGCCTTTTTGTATGTTTTTTAGAAGATCTGTTAATCCCTTTTTTAAGAATTAAACTCTTCGTAGGGTTGGACCCTAACGATAACTTTAAGAGGAATTAAATTCCTATTTCCTTCTGAAGATTTATATTCTGGGATAGAGTTGAACTCTGAATTTTCTGTAGGAATTAAATTCCTCATATATGTGAAGAACTGAATTCTATCATAGGGTTAAACCCTAATAAAAGCTTTAAAGGAATTAAATTCCCACTCTCTTTTAGAGAGGCATGAGATTCTGTCATAGGGTGAAATCCTAATTTCTTCTTTCTTAAAGGAATTAAATTCCTGTTATTTTAACAGAACTAAGTTCTTAACTAGGGTTGAACCCCGATTCTGTTCATTCTGAAGGAATTAAATTCCCATAACATAGGGTTAAACCCTAATTTTATTTTAAAGGAATTAAATTCCTATAGTTCTGTGAGAATTAATTCTCAAGCTTTCATTCCCTCTTTATGCGTTGGATCTGCATGGCAGGATCTCAACCCAATGAGAATTAAATTCTCAATTCAAGGGGAGATGTGCACTTTACAGATCCTCCACCAAAGAGAGAACTATGTTCTTCTGTTTAATATTAGAGTTAAACTCTATTGAGAATTAAATTCTCTTTTTCTTTCAAAAAGCCTGCCCTTTCTTACCTAGGGTTTTCTTTTGCAGAAGATCCAAATTCCTCCAAAGTATCAAGGCTCTCTTTTTTCTCTCTATGTATCGATCCCTCTGCATATCTCTATCCATGTGTGTCTCTTGGCTCCTATTTATAGGAGAAGCAGCAGAATCAATTAGTTTTTTGATGAATTTTTCATTGAGAGATTTGATTTGTATTCATCATTCATTTGGACCTTTGGATTATTAGGTGAATTTTATTCACCATTGAATTTTAAATCCAGAGACTTTCCTTTGTTATTTCGGTTAGATTTTAAGGGGAAGTCTTTCCAAATTCAAGATTTTTCCATAGATAGGTGATATTTAATCACCTTTTAAATTTTTAATTCAATCGGTTCCGAATAATCATTTTCCTTTGGAAAGATTTGAGTGATCTCTTCAAAATTTGATTCTGTTAAATAAATAGGCTTTGAAAGCCGGTCACGTGTGGCCACGTGACCCCTGGTCACGTGTGGGCACGTGACCCCCTTGGAACGAGCCCTCTTCTTCTTTTTGCGCTCTGCCTTCTGGCCGGTGCTTAGCCGTCACATGCCACCACGTGACCCCTGGTCACGTGTGAGCACGTGACCTTCGTCTGGAGCCTTTTTCTTGATTTAATCAGAGAATGAGTCCGCTGCTTTTTAATGTCACATGCCAACATGTGACCCCTGGCCACGTGTGAGCACGTGACCTCTTCTGAAGCCTTTTCCTTGATTTGATCAGGGAACTGATGTGCCTTTGCCGCTGCTTTTAAATGTCACGTGCCAACACGTGACTGCTGGTCACGTGTTAGCACGTGATGCCTCTTCTGTAGGCTTTCCTGATTTTAAATCAGGAAACAAATGCCCCCACAGCGTTGTTCTCACGTGTCTGCACGTGAGTGCAACGCTGTCACCTTTTGCGACCGTTGGATTCCTCTAGGGATTTGGGGAGATGAAGCGTTTCCATCACCTCCTATAAATATTGGGGTCATTTCAGAAGAGCCTCCACTTTGCTCATCTTCCTCCTTTGAGAACTTTCTTCTTTTGAGAATTTAATTCTCTTTTCCCAGAGCTTGGTTCTCTGCCTTGAAAATCTTCCAGAGTTTAACTCTGTTCGAAGAGACTTTTCTCTTTAGGTAATGCTATCGAATGAACGATGAACTCTCACATTACTCTGGATTTTAAATCCAAAACAAGGGTTTTTACCCTTTAAACATGAACCCATGAAACCAATTAATCTTCAGCAGTAAATCTCTTTTAGGGTTCATCTGATCCTCCAAGGAGATGATGATGACAGTTCGAATCCATGGAGTTTAACTCCGTTCACAGAAAAAAGTTTCTGGGGATTTAATTCCCCTTTCCAAAAGGAATTCAATTCCTGTGAAGAACTAAGTTCTTCCTCATAGGGGCTTCTTAGGGTCTCCTTGCCCTAAGCTGTCCTTCTGTAATCAATGCAGCAGAAGCTTTGTAACAATTCTCATGACCTTTATTTCAAGTATTATGGATGCACATATGTATGGCCTTGACGAAATCATTTCCTACGGGAACATTCGCGCACTGGGCCGCAGTCAGAACCAGGAGTTCGCCAATGCTCAGTGTGCTGAGATTATGAGCCGCTTTGACGAGTACAACCATCGGCTACTCCCCCATCGCTCTCCTCTTTTGAGACTCATCGTGCTGGCAATTTGGGAGGCGCTTCCTCTCTTCTGTGCCGGTGTACCGCTCAGGGCATTGGACGCTGCCGAGGACAAGATACATTCGGTGTATCTGATGAGTCTAATCTCGAAGAGAAGGCGCGACAACCTCATTGATCTCTTGCACCAGGCATTTCAGCAGTCGGCCGTACTTGCCGCCTATCGGAGGGTGGAGGACATTCGCGAGGACCCCGACGCTTGTGATCGTGAGAGAAAACATACTCGGGAGGTTGGAAATGCTTGGAGGATCTTGGACAAAGTTAAGCTTGAGTTTCTCAATCCGTGCCCCGCGTCTGAACTCTTACCATTGTAAACGTGTTCTTTTCATTTTGTATGACCTTCTTGAAGTATGACTGATAAGTTCTGTTATGTCTTTGTATGTTTGCATGCCTTTCTGTGGGATTTTATCATTTCACTATTGTTGTTGCTGATGCTTTTAATATGCATGGTGCTATTCCATTTCTAGTGCACGTCAAGTTTGGGGCTCACGTGTTCTGCACGTGGGATCCTTTGATGGGACTGTTGAAAAAAATTTCATGCCACACTTTTAGTGCACAATATCAGATGCAGAAAAGGAGCCTTGGAAATAGTTCCATCCCCTTGATTTTCGATGCCTTTCCTTTTTTGGGCCTTGGAAATAGCTTCATCATGCAAGATTTTCCACGCTCAACACTTAATGCACTTCTTTATATTTGAGGCTATAGCCTTCTTTTCCCTTCACAGAGATTTATATTTTTTTTTATTTTGGTGTAATTTGTCTTGAGAAACAAACGAGCGCCATGGCCTGCAATCGCCATCATGCTTGTCAACAGCCATGGGAAGTTCCTATCGAGGAGATGATCCCCCACTTTGCTGCTCGGTTGGTGGATCCACTCCTTACCGACGACGAATGTGACTCAGCAATGTATGAACTCTCGATCCGTAGGGGGTCCCCCCTCCCGAAGGGGTCCCTCTGGCTCCGGATGATTCTGGCGGCCGTGCTTGCCGACATCCCTCCTCACCCGGCGGGGATGACCCTGGCGATGCTTGACGCGGTTGAAGAAAAGCTCGAGGGCTTTCATGAAGCGTGTCTGATTACTCAGGCTTTGAAGGATTGCTCAATTCATCTACTGAGCCAGATAAAGGCCCGGCGAGCTATTATGTCTGCTTTCGCGGACGAACACGGCGCCAATCGATGAGGAGCGACTCCTCGCGAGAACCGTCGCTTTGATGTGCTGGAGAAAGCAGAAAGAGAGATGGAGAATTTTGTCCTCTGCTTTGTTAACCCTTGTGCCATTGATCCCGTGTTTGGTGACCTTTTCCCGTTAGCGTAGCATTTTTAAATTAGTCCTTCTTTTTGTATGCTTTATGTTGAACTTCCATGTAGGCTCGGTACTCGTATGTATGTTTTCGCTTGCATGAATAAACTTTGTGTTCTTTTTATGAAAACTTCCTTTAATTATCAACACTGTCATCATGTCGCATCCACATTAAAGCCTCGAATTTTATTTCTTTTTCGGATGTTCATATGATTGCGAACACATGCTCGATAGGATAAACATCGGAAATTTTCTCGTTGGTTTTCATACCAGGTGATGTGAGCTCGTTTTAGATCGATTATTGCTGTCAACCGGAAGCCCATTTATATGATCTTGAGCGTGTATGTCCCGTTTCCAAGGTTGCGGTCGCGAAAGTGAGCTTACATGGCCTGATAGGGCGACACGTGGTGAACATATTGTTGTGCGAGAAAAAGGGCTCGGCCGTAAATTCTCGGAGAGGGAGCTGGCTTCTAAAGCGCTGAGCGAGCTTCAGGAGAGTCTTACTACCAAGGCCAATAAAGCGTATGAGCTCTGGCGGGTGCATCAAGAGTCTATCAGGGAGGTGGTGACTCTTGATAAAGCTGTCACGTTCACTAGTGAGAGGGTCGAGGCTCATAAGGCCACCGAGAAAGAGCTCGAAGGCCGGCTCGCTTCGTATCAGGCCCAGCAGGCTCAGGCGGAGGCCCGTCTTCTGGCGATCTTAAATCATGAGGCCGTGGCCCAACAAAAGCAGGATGAGCTGATCAAGCTGCTAAATCGCCCGCCGGCTTGAAACATTTGTATCTTTTCCTTCCTTCTTGTATATACTCATAGATGAGAGTATTTTCTTTTTGTTTCTTTCATGAATTGTACTTTATATCCATTTTGGTTTATGAATAAAAGATACATTTTTCTTCTCAACGGCGTGTCTCTTTTCATTGAATGCGTTTGCGGACAATTTATCTTGATCTCCTTGCAGGGCAGCGATGGCTTAGGATTCAGGGTTAAGATCTGCTTCCTAAGACTTTTGCGCTTTATAAGCCACGAGGGTCTCATAAAGAGTTTTTTTTCTCCCTACAGGTCGAGAAGATCCCATAGGTGTGAGTTCTTCTTAAGAATCTTGAGGATTCTTAAGCGGGTTTTCCCTTGAGAGTCGTAAGGATCTCACAAGAGAGTTTTCTTCTTTGCAGGTCGTGAGGACCTGCAAGTGCTGGATGTGGTCGCCCTTATCCGTGTTTCACGGGGTCAGGGGTCGCTCAAGGTATCATAGTTTAAAGACGTCACGGTCAAGGTTAAGGACCTCATAGTCCGTGGATTTAAGGACTCCACAGTCCGATGTTAGTTTTAAGACATCACGGTCAAGGTTAAGGACCTCATAGTCCGTGGATTTAACGACTCCACAGTCCGATGTTAGTTTTAAGACATCACGGTCAAGGTTAAGGACCTCATAGTCCATGGATTTAAGGACTCCATAGTCCGATGTTAGTTTTAAGACATCACGGTCAAGGTTAAGGACCTCATAGTCCATGGGTTTAAGGACTCCACAGTCCGATGTTAGTTTTAAGACATCACGGTCAAGGTTAAGGACCTCATAGTCCGTGGATTTAAGGACTCCACAGTCCGATGTTTGGTTGCAGGGACCCGTCACCTCTTTGAAGACGTTGAGGAATTACAACGCCAGGTATCAAAGGAGTGAAGGGATGTACCCTTAAACCAAGGTAGAATCCGTAGGGAATTGGGGTGGTTGATCGTTAGTTTTAAGACATTACGGTCGAGGTTAAGGACATCATAGTCCGTGGATTTTAAGGACTCCACAGTCCGGTGTTTGCTCTGGATGCTTCACACGGGTTCACTGCCGTGCTTAGCGAGGACCAGGCTCCGCTCTGGGCGTTTTCCGCGGGGTCAAAGAGTGACGTTATCCATGTTCCACGTAACCAGGAATTTTGCACTAGATGCTTCACACGGGTTCACTGCCGTGCTTGGCGAGGACTAGGCTCCGCTCTGGATGCTTCACACGAGTTCACTGCCGTGCTCTGCGAGGACCAGGATCCGCTCTGGACGCTTTCCACGGGGTAAAAGAGTGACGTTATCCGCGTTCCACGTAACCAGGAATTTTGCACTAGATGCTTCCCACGGGTTCACTGCCGTGTTCGGCGAGGACTAGGCTCCGCTCTGGATGCTTCACACGGGTTCACTGCCGTGCTCTGCGAGGACCAGGATCCGCTCTGGACGTTTTCCACGGGGTCAAAGAGTGACGTTGTCCGCGTTCCACGTAACCAGGAATTTTGCACTAGATGCTTCCCACGGGTTCACTGCCGTGTTCGGCGAGGACTAGGCTCCGCTCTGGATGCTTCACACGGGTTCACTGCCGTGCTCTGCGAGGACCAGGATCTGCTCTGGATGCTTCACACGGGTTCACTGCCGTGCTCTGCGAGGACCAGGATCCGCTCTGGACACTTTCCACAGGGTCAAAGAGTGACGTTATCCGCGTTCCATGTAACCAGGAATTTTGCACTAGATGCTTCCCACGGGTTCACTGCCGTGTTCGGCGAGGACTAGGCTCCACTCTGGATGCTTCACACGGGTTCACTGCCGTGCTCTGCGAGGACCAGGATCCGCTCTGGACGCTTTCCATGGGGTCAAAGAGTGACGTTATCCGCGTTCCACGTAACCAGGAATTTTGCACTAGATGCTTCCCACGGGTTCACTGCCGTGTTCGGCGAGGACTAGGCTCCGCTCTGGACGTTTTCCACGGGGTCAAAGAGTGACATTATCCGTGTTCCACGTGATCAGGAATTTTGTTGATTGTATCCGCATTTCACGGAGTTGGGATTCGACTCTCGGTGATATGTATATCGCCGAGCCATGAAACTGGGGGTTGACGCTGTTCCGTTTCGCTTGATGTTGTGTTCGAGTGTTGAAACGATCTCCAGGTCATTTGCGGCCCGTCGAGATTTTGCTTCTTCTTATGATGAAACCTGGGGGAGAAGTATGATCCCTTTTTTTTGTTTACGCCCTTGGATTGTATACAGGGTGTGATGGAACATCACCTGTAGGGCATAAATTAAAACTTTCTTCTTTTTTTATTTCTTTTCCCGCGATGCTCTATCATTTCAGCTTTTATATCGTGAAGGTCGCGATTGCCCTATCATTTCGGCTATTTTTCGCGGTGCCCAATCATTTCGGCTATTTATTTCATTTTTACTCGCTGCTTTTTATTGCGAGTTGCCCCATCATTTCGGCTATTTTTCATGCATACATTTTTACTTGCTGTTTTTTATTGCAAGCTGCCCCATCATTTCGGCTGTTTCGTATGCACGTGCGGCCTACTGACTTTTCGCCATAAACCTGAAACTAGACACCGATTTCGGCATCAGCACTGCTACAACTGGGATATGGCCAGGAGCGAATCATCATCTGCCTCTGTCGATGTTGAACAAAGGTGGATTAGCAAACAGGGTTAGGGTCCTGTCGACTAAGGCTTTTGACTTCATGAGCCGTAAGGGTCTCACAAAGGTATTTCTCCCTACAAGTCGTGAGGATCTTGCAGGTGTATTTTCTTCCTAGGAATCGTGAGGATTCCTAAGTGTATGTTCCTCTGTAAGTCGTAAGGATCCTACAAGAGGGTTTTCTCCTTATAAGCCGAGAGGATTTATAAGGGTTGTTCACCATATGGACATATCCCTAGTCACGGGTGGGACTTTGCTGGGGAAATATTTATTCGCGCCCGTGGATTGTATACAAGGGCCAATATTGGACCACTTGTAGGGCATTGTCGAGGGTTGTGGGGGATTTTGCTTAAGCACAGGTTTAGGTCTCTGTGACTTAAGACTTTCAAGTCTTATGAGCCGTGAGGGCCCCATAAGAGAGTTCTCCTTACGAGTCGTGAGGATCTCACAAGTGTATTTTCTCCTTAGGAATCATGGGGATCCCTAAGTGTATTGCTCCCTTGTGAGTCGTAAGGATCTCACGCGGGTGGTTTCTCCTTACAAGGTCATGAGGACCCTGCAAGTGTCCTTTAACGAGGCTACGCCCTTTCGGGTTTTCACAAACACTCGCCGGTAGTCCTGCTGTTTTTACTCACGGAGCCCTTTCGGGTTTTCATCCGTGCCCATTTTGCTTATGGACATACCGTTTTTTTATTCTTTTTCTCTTTTTTTTACAAGGTCGCGCCCTTTCGGGTTTTCACGAACACTCGCCGGTAGCCCTGCTGTTTTTACTCACGGAGCCCTTTCGGGTTTTCATCCGTGCCCATTTTGCTTATGGACATGCCGTTTTTTTTATTTTATTTTATTTTATTTTTTCTCCTTTTTTTTTATTCATCTCGTCAGCCTAAGGATGCTGCGGTAGTAGTTTAGGGACGTTTCGGTCCGTCGTTAGTTTAAGGGCGTTTCGGTCCGTCGTTAGTTTAAGGACGTTTCGGTCCATCGTTAGTTTAAGGACGTTTCGGTCCATCATTAGTTTAAGGACGTTTCGGTCCATTCAGGGGAAGGCCGGCTACTGCTTATAAAGTCTGAGCTTAGGAAGATAGCGAGCGGACATAGTCGTCGTCATCTATCATTGACCTAGGCTGTGGCTCATTAAGCGTAGTATTTCTTTAGGAAGCGGCCGTTTATTGTCCTGAAAGGCCTTTCACCGTGCATGTCCATGAGTAGATAGGCTCCACCCTGGTAGACCTTGTCTATGATGTACGGGCCTTCGTAGTTCGGCTCGAATTTTCCTCGCTTGGCGCGATTGGGGATCATAGGCCTTTTGACCACTAACACGAGTTCGCCTTGGTGGAATGTCCTCGGCCTGGTCGATCTTTCATACGAGCGCGTCATCTTTGCTTTATAAGCTTCCAGATTTTTTTGCGCTATGAGCCGGATTTCATCGAGGGCATCAAGCTCCTCAAGCCGAAGGCGAGCATTTTCTTCGTCTGTCAACTCGTGGTGGACTGCCACTCGTAGAGAAGGTAGCTCTATCTCGAGGGGGAGTACCGCTTCCATACCAAATACCAGTGCGTATGGCGTCGTGTTCGTGGCCGTCTTGAACGTAGTTCGATATGCCCAAAGAGCCTCTTGCAGTCTCTCATGCCAGTCTTTCTTATTTCGGGACACCGTCTTTTTCATGATTTTTGTCAAGGTCTTATTGAAGGCCTCGGCTAGACCGTTAGCTCGTGGATTATAAACTGAGGAGTATCTCCAGTCTATATTATGCTGTTGTGCGAAGCGGCTGATCTTATGGCTTCTGTAGGCCATCCCGTTATCGGAGATAATCCGCCGCGGAGTTCCAAACCGATAAATGACGTGCGTCTTGAAAAAGTGGAGGATATTCTCCGTCTTCACTTCCCTCAGCGGTACTGCTTCTGCCCATTTGGAGAAGTAATCAGTTGTCGCCAGGATGAAACGATATCCCCGGGACGATGCTGGTTCGATGAGGCCGACTATGTCAGTCCCCCACATTTCGAATGGCCAGCTAGCCACCGTTGGATGTAGTGGATTCGGATGCTGGTGGATGAAATCCCCGTAGATTTGGCATGAGTGGCATTTCTTCGCATATTCGAGGCAATCCTGGATCATCGTGGGCCAGTAGTAACCCATCCGTTTAATTTTTAACTTCATCTTCGGGCCTGCTTGATGAGAACCACAAATTCCGTCATGAACTTCCTGAATGACGCTTTCTGCTTCGTCAGGTCCTAAACATCTCAGCCACAGAGAATCAAACGACCTCTTATACAGAGTATCATTGACGAAAGCGAAAGATAGAGCTCGTTTCATGAGCTGATGTCTTGAGGACGCTTCTTTGGGCATTCGGTGGGACTTAAAGTAGTCTATGAAGACTTCCCTCCAGTCCTCAGCCTTCTCACGGTCTTTTATCTGTAGGGTCGTCTGCTCAGTCGCTCCCTTCTCTTCGGATGATTCCGGAGATATTTCTGCTGGGGCAAGCACCCGACGGCTTTGCACCACGATTTTAACGTCATCAAGGTTCTCGTCAGCCAATTCTTTGGCGAGCTTAGCTAACGCGTCCGCTTTGCTATTTTCCGCGCGTGGTATGCTTTCCAAAGTATAGGAGGGAATTTGGGTCAACAGTTGTTGCACCTTTTCGCCGTACTTCACCAACTCTGGTTTGCACGTTTGGTAGTCACCATTTACTTGACTAACAACCAGTTGAGAATCCCCGTATATAAGGAGGTCTTCAATTCCCATGTCAATGGCGATCTCGAGGCCCGCTATCAAAGCTTCGTATTCGGCTTCGTTATTCGTCCTCGGCTTTGTTAAGGAGAAGGCGAAGCGCATAATCCCTCCTTGTGGAGTTATGAAGATGAGGCCTACTCCCGATTTGATTATGGGGGTACATTGTTTGCGCTTCTTCATGGAAGATGCTCCATCAAAATAGAGTTCCCATCGGGTATCACTGCCGCCGATCGCATCAAATGCATGTTCGTCCGGCAAATCGCAGTTCAGAGGAGAACCGGCAGGTACTGGATGCTCAGCAAGGAAGTCGGCGATGGCTTGACCTTTCACTGCCTTAAGAGGCTGATATGTTATTGAAAACTCCATCAGGAGCAGGGCCCATTTAGCGAGTCTCCCTGTCAATATGGCCTTTGACATTAGATATTTTAGGGGATCCACCTTTGATATGAGACGGACTTCATGTGCCAATGCATAGTGCCTGAGTTTTGTTATCGCAAAGATTAACGCCAGGCAGTGTTTTTCAGTGGGAGAGTAATTGCTTTCTGCCCCCAGCAGAACTCGACTTAAGTAGTAGAGTGCCATTTCTTTTCCCTGGTCATTCTCTTGCGCTCATAATGCGCCCAATGAACCTTCTAGGGCAGTTGTATAAAGAATGAGAGGCTTTCCCTTGACCGGCGCAGCCAACACTGGAAGGTTCTGCAGGTACTGCTTGATCTCGTCTAGTGCGCCTTGGCATTTGTGATCCCAAACGAATGGAGTTCTTTTCTTCATCAGGTAGCTGTAAGGACGGCACTTGCCTGAAAGATTCGCGATAAACCGCCGGATGTATGCGAGCTTCCCTTGGAGAGACCGCAACTGTTTGAGGGTTCTCGGCGGAGGCATTTCCATGATCGCCTTGATCTTAGATGGATCTATTTCGATACCTCGGTGTCGGATGATGAATCCCAGGAATTTACCCGAGGAGACTTCGAACGCGCATTTGAGGGGATTCATGTTCAAATTATATTGCCGAAGGTGTTGAAATACAGTCTTCAGATGCTTTAAATGCTCTTCGTATGACATGCTCTTCACCACGAGGTCATCAATATAGCACTCGACGATGTCATGTATGATATCATCGAAGATCTTTATCATGGCCCTTTGATAGGTAGCACCGGCGTTCTTTAGACCAAAGGGCATAACCTTGTAGCAGAATATTCCCAAAGGGGTCCGGAAAGTCGTATGTTTCTGGTCTTCGGGATGCATTTTTATTTGATTATACCCTGATGAGCCGTCCATGAAGGAGAAAACCTCATGCGTGGACGTATTGTCTATCATTAGCTCGGTTACCGGTACTGGGAAATCGTCCTTCGGGCAGGCTTTATTGAGATCCCTGAAATCCACGCATATGCGCACCGTCCCATTTTTCTTCATTACAGGAACGATGTTGGCAATCCAGTCAGGATATTGGACTTCTTGGATAAATCCAGAATCGATCAGCTTTTTGACTTCGGCGTTGATGCTCATCTCAAGCTCGAGCCGCATCCTTCTCGGTGCCTGCCCGACTGGCTTGATATCTGGGGATATTGCTAATTTATGCACAGCAATCTCCGGATCTAATCCCGGCATCTTGGAATAGTTCCACGCGAAGCAATCTTTATGCTGTAGAAGCACATCCTTTAATGCAGCCACCCTTTCTTCAGATAGCCGCTCACTGACGAATGTCGGTCGCGGATCGTCTGCCGATCCCAACTCAATCTTCTTGAGGTTATCTGCAGTAGTATGTATGCCATCTTCCAGTTCTTTCAAAGCCGGTGGAAATTCTGAGATTACCTCATTGTCATTGTTTTCGAAGCACCAAGGGAGCTCATCTATGTCTTCGGGCTCCTTTTTTAATATCGTAATCATGTAACAGGTGCGAATCTGCTTCCAAGATTGAGGTGGATCCGGTTCTGCTCTTGCGGCTTTGGGTTCATGCTTTTGTGGCGGCGTTACCCTCCAGCCGTTGGATAAAGCAAATCTGCCCTGTTGGTACTGGTCCTCGACCCAGTTCTTGAAGGTGAAGCAGTCTTCGATAGGGTGTCCTATGGCTCGGTGATAAGAGCAATAGCCCGGATAAGAAACCTTGTTAACTTGCTCAGGGTGCTTAGACTCCAGAAGTGCGATCATTTGATGTTTTATAGCGAGCTCGAGTAGCTTCTCCGTCTTGTCTCGGGGGAAGGAATACGCTCGACTCATCTTCTTCATGAGGGACAAATCCGAGCCGCGCAATACCCGATCACGTAACTCTCTAATCCTGCGTCGTTGTTGTCGGCTCTTCTTTCCGCTTCTTGATTTATTTCTGCCTCTGCGTCGGGCCTTTTGCACGACGGGTTGACAGGGAGGAGCATCTTCGTCTTTTGCAGCTTGTTGAAACAGACGTTGCGTCCTGGCCTTCTCGTAGATGGCCATCTCACGGTTGTGATCTTCCAGAGCCGTTTGACCCGCTTTCCTGATAAGCTTGTCCACTTGTTCTTCAAATGACGGACTCGGCACTTCACTCGCGGGATCCAGTTTTGATGAAGGGTTGGCATTGCTGGACAAGGCGTTTCCTCCTCATCGAAGTTATATACGGCGTAGCTGCCATGGGCTCGCTCCCGTTTCTCGGATCTCACATATCCAAGCCCAAGCATTTCCATTCTCCCGTTGGGCAATTTGCGCTGAGTCCCAGGGACATTCCAAATCTTGTTGTAGAACCGAGCTTGTCGAACAGTCTGTTTTAAGGGTACTCTTTGGCGCTTCAATAGCCTCTTTAGTCTACTTGTGTAATATCTAGGCAAACGGATGGGTTGGAGCCTGTCGAGTGTAAAATCCGCGCCATGCCAGATCTCTTTCTCTACTTTCGTCTCTGAGGATCGGTAGAATAGGATTACCTTCTCACCCCTTTGCCTGGGAGGAACGTAAAACGTCTGCAGGTCCTGCACATTGTAAGCTTGAAGTGTGTCGAGATCCTTGTAGTGTTCTTGCGGCACCATGGTGATTTGCAAACTTTGATCATCGCCAGGGGATGCTTGTATTGACGGCCTACTGAAGAACACGGCATTAACCTCATCTTCCGAGTCACTTCCGAAGATCAACATGGGGGCGGACGGTCCCGGGTTGTTGCGTCGGGATGGACCCGCGTAAACTATCTCTTCTCCTTCTTCGGTATCGCTCCCGAAAACAGGGACTGTGGCGGCGGCTTTGTTCTCCGTCTTGCGACACTTTTCTGTATCCTCGAAGTCTGGCAAAAAGTACTTCGCATCTTCATACTTGCGGACTTCGTTCACGGAGAATGGGTTCAACTCGCCTGTTACGGTATATTCGAAGCCATCCTTGAAGTACTTCATACACTGATGCTGTGTAGAAGGGATGATGTTGTATTCATGTAACCAAGGACGACCGAGCAAGGCGTTGTAGCAGGTCTTGGCGTCAATGACATGGAATTTGATGTCCATGGCGAGTAGTCCAAAGCGTAATGTTAGTATCACGGATCCGAGAGTCCGTGACGATTGGGAGTCGAAACCGGAGATGGTAATTTTGTCACGAGCGAGGTGTTGCACACTCATGCAGATTTCCTTTAACACCCGAACGTTAAGGAGATTGACGGAGGATCCATTATCTACCAGGATCTTGCCTATCTTGATATCATGACAGTATCCAGAGACATATAAGGGACGATTGTGGCCGCATGTCCCGAGGAGAAGGTCTTCGTCACCGAAAGTGATATCGGCCGTATGCACTTCTTCCAGTTCATCCTTCATCCTTTCCGCGGCGAAGAAGGCTTGGAATTGCTCGGGTTCTTGTAACACCTTAATTAGTGAATCTCGCGCTTCTTTTGATAATAGGAGGGCATCGAGAATGCTGAGTTGAGAAGGTAGCTTCCTTAGGTGTGCTAGGATGTTGTAGTCCACCTTACCCTTCCTGGGAGGGTCCTTGGTAGTCAGCTCTTTCATGACTTGGTCATCTAGAGTGATATCCTCAGTGACATTTTCCTTTCCCTTATCTTTTCTATTTGCGGGCCCGAGATTCTTTTCCGGGAGCGTACGATTGCGCAGCTGAATGTTTTCTCAGGCCTCTGGTTCTTCCTCTTTCCCCAAAACGGATTGTTTAAAGAGAGGGCCCAGATCCATTTCTTCATCAGAGTCGCTCCCAAAGGTGAGAACTTGTGACCCTCCGGCGTTAACCATGTAACAGTTGCCAGTAGTTCTGTTGTGCCCGTCGACAGTACTTCTTCGTTCCCGACGAGTCTTGCGTTTCATGCGCTTAAAATGTTGCCGATGAGCAACATATCCCTGCCACCATATCCTAAAGGCGTCGCACTCCTCCGTAGGGTGTGAAATTTTCCGATGATATGCGCAATAATTAGGGTGCCTCTCCGACCCATTGAGCGTGTTTTCTTCCGAGGGTGGTAGCTTCATTCCCATTGACATGGCTTTGGCAAACCTTTTCCTCGTCTTGAATATCTTTTTGTCTGCCTCGGATGCCTTTCAATCTGGCGGGAGTACTTCAACTCTTTCGTTTAGTCGCCTGCGTTTGGCTCCTTCCGATGTGGCCATCTCGTTCTCCTGATCTGCTTTACTCTTCAAACGAATCTCGTCTAGAAAAGCGTCAATCATTTCATCTGTTGGCCACACAAGCTCTGGTTCAGGCTCTGTCCCCAGTTTCTTAGTGCTAGGAGTTTTTTCATCGTCGGTAAACGAGCGGGAGATTACGTTACAACTCGCCACGTATCCCTCGGATTCATCCGACGAACTCTCTCCATCATCTTCCTCTTGAAAGATGTGGTTGAGGAACTCTTACAGCGTGACAGGAGTTCGCGCCTTTTGATTGTACTCTTCCAGCGCGTCGATTTGCTTCTGCAAGTTCGTGCGCTTGTCTCCAGGCTTCACGGGCTTCTTAGATTTCTTCTTCTTTTTCTTCGAAGATTTTGACGGTAGGGCGTGAGTACTTGGGCCATCACCACCGCTTTTTGTAGTTGGGCGTGGCCTCAGCATTCCTTCAATGATCTGGGGTTCCAGCAGGTCCTTCCATTCGACTGCCGGGCACGCCTGAAGGTCCTTCAGCATTCTTTTGGTTTTAGTTGACAGCACGACCTCCCATGGAGCTTCCTCAATAAAGGAACAGGTTGCCCCCGGTGTATCTGCTTTCTTAGGAGTATGCGGCTGTGGTGGGTTCACCTTCCACTTTTCGGACAGTGCAAACTTCCCCTGGAGGTATTGATCTTCAATCCATCCTTTGAAGACGAAGCAATCCTCAATCGGATGACTTACCGTTTGATGGTAAGGGCAATAGTTAGGGTTATTCACCTCAGTGGGTTGTGGCGGTCGCCTTTGATTTGGCAGGTTTATAAGTCTGTTGCGTACTGCCAGCTCGAATAACCGTTTCGTCTTGTCCCGTGGGAACGAGTAGGGACGCTTCATCTTCTCATTATACTACCGGCGTCTTTCTTCCAATTGATCCGCCAGCTTTGGGGCATTGGGTTGCTGCTGGGCATTCGCGACGAAGGTTGCCTTTCCTTTACCCTTGTCATTCCGAGGTTCTGGCTTCGAGGGAGACGGCCTATGACCCATCTGGTCCACCTGGGCCAACTTGTCGATTAAATCCTGGAATGTGGTTGGCTTAAAGAACATCATAAACTGGGAGATAGTTGCGTGAGGGTCTAGGGTTCCCACGAACATGCCCACCGCGGGCGCTTCCTCAATGCGTTGCTCACATTTCGACCACAAATTTCGCCAGCGTATAGCATACTGGACCCACGTTTCGCCTGGTTTTACCCTGGCATTAATCAATGCCGTTATTAGAGTGCGTTCGCTGGCGCTTGCGAATCAGTGAGTGAATAGCAACTCCATTTCAGCGAACGTCTTGATAGAATCGTTCGGGAGTTCCGAATACCATTCGAACGTTGTTTCTGATAAGCTGCCCACGAACTGGCGAAGCAACAGTTTATCATCACCGCCAGTGTTACCGCAAAGGGCCCTGAACAGGGAAACATGTTAGTGGGGATTGCCGGTCCCCTTATACACATGGAATTTTGGTATTGTATAACCCGGCGGATATTTGATTTGGTCGTACCAGCTTGGATACGGCCTCCCCGTTTTTACGACTTGACCAGCTGCCTCAGTCGCATGATGAACCCGGATTTTCTGGGCTATATAGTCGTCCAAGTCAGCCTTAGAAATCGTCTCCTCCTTGGCCGTTGAGAGAGCCGGTGGCGGATTTGATGTTTCTCCCCTGTCGTCTTCAAGGACGATCGGGGGATCCTCAGCGGGTGGGTCTTGTTGGACATCATTCCCACCATATCGTGGAATAAGTGGGATATCTGCTTTATATTGGCCGCTTGTTCCGCAGCCTCTTTATCTTTCTTTTCCAACATCCCCCGGAGGAACTCGGCGTCGGTTTCCTATTCTTGTTGCTGATCCGAGGACGCCTCGGGGCTTTCTTTCGGCCCAGTAAGCGCGGCCATTGCAATCATCATTTCCTAGAGCTTTTGCTGTTGCTTCTGAGCTTTGGTTACTGACCGTGTAAGCGATCTATGGCCTGTAGATGCACGGCTGTCTTCCTTCCCCGATGCCATGTATACAGTATGGACCGTCCTGCCCCCAGCCTTAGGGCGTCTGGGCTCAGCGCTTTTAGCTTTCGTTGCAGGCCCGGGGGTCTTCCCCGGCTTCCTCTTTTTATGAGCAGTGGAAGTTGAGGGGGCCGTTGAGGTGTGCACCCAGACTGCTTTTCGTGGCTTAGCCTGGTGACTGACTTCCTGTTGAATTTTCAGCTTCTTGTGCTGGCGGGAGAAGTTTGGATCGATCATCGAGTCTCGGGCCTGCCGCCAGACTTTATAGATTCGGGAGGACAGCCGTTGAGGAGATTGGGGTTGTTCTGTTTTTACTTCTACAACCTTTTTCAGCGGAGGGGGAGACCTCTTTAGCACCGCGGTAGGAGAATTCCTACGCGCCTTATTTAGCATCTCAAAGCTGTTTCCAGTCGGAACAGCAGCATTAACTTCCGCCATCGGGGCTGGTGGAGTTAGCCCAGAGGGAGAGTTACCCCCAGCCTTCCTCATTCGGCGCCAGTAACGACGTCGAGCGCGTCGTGCTGATGGAACCGGCTTGGTGAGGGCGTTAACCTCGTCTTGCCCCTTGTATAGGTGGGGGTCGCTGCTGGTGTCAGCCTGTCAAAGATCGATGTCCTTTGGGTAACAGGAGCGGGAGCAGGAGCCGTTAATCTTGTAAAGACCGACTTTTTGGCAGGGGAAGCCGCCTTGACGACTTCAGGAGCAGGACTGGTTACTTTCTTAGGGGCAGCCTTCTCTGGGATTGCAGGCCCTATTGCGGGTCCACAGGAGTTCTGGCCCAATCTAGAGAAGACCGAGGCGCTGGTGTTGGGCGACCCGTTGAGAGGGGCCGCGGTAGGTGTAAGCCGATCAAAGACCGACTTCTTGGGAGCTTCCGTTGTCAGCACCGGGGCAGTGAAGCTTGTCGGGGGGAGCATGGTCCCAAAAAACAATCCTGTGGTGGCTCGCGCGACTTGTTCCACGGGCATTGTGAATAGCGAAGCAGCTTGGGGTCCGCAGGCTATACCTTCTGGCGAGGCAGAGCGTTGGTTGCAATTGCAGTTGGAGCATGTCGCGCAAGCGGAAGCCATTGATTCTTTGCTTTCTACAATAAGCAAGACGCCGAATCTTAGTACCTTGAAACCCAAGGGCAACCATTAGCGAACCGCGATTGGTTCGCGAATCACGACACACGAAGTGTGGAGTGGAAAGAGGAAAAGGTCCCACCGGGCGTGCCAGAATCTGTTCCCTTCCGAACGGCGGCCGAGACGCAGACTGTCTCGCCTGAAATTCGGGACAGATGCTAATTGGTGCTATCCGTCCACCTATCCGAAGACGCCAAGTTGATTTATGGCACCGTATATCGAAGGTTTAAACGGATGCGTCCGATGTAGTAGACTTCGTCAGATTCCCCCTCGCTTGAGGGGTTTTTGATTGTGGGGACGCTCTTCCCTGCAGGCGCAAGCCCCTGCAGTTAATTACTCTACCACATCGCGGTAACCACTTTCTCCTTCTCCAGATGGTCACTTCGTGTCGTGTGTGTTTATTTTATGTTTCGTTGCCCGTGGATTGTATACGGAGACTGAGTTATGTCGTCGCCCGTAGGGCGTGGACTAGTCTAAATCTGTATTATCTTAGATTTGGGTTTGGGGGTTTGGGTTTAAGGATACGTTAGCCTCATTTGAGACTAAGATCGACTTAAACGTTTGTTAAGGATACGTTAGTCTAGTTTTTAGACTAAGATCAGCTTAACGGGATCGTTTAGATCCAACAAGAGAGCAATAAAAAGGGGGGCTCTGTTGTTTAGTTTAGTGGCATTACGGTCGGTAGGTAGTTTAAGGACATTGCGGTCCATGGGTAGTTTAAGGACATTGCGGTCCAATGTTAGTTTTAAGACATTGCGATCAAGGTTAAGGACGTCATAGTCCATGGGTTTAAGGACCCCATGGTCCGTTGTTAGTTTTAAGACATCTCGGTCAAGGTTAAGGACCTCATAGTCCATGAGTTTAAGGACCTCACAGTCCGTTGTTAGTTTTAAGACATCTCGATCAAGATTAAGGACCTCATAGTCCATGAGTTTAAGGACCCCACAGTCCGTGTCAATGTGTGGTCATCGGGACCCGTCACCTCTTTGAAGACGTTGAAGAATTACAACGCCAAGTATCAAAGGAGTGAAGAGATGTACCCTTGAACCGGGGTGGATTAAATAGTCTTTGGCCCAATTTGGGATCAAGACCAATTAATTATGTTACTAACCCATTAGCCCAGTTAAGTCTGAGTTGAGGACTTATGACCATCTTGGGCTAAGTCCAATCATGTTTGGAATATTGGCTTCCTGTTGGTCCATTGAAGGAGAGACTTTGCCTCTGGCCATTTAGCCAATTGGGCTAACGTTAATTCAGCAGTGTTGAACACTGGGATCAAGTTGGTGTTTTAACACTAAAAGAGAGTTGGTGTTAAACACCAGCAACAGGGGGGTTCAAATTAGTGTTAAACACTAGAGCAAATCAGTGTCAAACACTAGCAGCAGAGGTTTCAAATTAGTGTTAAACACTAAGAATAATCAGTGTTAAACACTGGTGACAGAGATTTTAGTGTTGAACACTAAGGGAGTTAGTCTTAAGCTCTGTTAACAGGGGTTTAATTTAGTATTAAACACTAAGAAATTCAGTGTTAAACACTGCAAATAAAGTTCTTTGATTAATGTTGAACACTAAGGCCAAACAGTGTTTTAACACTGGATCCAGAGGTTCCAATTTAGTGTTAAACACTGAGACAAGAGGGGTCACGTGATAGCACGTGAGGGAGCCCTCCTTTCATTTGATCTACTGAGAATATTGCATCTTTTAGAGCATCACGTGCCATCACGTGACGGGCATTTAAATGCTTGTATGTTAAACTTCTGCCAAAGGTCACGTGGGTCACGTGAGGCACTACCTCAAAGGCCCTTCTCTGTGGATCTTTTCGGGGGTCACGTGGTGGCACGTGACCCTGCCTCTTTGTATGTTTTTTAGAAGATCTGTTAATCCCTTTTTTAAGAATTAAACTCTTCGTAGGGTTAGACCCTAACGATAACTTTAAGAGGAATTAAATTCCTATTTCCTTCTGAAGATTTATATTCTGGGATAGAGTTGAACTCTGAATTTTCTGTAGGAATTAAATTCCTCATATATGTGAAGAACTGAATTCTATCATAGGGTTAAACCCTAATAAAAGCTTTAAAGGAATTAAATTCCCACTCTCTTTTAGAGAGGCATGAGATTCTGTCATAGGGTGAAACCCTAATTTCTTTTTTCTTAAAGGAATTAAATTCCTGTTATTTTAACAGAACTAAGTTCTTAACTAGGGTTGAACCCCGATTCTGTTCATTCTGAAGGAATTAAATTCCCATAACATAGGGTTAAACCCTAATTTTATTTTAAAGGAATTAAATTCCTATAGTTCTGTGAGAATTAAATTCTCAAGCTTCCATTCCCTCTTTATGCTTTGGATCCGCATGGCAGGATCTCAACCCAATGAGAATTAAATTCTCAATTCAAGGGGAGATGTGCACTTTACAGATCCTCCACCAAAGAGAGAACTATGTTCTTCTGTTTAATATCAGAGTTAAACTCTATTGAGAATTAAATTCTCTTTTTCTTTCAAAAAGCCTTCCCTTTCTTACCTAGGGTTTTCTTTTGCAGAAGATCCAAATTCCTCCAAAGTATCAAGGCTCTCTTTTTTCTCTCTATGTATCGATCCCTCTGCATATCTCTATCCCTGTGTGTCTCTTGGCTCCTATTTATAGGAGAAGCAGCAGAATCAATTAGTTTTTTGATAAATCTTTCATTGAGAGATTTGATTTGTATTCATCATTCATTTGGACCTTTGGATTATTAGGTGAATTTTATTCACCATTGGATTTTAAATCCAGAGACTTTCCTTTGTTATTTCGGTTAGATTTTAAGGGGAAGTCTTTCCAAATTCAAGATTTTTCCATAGATAGGTGATATTTAATCACCTTTTAAATTTTTAATTCAATCGGTTCCGAATAATCATTTTCCTTTGGAAAGATTTGAGTGATCTCTTCAGAATTTGATTCTGTTAAATAAATAGGCTTTGAAAGCCGGTCACGTATGGCCACGTGACCCCTGGTCACGTGTGGGCACGTGACCCCTGGTCACGTGTGGGCACGTGACCCCCTTGGAACGAGCCCTCTTCTTCTTTTTGCGCTCTGCCTTCTGGCCGGTGCTTAGCCGTCACGTGCCACCACGTGACCCCTGGTCACGTGTGAGCACGTGACCCTCGTCTGGAGCCTTTTTCTTGATTTAATCAGAGAATGAGTCCGCTGCTTTTTAATGTCACGTGCCGACACGTGACCCCTGGCCACGTGTGAGCACGTGACCTCTTCTGAAGCATTTTCCTTGATTTGATCAGGGAACTGATATGCCTTTGCCGCTGCTTTTATATGTCACGTGCCAACACGTGACTGCTGGTCACGTGTTAGCACGTGATGCCTCTTCTGTAGGCTTTCCTGATTTTAAATCAGGAAACAGTATGTCAACAAGCAAAATGGGCACGGATGAAGACCCGAAAGGGCACCGTGAGTAAAACAACAGGACTGCCAGCGAGTTTGTGAAAACCCGAATAGGGCGCAAACTCGTAAAATAAAAAATTCATGTGCACTTGCAAGGTCCTCTTGACCTTATAGGGAGAAAATACCTGCGTGAGATCCTTTCGACTCACAAAGGAGAAACACGCTTAGGAGTCCTCATGATTCCTAAGGAGAAATTACACTTACGGAATCTTCACGACTCGTAAGGAGAATTCCCCTTATGAGACCCTCACGGCTCATAAGATTCAAAAGCCTTAAGCTACAGGAATCTGAACCTGTTCTTAAGCCGTCGTATCCCCCAAGTTGCCCTACAGACAGTCCAATATTGACTCTTGTATACAATCCACGGGCACGAATAAACATTCCCCTACCAAGTTCCACCAACGACGAGAAATGTCCCCGTATGGTGAATGACACTTGTAAGTCCTCTCGACTTATAAGGAAAAAACACTCTTGCAAGATCCTTACGACTTACATGAGAAAATACACTTAGGAATCCCCACGATTCCTAAGGAGAAAGTACACCTGCGAGGTCCTCGCGACTTGTGGGGAGAAATACCTTTATGAGACCCTTACGGCTTATAAAGTCAAAAGGCCATAGTCGACAGGATCCTAACCCTGTTTGCTAAGCCACCTTTGTTCAAATCAGCAAAGGCAAATGATGAGTCGCTCAGCGATACTGATGCCTAAATAGGTGTCAAACTCCAAGTCCTCTTATGGTAAATGATGATTCTCTCCTGACAACATTCCCGTTGTAGCAATGCTGATGCCTAAACAGGTGTCAAACTCCAAGTCCTCTTACGACAAATGATGATTCACTCCTGGCAATATTCCAGTTGTAGCGATACTGATGCCAAGATTGGATCAGATCTCAGGTCCCTAACTCGTAAAAAAACAACAGCGAGTAGCAAAAAAATGCATATAAAATAGCCGAAATAATGGGGCAACTCGCAATAAAAATCAGCTAGCAAAAAATATGCATATAAAAACAGCTGAAATGATTGGGCAACTCACAATAAAAAACAGCGAGTAAAAATATTTTAAAAAATAGCCGAAATGATTGGGCACCGTGATAAATAGCCGAAATGATTAGGCAATCGCGATTTTCGCAACATAAAAGCTGAAAAGATAGAGCATCGCGGAAAGAAATAAAAATAATGGAAGTGAAACCTTTTTGCCCTGCAAGTATGTCCATATTGACTCTTGTATACAATCCATGGGTACAAATGAAAGAAATGGGAACCATACTTTCCTACCAGGCTCTATCAAAGGGAGAGCCTGATCTTGACGGCAATATCTACAGCCTAGATATCAGATCGAAGTTCTTCTCATTCCAACAAGGTGCAGACGTGACGTCAACAAAGTTCCAAGGAGCCAAATCAAAACGAAGTAATGGCAAAATCCTAGCTCCAACTCGGCATTCCTTCTCATTCCAGCGGGATGCAGACGCAACGTCAACAAAAGACCCAAGGGTCGAAACAAAAATGGAGCCATGGAAAAATCCTAGCTCCAAGTCTTGATGGTACATGTATAACCTAGAGACCATCCCAGCATTCTTTCTCATTCCAGCAGGATGAAGACGCAACATTAAAAAAGACCCAAGGGTCGAACAAAATGGAGTAATGGAAAAACCATAACTCTAGCTCAACGTTTCTTCTCTGTGCAGACGCAACGTCAACAAAAGACCCAACGGTCGAAACAAAAAATGGAGTAACGGCAAAATCCTAACTCCAAGTCTCGACGGTGCATATACAACCTAGATACCATCCCGACGTTCCCCCTCATTTCAGCAGGATGCGAATGCGGCTATCAAATGAAAATGGAACAGTAGTATATTCCTAGCTCCGGACTTCAACTGCAATACATACAGCATAGAGATGCATTGTACAAAAGAATGTTAGTAAATAAAGTTGTTGTTCATTACATTGTCTCTTGTGTATATTTCATTTATATTGCTTAGTTACATTTAGTGTATTTACTTCTGAGTAAATACGTAGCGGCCTCGTCGTGTCCCTTCGCCATACACCGGGAAGCGGGGCGTGACACATGTACTATAGGATATATAAACATACCTGGAAGTGCGGGAGTGGCCTCTGCCTCTGATGTGGACGCACCACCAACAGGTAAACAATCAAACATTGACTATATAAATAATTTTGACATAAATATGCATGTATATCTATAATATTACATACAAAATGAATATGCGTGCAATATACCTGGAAGTATGGAAAAATCCACAAGGAAGGAGGCATCCGAAGGGGTCTCCGATCGGAGTGCAAGACCAGCCCTCTGAAGCTCCCTACGTAGCTCTCCGGGCGGCAGAACCGCTCTACCTCTGCCTCTGCCTCTGTCGGTGCCGCGGCTGGTGCTCCTGCCGTCCCTCGCTGCTCCGGTCGTCGTCATCAAATCTAGACAAGAGTACAATCATTACATATGCATGTTATATATGTATAGATCGTAAGATGTGAAGTAATAATATAACATTATTGATAATCTTTTTCGTTTCGTAGACGCATTAGACATATCTACTTGGATTTCATCATCGATATCATTTCTAACCCACGTAACTTCATGATCAGCCGAAGACAACCCGTCTTTTGAAACAGATGGTCGAAGCACTCTAAGTCTTCTCTCTTCTTCATCCTCATCGCTGTCCTCGAATTCTGGGACATCGTAAACATCCCTGGGTTTCCAACGGCATACGACACTCCATCCCGGATGCTTCAAGTATTGTAAGTAGTATACCTGGAACGCCTGGTTCAGAAAGATAAACGGATCGTCCTGACTGTAAAATCGAAGTGTGTTCATACTGGTCAATCCATATTCATCTTTCCAAGTCCCGAGATTGTTTCCCCACTTATCTGTATCAGTTCGTGTATCGTACCAAGTATACTGAAATATATAAAATGGTTCTGATCGTTCAGGATATTGGATGCCAATTATGCAATTTAAGTATCCATAATAAATTACACCATCCGATCCTACCGTCGCAATCCCACTATTCTGAGTGGTTCGAGAAATTTCTATGTCCTTAACTTCGAATTTGTATCTAAGGACACCGAATCCTTTATAATATGCAACCTCCATACTGGGAAACTGAGCTAAACATCTTGAATCACTCTCCAATGATGCAGACAAGTTTGGATCGTGGATCTAACAAAACAAATTTTACGACGAATATATAACGATATAAGTTTAGATTAAGACTGTTAGCAATAACATGTTATTCAAACAACTTACATGATCTGCAACCAATCGCAAAAGTTATCCTGATGATATTTTTCCAATCGTTTATCATTCCAATCAGGATGCCCCTCACGTATCTCGTTAAAATGAATTTTGTTCTCAACAATAAATTATGACATTAATATTATATCATTTCATACACACACAAATACAAATATAACAATTAATCCAAAAAAACTTACTCTCTAATTTCTTCAAAACATGCGCTATTGAGGAGAATAAACTAAAATATCTTGTTGATAAACATAATACCACTCTCTTATAATCAGGTTTACCATATGGCCCGTCCTGAATTCTTCGAGGTCGGTTAAGTTTCGTCTCAATGTTCTCGTCCAGATAGCGCGAACAAAATGTGGTTGCTTCATCAAGAAAATAACCTTGCATGATAGAACCCTCTGGTCGATTTCTATTGCGTATATACTTTTTTAGAGTGTAGAGGTTTCTAAAGAAAAATATGTTAAATAAATAAATACGGGCATATAGGACAAAAATAATTTTACAAATTGTGCGAAACGAAAAATTCCACGTACATTTCGACGAGATACATCCATCGATATTGTACTGGTTCGGCTAACTTAGCCTTAATTGCAAGATGAACCGTCGGGTGTATTATGATATCGAAGAATGATGGTGGGAAAATACGCTCAAACTTGCAAAGTATCAACGAAATAGAATTTTCTAGTTTCTCCAGCGTCACAACATCCAGGGTTTTAGCGTATAATTTTCTAAAAAAAGTAACATAGATCATTAATTACTAGACCAACCAATTTGGGAAGGGAAGTCCTGAGGCTAATGGGAGAAGGTGCTCCATAATAACATGGTGATCATGACTTTTCAGCCTATTGATCTTGCCTTTCACAATTTTTATCTTCTTGCTAAATGATCCTGAAAAACCTGTGGGAACTTTCAAATCATGCAACACCTGCAGGAATCTTTTCTTCTCTGGTTGTGGCATATGATACGCGGTATTGGGAAGTACAAACCTACCTGGTTTACCCGCTATTGGTTTAGGATTCAATTCACTTCTAATTTCCCAGTTCTAAAGATCCATCCAAGCATGGAGGTTGTCTTTCGATTTTCCGTCTTTACAAAGAAGCAAGTTGAGTACGTGCTCGGATACTCCCCTCTCTATGTGCATGACGTCTAGACAATGACGCACTAAATTTGTTGACCAGTACGAAAGCTCGAAGAAAATGCTTAACTTGTTCCAGAATGGTGGTTTGACCTGTTTTGTCGGATCTATCCCGAAGGTCGCATTATTGTAACCATCCCACTGAGCAGTCATGCTCTCTCCCGACAATGGGGCTGAAGGTCTAAGAAACTCCCGATGACCATCAAAGTGAACAACGTTTAACCTGTAAGGATGGTCTAGTGGCAGGAAACGTCGATGGCCGCAATAACAAACATTCCTGCTAAAATTCAAGAATTTCGATGTTGTATATTGATGGCAATAAGGACATGCTTTGTGACCATGTATGGACCAACCTGATAGCATTCCATACACAGGAAAGTCATTAATTGTCCACATTAAAACTGCACGTAGTATGAAGGTTTTGTGTTTGCATCGTATGTCTCTACACCATCAATGAATAAAGATTTTAACTCATCGATCAGAGGTCGGAGATAGACGTTAATATTATTTCCTAGTGAGTTTGGTCCGTCGATAAGAAGAGGCATCATAAAGTAGGATTGATCCATAGCTAACCAAGGCGACAGATTATAAACTATCATTACAACAGGCCATGTGTTGTGGCTTCCAGCCATATAGTTGAATGGGCAGAAACCATCACTAGCGAATCCGAGCCTGACATTGTGAGGATCACTACTGAATATTTCGTGCCTCCTATCGAAATCCTTCCATGCCGGTGAATCTCTTGGATGACTCATTTTTTCATCTTCACTTGAAGGAGCACGATGATTCCAAATCATTACCTCAGCTATTTTCTTGCGCCTGAATAGTCTCTACAGCCTCTGTGTTATGGGAAAATATCGTGCTATCTTGACAGATATATCGGGCTTCTTATCAGAATCTTTCGGCTTATACCTGGCCTCTCCGCATGTTGGACACTCTTTCAAATCTGAATTCTCTTTCCGATACAACACGCAATTTTTGGGACATGTTTGAATCTTCTCACACTTCAGACCCAAATCAGATATCATCTTCTGGGCTCCGTACCAGCTGTCGGGCACGTTATTTCCCGGGGGCATAGAGTCTTTCAAGAACTTCAGAAGCATTGTGATGACTTATTGCTCCATCCATTTAGGCACTTAATCTGGAAAAGTTGGACAAACCATGAGAGGGTGGAATACTTTGCATTCTCATAAATTGGTTTTCTAGCATCATTCATGAACTTTTCATACTTACCCGCACGCGGTCCTTGACTGGAAGGAATGTCATCTTCGGTACGAATACCATCACTTAGGGCAGCCTCTACCATATTCTCCATTTCTTCTCTTGGAAAGAAGTTAGCATCTTCTTCTTCTGCCGCATTACCATCTTCTCCTTCTGCCGCATTACCATCTTCTCCTTCTTCTTCTGCCGCATTACTGTCTTCTTCTTCTCCTTCCCCGTGATATAGCCAAGTTGTATAAAGTCTAGTAAAACCATGTTTAACGATATGAAGCTCTGCGAATTCTACCTTCTGCCAGTACTTATTCCTATATCTATCGCACTGGCAGAGAATCTTCTCTAACACGATCTTATTATGTGCGCGTGCAAATTCAATGAAAGCAGCAACTCCTGCGACAAACTTAGGTTGCATACATTGTTGCCAATCCACATGCATCCATTCTTTAACTCTGATATACTCATGGATCATGTTAGATTGTATAACATATAAATTGTAGATTATGATGACTATATTGAGAAATCTAAGAACGGGATGGTTACTGACAAAGAAGAAAATCCGTGTATGTGCTTTGTGTGTGCGTTTGTCGTTGAAAAGAATAAATTATCGATAAACAAAGTTAGATTTGAAGATTCCCAAGTATGAGTTGTATTCTGTACATGTGTGTTTCAATTTATGATTTCGCTTAAGTGTAGATTTATTAGTGTGTATATACTTTGTGTGTGCGTTTGTTGTGTATTCATATTGTATGTGTGTGTTTCGGCTGTCGTGGGTAAGGTTTCTATCCCATTAAGAATGTATAGAGCAGACACCTATTCGCTTGTGTTTTCAACCGTTTCGAGTAAATTTCGGCGACACCTCCCCGCTGTTCTCCGAGTACACTGTAATAGAATAGATAATCATTTCAATGCTGTGAAACAACGTTGAAATGAACATCTAATTTATCTTTGTACATGGAGAACCAGCGGAAAAGTATCGACGAAATAACTCGAAACGAATGAAAACACAAGTGAATGCAGGTGTTTGCTTTATACATTCCTAACTTGTCCACACTAGACAAATCTATCGATTATCATATGATTAAATCTTCTCGTTATATAGACTACACGACGGTTGTTAGTACCAAATTATACCGTCCGATATTGAACAACCTTCGTATAGTTCTATGTCACGATAAATATCGAACGTATGTTAACTGATAGACGGGGACTAAGTCGCGCTTTGATTTTCAGATATGAGTATCGATGAGAATATGAAAGTTTCATATTATCATCGAGTATCATATATTGGTTTTAACTTGAACATTTAACATGGATAGGTTTTACATTTACGTTTCGTTATTAAGGGTTCGAAATTTTAAGTTTAGGGTAAATTTTTCTTGCATTTACGGTAAAATTGTACGTTTATATTATCGTCGAGTATCCTACTGAAGAAACTAGTGCACCCTAACCCTAACCCTAATTAACCCAAATTAACCCAATTAACCCAAATTAACCCTAATAAACACCCTAACCATTCACATTATCACTAATTAACCTAATTAACCCTAATCAACACCCTAACACAAATACACTCTATTTTACCTAATTAACCCAAATTAACCCTAGCCCAAACCCTAACCCTAATTATCACCCAAACCCCAACACAAATTAACTCTAGCCCAAACCAAAATTAACCCTAATTAATCTAATTAACCCAAACCCTAGCCCAAATCATCATACCCTATTTTACCTAATTAACCAAACCCTAACCCTAACCCTAATCCCGAACCCTAACCCTAAACTAAACCCTAACCCTAAACTGAACCCTAACTCAGAACCGATTAACCCTAACCATAAACCCTAACCCTAACCCTAAAATCAACAATAACACCGAAAAAGCATAATTATAACTTCAAAATTGAAATTAACTCACCTCAGGTTGCGGGGGCAAAGAGCTCGACGAGGATTCTACCATCCATGAGACACAGGTGGCGGAAAAGAGCCCGACTCGCGGCGAGACTGGGATTCTACTGTCAATGGAGTTTGGGAGACAGTCGACAAGGATTATACTGTCGACGAGGAAGGATTCTACTCTCGATCGGTGGCGACGAGGATTTTATTGTCGACGAGGAAGTTGATCGCGTGCACGGGAGTTGGGAATATTTTGGGTCGGTGGGGAAATTACTTGTTTACCGTCGAAAATAGGGACAAAACCGCGTAGGTCGTCTTGCCTGAATTTGGGGGCAGATCCTATTTGGATTTATCCGTCCACCTCTCCGAAAATGCCAAGTTGATTTATGGCACCGCGTATCGGAGGTTTGGACGGATGCTGCCATTATAGCAGACTTCGTCAGATTCCCCCTCGTTGTGAAGGGTTTTTGATTGTGGGGATGCTCTTCCCTGCAGGCGCAAGCCCTTACAGTTAATTACGTTATCGCATCGCGGTAACCACTTTCTCCTGCTCCAGAAGGTCACTTCGTGTCGTGTGTGTTTGTTTTATTTTTTGGTTGCCCGTAGATTGTATACGGAGACTAATTTGTTTTGTCGCCCGTAGGGCATGGATTAGTCCAAATCTGTATTTTCTTATATTTGGGTTTGGTTTGATTTAAGAATCGTTAACCTTATTTGAGATTAAGATCGACTTAAATATTTGTTAAGGATACGTTAATCCGATATTAGACTAAGATCTACTTAACGGGGGTTCAGGATCATTTTTGATCCAACGAAAGAGCATTTGGGCTCTATCATTTTAGTTTAAGGACGTTACGGTCCATAACTAGTTTAAGGACATTACGGTCCATAGTTATTTTAAGGACGTTACGGTCCATATTGGGATGTGTCCGTCCATTTAAGAGTATACTAAAGAGTTGTTGGTCATCGGGACCCACCACGTCTCTGAAGACGCTTAAGAATTACGACATTTATCAGAAGTGTGAAGAGATGTACCATTGAACCGATGTCCGTTGGAAGATCAATAGTCTCTTTTGGAACTAAAACCAATTTGGAAAAATTGTGAGCACATGGGCTCGGTTGATCTGAATTAGGGACTTTTGGTCAACTTGGACTCAGCCTACTCAGTCTTTGAATAAAGTGTTAAACACTTGTTTGGACTCAGTCCCTTTTCTGTGCAAACAGTGCTGAGCATTGATATGGGCTCTGACGCTCACCCTCTTTTTTTGTTTTTTATGGAGTGTTAAACACTCTTTATGGCACCCACATGCGGAACACGTGAGGTGCTTGGCGCTGAGCGCCAACCACTGAGTGCTAAGCACTACTTGTTGAGCAGCGTCCACGTGAGGGGCACGTGGGGCGTTTGGCGCTTGGCGCTGGGCACCAACCACTGAGTGCTTAAGCACCCTTTATTAAGCAGCGCCCACGTGAGGGGCATGTGGGGCGCTTGGCATCAACTACTGAGTGCTAAGCACTCTTTATTAAGCAGCGCCCACGTGAAGGGCACGTGAGACGCTCAGCACTGTTTTTTTCTTTGTGCATTTTTCTAAAGAGTTCGATTCTTTGTTCTCTCCTGAATCTTCAATCCCCAAGAACAAATTCATCCCCACGAGAATTAAATTCTCATTTGTGGGAGACTTGTCTCGTGGATCTCAAATCCAGGGAAAGAATTATGTTCTTTTATGAGGGTTAAACCCTTAGATATGCAGATGAGATGCTCTGATCTCTATTATCTTTATTTACCTTGAAGAAAGTTCATCTTCCTTCTTCTCTCTTAAAACTCTTTTTTTTGCTTGCTCTTCTTTTTGAACTTGAAGTTTATGGGGGGGTCCTTTGTCCAAGACTTGAAGTCTTGGGGCCTTTATATAGTGGAGGCAAGTTTGTTGATTTAGTTAAAGAAATCTCTCATTGAGAGATCCTTAATTGATTTGGGGATTTTATCCGCCGTTGGATTTATGATCCAAGGACTTCTGTTTTATAGAATATATTTTTCTTGTTTTTAACAAGATTGGAAAAATATTTTCCATACAGAACTTATTCTGCAGCTTGGTGATTTTCAATCACCATTGGATCTTTAATCCAACGATGCTCTGTTTTACAGAGCTTAATCTTTCTTGTTCAGAAAAATTGGGGAAAATATTTTCTCCTACAGAGCTTATTCCGTAGCTTGGTGATTTTCTTTTTTAATCACAATTGGATTTTTAATCCAACGGTGCTCTGTTTTACAGAGAGAAATCTTTCTTGTTCAGGAAGATTTGAGGAATATTTTCTCAATCAGAATTTAATTCTGTGTTTTGATGATTTATCATCTCCGTTGGATCTTTGATTCAACGGCAGAGAACTTTAGTTCTGGCGCCGACGCTCTCGTGCGGGGCACGTGAGACGGTGCCTCAGAGTTTTTAACTCTTAGTGCTAGCGCCCTCGTGCAAGGCACGTGAGGCGCTGCCTCAGATTTTTTAACTCTTGGCGTTGGCGCTCTCGTGCAAGGCACATGAGGTGCTGCCTCTTTTCAAATTTTGAATATAGCCTTGCTCTTATATTATTGGGGGGAAACATTACTGAGTTTTATTTTTTTTATAAATATCCCTTCGTTGCCCCTACGGATTAATCCGTAGGGTTTTCTTTTGCGGCTCCGTAGGGCCAAATAAAAAATTACATTTTAATATTTTTTAATTAATCTGTAGGGCACCGTAGGGGAAAATCGATGGCCCTACGGATTAATCTGTAGGGGCAATAAAAAGTTGCCCTTACGGATTCCTATCTCCGTAGTGGCAACCCCTTATTGTAGTAGTGTTGATTTCTTGGTTTCCGGTCATCACCGGAGCCGTAACCGTCGCCGACGATCCGGGCAATCCAGTAGACGTCCCCAGCCAGCGTGGTCACATTCTTTCTTTGCCTGGTCCTGTCCCGTACGCGCGTATGTGCGTCGTGACGTTTACCCGACGTCGGACGCAACGTACACACCCCGTCTCGAGATCTGATCAGGCAAGTTTATCTTGCTACATGCTATGATATATATTTTACATCTATATGAATAAAAATATTACATGTTTATTGTATTGTGCATCCATGTTATAGTTTTACCGTCTTTCCGATATCCGTTCGTATCCGTATCGTTTATTATATATCTAGTTGCATGCCATATCATATTATTTTATATTACTGTTATATTAGTGCACCATGCTTGATAATGTGCATCATACGTAGTCATGGAGTTATAGATGTGATCCCTGATAGACACTTGTGCATCCGTGTTTACCGTGTTTCAATACTTGCTACAATTTTACTTTTGGGCATCCATTCGATACATATGCACCACATGATATGACCTGATACACCACTGCTTGACCTGTTGCTTGATCTTGTTACTAATGCCGACAATCCTGGTTTTTCGTCCTGATAGACGTATCATGTTGTATACATAGACAAAACCTGTACCTGATTGATCCTGTGTTGGCATTAGTTTTATATTTTCAATACCTGACTTGAACACATAACCTTGGAGGTATGGGAAAATCAAAAGTGTAACTGAAGTGTAGCTAAAAGGGATATTACTTGACCCGTGGTCCCGGGGGATAACGGAACAGAATCATTCGTGATTCTTACTGATCCGTGGTCCCGGGGGGTAACGGGACAGAGTCATTCGTGATTCTTACTACCTGATCCGTGATCCCAAGGGATAATGGGACAGAACCATTCTTGGTTCATACATCTTGATCCGTGGTCCCGGGGGATAACAGGGCATAAGCTTTTGAGTTATATGGAGGAGTACATTAATTGATTTCAAAAACTTTAGAATAGATAACCCGGTAGTATAGTTTAGATTACCCACCGCACGTCACATACATTTATACACTTCAATGTTCTATATCGATGTTTACTTATTATATTCATGTTACTGTTTATATTCATGCATGCATATCTCGTGTATCCTGGTTAATTATTATTGTTTGATATTATGACGCACTGACGTCTGGGTTTTGCATGACCCAGATTCTCTATCTCTGTCACAGGCTGACCAGGAGTATTTCAGCCATCAGGCCGAGCAGTGAAGATCTTGTTAGTGATAGCTTAGTTTAGTTTCTTTCTGCGGCTTTTATTTTCCTGATGTGAGCCCGTATTTGGGACGTATTTCCAGATGTTACTATTTTTTGGATTTATTGCTTCCGCATATATATATATATATATATATATATATATATATATATATATATATATTTCTTTACTCTTTTATTCTGGCAGATGGACATGTACTAGTTAGTTTTATATGTTTTACTATTCTTGATATCTTATAGACAACCGTAATGTGACTGTAGAAGGATGTTTCCTAGCCACAGATAGCATGGTTGGCTCTGTCACGTGCCGATTTTATCGCACTCTGGGAAGCGGGGCGTGACAGGGTTTGTTTGGTATCAGAGCCATAGGATTTATGTTAATCGGGTTTGGATCTTTTGCAGTTGGGTATTGAACCCAATACACGAACCAGAAAACCCATGATTAGGAATATGGCCTGCCATATTGTTGTCGTGATTCTTGAATCTTATCTTTGCCTTCACCCTTTGTCTTGACGATATGCAAACGACTTTGTACCTCAGCTTGAAATCCTTTTGGTTCCTTATTGTTTCTCCTTACCCATTCCTTCGATTCTGATAGTAGGATTTGGACGACTTGAACGGAGTTATATGATTGTAACTATGAAGTGCAGCATGGTTACAATGCGGTACTCTATTTAAGTAATTTAGAGTCCTATTCTTGATTCACTTCCTTGATTTACGGTCGTTATATTACCTTGCTTCTTTCGGTTTCACTGCTTAACAGTTTATATTTTATCGCAAGCTTGAATTCTGTTTACCGTGCTTATCTTCTTCAGTGTCTTGGTTTCAGATTAAGTCATTTCGGGTATCCTACTTGTTCATGATTTTCCCACTTTAGCATTATTCAATTCAGGTGCATCCTATTGTTGTATGTCGTCCAAGTTTATTGCTGCATACTCGATTTCATGCATGGCCCTGTCTAGTTGTTGGGACATACACACAGGGAATGGGAAAATTATATCTACTAGAGAATGCAAGGATTGTTCGGTTGTTATCTGCGGACGTGAGTTATTCACGGATTTCTTGGTGATCGATACTGGCAGCTATGATGTCGTCTTGGGAAAGGATTTTCTCGACACTTTCCATGCTCACATCGATTGTTGGGCAAAGAAAGTGATTTTCCAGATTCCCGGACATCCGGAGTTTGTATTTGCTAGAGGTAGCAGATCTGTTGGGCCAGTCAAGTTTAGGGCTAGGCTGACAAGCACCGTTCTTTCGTCGATGGAAGTTGATAAGGAGGAAGCGCCAGCAGTAGTTCGAGAGTTCATGGACGTATTCGAGGACATCTCCGGTTTACCGCCAAAACGAGATGTGGAGTTCGCGATTGATCTTGTTCCTGGAGCAGCGCCGATTTCAAAGGCGTATTATCCGATGGCACTAGTAGAGTTAGAAGAAGTCAAGAAACAAGTGACTGAATTGCTAGAGAAGGGTTAGATTCACAGCAGCAATTCACCCTAGGGAGCTCCAGTTCTTCTAGTCAAGAAGAAAGATGGCACGCGGAGGATGTGCATCGACTATCGAGAATTAAACCGGGTGACTATTAAGAATAAGTACCCGATCCCTCGCATCGGCGAATTATTCGTTCAACTCAGTGGCGCGAGAGTATTCTCGAAACTTGATTTGCGATCCGGATATCATCAAGTTCGAGTAAAATCAGAAAATATTTGCAAGACAACGTTCCAAACTTGATATAAACATTACGAGTACTTAGTGATGCCATTTGGAGTCACGAACGCACCAGCGATATTTATGGATTTGATGAACCTAATCTTTTCACCGTATTTGGACCAATTTATAGTAGTATTTATCAATGATATTCTGGTCTATTCAAGAAGCTAAGAAGAGCATGCTGAACACTTAAAGATCGTACTGCAAACGTTGAGGAAAGAAAGGTTGTATGTGAAGATAAGCAAGTGCGAGTTTTGGCTCGAAGAAGTAAATTTTTTGGGGCATGTCGTATCCGGAGATGGAATTGCTGTTGATCCTGAAAAGATTGCAGCAGTTCATGATTGGCCGATTCCGAAGAACGTTGCGGAGATCCGAAGTTTTCTTGGGCTTGCTGGATATTATAGAAGGTTCGTGGAGAATTTCACTCATTTATCAGAACCATTGACCAAGCTAACGCGAAAGGAGGTACCGTTCATTTGGATGGATAGTTATGCGTCAGCTTTTGAGGTGTTAAAGCAAAGATTGGCAACCACCCCTATTTTGACCGTACCAGACGGTTCCGGAAGATTGGTTATTCACAACAACGCATCTGAGAAAGGCTTGGGATGTGTCCTTATACAGCATAGGAAGGTTATAGCTTACGCATCGAGACAGTTGAAAATCCATGAGAAGAATTACCCAACTCATGATTTGGAGCTAGCAGCAGTGATTTTCGTTTTGAAGATTTGGAGACACTACTTATTGGGCGAAAAGGTCGAAGTATTCACCGATCACAAAAGCGTAAAGTACGTGTTCACGCAGAAAGAGCTCAACATGAGGCAGCCTAGATGGTTAGAGATGATGGCTGACTATGATCTTGATCTCAAATGCCATCCGGGAAAAGTTAATATAGTGTCGGATGCGCTAAGTCGGTTGCCAGCAATACGGATATTGACTGCACAGAAGGAGCTTATCGATGACTTCCAGAGATTCGAGTTAGAGATCGTATTACCGCATTCTTCAGGACTGTTGATGCAGCTGCAAGTACAGTCGTCCTTAATCGATAACATTAAAGTAGCGCAGTCGCACGATCCAAGGTTGTAGAAGTTTCGAGAACAAGTAGAAGCAGGACTTGGAACGGACTTGTTGATTCATGAAGATGGTTCGTTACGTTATGGGAGCCGTTTATATGTGCCGAAAGGAGATATTCGTGAAGAAGTTATAAAGGAGGCACACAGTTCCGCATATTCCGTACATCCAAAAGGCATGAAGATGTACCGTGATCTACGACAGCATTTCTGGTGGGAAGGCATGAAAAGAGATATTGCTCGCTTTGTAGCGAAGTGCTTGGTGTGTCAATAAGTTAAGGCTGAATATCAAAGAGTGGCTAGTTTATTGCAACCACTTCTGATTCCTCAGTGGAAGTGGGAACATATAACCATGGATTTTATGACAGCTTTACCTTGGGGTCCAAAGGGTAACAATGCAGTTTAGGTGATTGTTGATCGATTGACCAAGGCAGCTCATTTCATACCATTTCGAGTTGGTCAGTCGATGGAAGTGTTAGCAGAACAGTACATGCAGGAGATTGTGAGATTGCATGGAGTACCAATGAGTATCGTTTCTGTAACAGCCCTAAACTTCCTGTACAAATTTTTCAAAAAATCCAGAAAGGGGTACTTTTGCCCGAGCATAAGTTATAAGTTTATTTTGCTTTTTAATAGCAAGAAAGAGCTTGTAGCTCATTAGTAAGACCTTGCACTGCTGAACCAAGCCACCAGAGTTCAAATCCCATCACCCACATTATTTTTTAATATTATTTTCTTTTAAACTTTTAGAATCCAAGGGTTTACACGTGCATAACTCGTAAAAACCCCACTACACTAATAAAATAAACTGTCCCAGGGGGTAGATGATACAACGAGGAACCCAACGCACGCCTAACTCGGCCGAATCGGCCGGCGACTCGGCCGCCTCGGGCAGCCGCCGCCGGCCGGACTCGGCCGGAGCCGGCCGGACCCGGCCGGACCCGGCCGGACCCGGCCGGACCGCCGAGTCCCCAACATGAAAAGTTTGCCTCTTCACCTCCCATGTACCCCTGTATACTTTAAATATACTACTCAGTAACAGAGCCCCTTTAAAACCCTATTTACTCCATTTTATTACATTTTTATTACATTTTTCAATTCACCTTTCACCTACCCTAAACCCTAGCCTTACCCTATAAATACAACCCCTAAACACACCCCCTCACTACAAAATTCTGATCAAAACTCTCAAGAAATCCATAGAAGTTTAGTGTACATTTGGAGTTAGCGAAGGGCGAAACTCCGGCGAAATTCCGACGACAACCCTAAGAGCTCCCGGCGACGAAACGACACACCGGCGCCTCCTACCGTTGCCTATTCCTCTCTTCTAATCTGAAAACCCGTAAGTCCCACCTCCCTCTTCTGTTCTCTATTCTTAAAACTTCTTTTACTAAAACCCGACGGAAGCGGAATTAAATCCGACTTCCGATTCGGTTTTCTTTATAAAGTTCAATTTTCCTTAACACAACCATGTTAAACTCTTACATCTTGACTATTAATCATTAACAAAACATACTGAACAAGTTTCATAGCAAAACATTTCATCTTGTAACTTTTATCGCTCTTTTTCACTAAAATACCATGTAGTTTACTTTCTACTTTAAAAAATCATTAATCTTGCTATACATTTAATTAGATCACGAGGTAATGACCTACCTCCTCACAACACTCATATACAATATAGCACAATACCTTTCGGGAACATAGAATACGGGAAAACGAAACTTTACATATAAATACCACTAACTATTAAAACCGTTTTCTATAAGATTAAGTATTTTTATAAATCTTTGCAAACCGCCGCAACAACCCATTTTGGGGAACCCGATTGAGATAGTGCGGATTATCGCACATCCCTGTGCTTAGTAGTGCGAGATGCAGACCTCCATAAGGAGCATTCGGTCTCGAGAGATTTAAAATACAAATATCTTAAGAAAATGAGATTTCTAGGAAATAATAAATTAAAATTATTTTTATAAATATATATATATATAAGTATCATCAAAATATCTATTTTTGATATATTATAAATATTCCAATTTTTCTAAATCATAAGAATCACTTTACATAAAAATACCATGAAATTCCATACAAGTCCAACACTTTACAATTAAATACCATGTATTATGAAAAATAGGTTTATTCACTAGAAATGTCACAAATATAAAATCTACAACCATGAAAACTCTAAAGATGATAAATAAATACTTGGGGTGTATTTTGAAAAGTATACAGATTATTTTTACATAAAACCCCCTCAAGTTCTATAAATTACCCTAAGGACCCTAGTAAATATAAGTTTAAGCGGGACCAATCTTTTGAGCCTTAGGAAGCCAGAGAAGTGGGTGCTTGCCTATTAAAGTAGACAAATTAACAACGGTGTTACCAACACGGTAATCGTCTTTGAAAAAGACACAAATCCTGCCGCCCATATGCAGCGGTTACCGATAACATCAAAACCTAACTCAGGATTCAATTTCTTTTCTATTTGTTCTGACTCGGACTGGGTCTCATTATAAATAATCTGACTTGAATATGATTTAAGTACAATCTACAATCTACAAATTCAATATGAATCCATGAATACATATATATTCAATCTATTCAATCTATATTGACTGAACCGAACCATGGATATACTTCCATTTACATGATTCTCCAGTTACATCCATTTACTGATATCATGGTTTCGGCAATTCATCCAATTATACAATCTATATCACAAGATAATACAATTTATAATACAACACAACTAATACAATCAATACTTCGCGGGGTTTAAGGGGTAGATTGGTACGGAAGGTGTTAGAAGTGGCACGAGACTGCAACCATAAGACACCTAACCTATATTCCGTTGCTGTTGTACCGTGGCATAAACGGTTCCTTGAGTTCCTGATACCTTAGTCTCCGGGGCAAGTGAGACTCCTCTCATATACACTAGCATCCTTCTGTACCAAGCTACAAACAACAACGTTAACACCAAATACTTATATAATACAACTTTAAAAGCTATCTCCTCTCTCTGTCTATTCTATTTCTACCTTATTTTTGGGACTTACCGAGCGATTGTTCGCTGACAACATTCCTTCTCTTTCTTCTTTGGAATGTTGTCAGGTGATCTGGACACTCAGAAGATCGAGCCTACTAGTGAAGACTTGGACCAGCTTTCCTACGACCCAGAGCTCTAGCTTCATTGTACACATTTTTATTTCAGTACTTTTCATTTCTGTTATGCCACTGTTTAGGCATTGCTTTCATTCAGATGTATTTACTTTTCCATGCATATTACAAAAGAATGTGAATAAATAAAGTTGCTGTTCAATTATACATTTTGTCTCTTGTGCATTTCTTTTATATTGCTTAGATACTCTTGGTAGATTTACTTCAGAGTAAATACGTAGCGACCTCGTCGCGTCCTCTGCCCGTACACTGGGAAGCGGGGCATGACAGGTTTTGTTGGTGGCCCATGCAGGTCACCGCTGTATGGAATACTATCATGCAGTTCTGTTCTGCGTGAACAACCTAAGCAATATAGCACAAGAACTAGCAACTAAAACATTCTTTACAATTCATATTCCTTGAACCTTACAATTTCATATTCCTTGAATCATATACTTTGAATATGTCCTAACCTAAATTTTTCATTCAAGATTATGGATTCTCCAAACAACACCACCACCAATGTCAACAACAAACCTCCACCACTACCAATCACACCTGTCGTCCCTGCTCCGCTCAACGAGCAGACGGTTCTGCTTGAGGCGATCCGTAGCCTCTTAGAAAGTCAGCAGCAGCTGACTGCTCTTTTAATGAACCGTCCAGAGGCAGAAGCACCTGGGGTGAAGCAATTCAGGGCTTTGCACCCCAAACAGTTCTCAGGAAAGGAGAGCCCACTGGAAGCTGAAGAATGGGCTCAGAGTATCGAAGATGATCTGGCAGCGGCATAAGTGCCAGATATAGCTTGGGTCCATGTTGCGAAACTGCAGCTCACGGACAATGCACGGGTCTGGTGGAAGGCGGAAGAAAGCCGTCTTGATCAGCCCATCGAATGGAAGACTTTCCACGACATGTTCGACGCAAAGTACTTCCCTGAGACTGCCAGGTTCGACATGGAACAGCAGTTCATCCATCTGCAACAAGGTTCGATGTGGACCAAGTCAGTAGATGAATATGACGCTGAATTCACCATGCTCATTCGGTAAGATATGTCTCAATGTTCGATTTTATATCACATATTAAACAGCTAACACAAGACCGTAACAGGTTTGCGGCCCATCTCATACCGACTGCTGAGATCAGGGCTAGAAGATTTTAGCAAGGGTTGGACCCGGAAATCCAAGCTGCTCTAGCTACAGGGGATTTCCCAACCCATGATTTGGTTTTGAAGGCTGCCCAAAGATATGAGGCAGTAGTAAAGAGGAAGGGTAGACCTCAATCTGCCGGTTTGAAATGCCCTCCCACTCAAATGACAGGAGGAGCCTCTTCCAAGCCATCATTCGAACCCAGGAGAACTGAAGAAATTAATAACCAGTCGAGTCCAGACTTCTGCTACTATTGCAGGAGAAAGGGACACTTGTGGAAAGACTGTAGGCGCGCAAAAGGCCTATGTATAGTTTGTGGCGCGTCCAATCACGGCATTGGAAACTGTCCTTATAGACGAAATCCAGCTCACACACCCACCAACTACCCACAGCAGCCAGCTATCCAGGCTTCTGCACTACGTCTTGCACTCCCAGCTCCACCACCTGCACAACCTACTCGCCAATTCCAACAAGCAATGAAGGACATACCTCGAGAGCAGAGAAACATGCCCTAAGGACAGAATGTGCCTCCAGCTGGAGAAATATACCACGGTGTCAGACTTTTACATTAGCAGCCGTAGAAGCGGAGGCTGTAGGTCAATATAACACTGGTAATTCACTTTCATATTCTCAAATCCTTGTATCACTTTGTTATTATTCATACACTACAAAACTTTCCTTGAATCTGTTACACTTTCCTTTTACAAATTTCGAGGACGAAATTTTTTATAAGGAGGGTAGAATGTAACAACCCTAAACTTCATGTACAACTTTCTGTACAAATTTTTCATAAAATCCAGAAAGGGGTATTTATGCCTGAGCACAAGTTATAAGTTTGTTTTGCTTTTTAATAGCAAGAAAGAGCTTGTAGCTCATTGGTAAGACCTTGCACTGCTGAACCAAGCCACCAGAGTTAAAATCCAATCACCCACATTATTTTTTAATATTATTTTCTTTTAAACTTTTAGAAGTCCAAGGGTTTACACGTGCATAACTCGTAAAAACCCCACTACACTAATAAAACAAATTGTCCCAGGGGTTAGATGATACGACGAGGAATTCAACGCACGCCTGACTCGGCCGGACTCGGCCGAATCGGCCGGCGACTCGGTCGACTCGGGCCGCCGCCGCCGGCCGGACTCGGCCGGACTGCCGAGTCCCCAACATGAAAAGTTTGCCTCTTCACCTCCCCTGTACCTTTGTATACTTTAAATATACTGCCCAGTAACATAGCCCCTTTAAAACCCTATTTACTCCATTTTATTACATTTTTAATACTTTTTAATACATTTTTCAATTCACCCTTTCACCTACCCTAAACCCTACCCTTACCCTATAAATACAACCCCTAAACACACACCCCTCACTACAAAATTCTGATCAAAACTCTCAAGAAATCCCTAGAAGTTTAGTGTACATTTGGAGTTAGCGAAGGGCGAAGCTCCGGCGAAATTCCGACGACGACCCTAGGAGCTCCCGGCGACGAAACGACGCACCGGTGCCTCCTACCATTCCCTCTTCCTCTCCTCTAATCTAAAAACCCGTAAGTCCCACCTCCCTCTTCTGTTCTCTATTCTCAAAACTTCTTTTACTAAAACCCGATGGAAGCGGAGTTAAATCCGACTTCCGATTCGGTTTTCTTTATAAAGTTCAATTTTCCTTACCACAACCATGTTAAACTCTTACATCTTGACTATTAATCATTAAAAAAAATATATTGAACAAGTTTCATAGCAAAACATTTTATCTTGTAACTTTTATCGCTCTTTTTCACTAAAATACAATGTAGTTTACTTTCTACATTAAAACATCATTAATCTTGTTATACATTTAATTAGATCATGAGGTAATGACCTACCTCCTCATAACACTCATATGCAACATAGCACAATACATTTCGGGAACATAGAATACGGGAAAACGAAACTTTACATATAAATACCACTAACTATTAAAACCGTTTTCTATAAGATTAAGTATTTTTATAAATCTTTGCAAAGCGCCGCTACAACCCATTTTGGGGAACCCGACTGGGATGGTGCGGATTATCGCACATCCCTGCGCTTAGTAGTGCGAGATGCAGACCTCCGCAAGGAGCATTCGGTCTCGAGAGATTTAAATATAAATATCTTAAGAAAATAATATTTCTAGAAAATAATAAATTAAAATTATTTTTATAAATATATATATATATATATCATCAAAATATCTATTTTTGATATATTATAAATATTCCAATTTTTCTAAATCATAAGAATCACTTTACATAAAAATACCATGAAATTCCATACAAGTCCAACACTTTACAATTAAATATCATGTATTATGAAAAATAGGTTTATTCACTAGAAATATCACAAATATAAAATCTACAATTATGAAAACTCTTAAGACGATAAATAAATACTTGGGGTGTGTTCCCTTCCGAATGGCGGCTCGACGATGTGAAGACGTCTTGCCTGAGATTCGGGACAGATGCTATTTGGTTTTATCCGTCCACCTCTCCGAAGATGCCAAGTTGATTTATGGCATCGTATATCGGAGGTTTGAGCGGATGCGGCCGATGTAGCAGACTTCGTCAGATTCCCCCTCGCTTGAGGGGTTTTTGATTGTGGGGACGCTCTTCCCTGCAGGCGCAAGCCCCTGCAGTTAATTACACTACCGCATCGCGGTAACAACTTTCTCCTTCTCCAGAATTTCACTTCGTGTCGTGGGTATTTGTTTTGTTTGTGGTTGCCCGTGGATTGTATATGGAGACTAAGTAATGTCGTCGCCCGTAGGACGTGGATTAGTCCAAATCCGTATTTACTTATATTTGGGTTTGGTGTTTTGGTTTAAGGATACGCTAGCCGTACTGAGGCTAAGATCGACTTAAACTTTTGTTAAGGATACGTTAGCCTAATCTCCAGACTAAGATCAACTTAATGGGATCGTTTAGATCCAACAAAAGAGCAATTGGCTCTATTGTTTAGTTTAATGACGTTGCGGTCGATTTCCAGTTTAGGAACATAGTGGTCCATTGAATTTATGGCCGTCGGGACCCGTCACCTCTCTGACGTCGTTGAAGGATTACAACGATAGGTGTCGGAGGAGTTCAGAGATGTACCCTTGAACCAGGTGTAAATTGATTTAAGAGAGCAACCGTGTTCAGTCAATTTCATTTGAGGACTTATGGCCATGATTGGGCTAAGTCCAGTTGAAGATATTCAACGTCTTTCTTGCATTAGGCCTATTAGACCTTAATTAGGACTCTGCCCCTGGACTGTATTTTATTCTGGCCTGTTAGGACTTTTAAGTTGGGCTCTGTCCCTTTTTTTATAATGCAGAGCATTTGTTTTGGTCCATTGGGCCTTTTAAATGGGCTCTGCCTTTTAATAATGCGCTGCATTAATTAATCTGACAGAGCGCCACGTGGCTTGTCAGGCGCTTTGCGCTGATTGAGGAGCGCAAGGCGCAAGTCCATATGGAGGTGACACGTGTCATGCTCTGGTGAGCGTAAGCGCAGTGCGCTGCGCCATTGTGCTGCGCTGTTGCGCTTCTGACACGTGGCGCGCTCTGGTGGGTTGCGCCAATTTATGAGAGCAGTGCTCTATTTTAACAGCGCATAGCGCAGATCACTCTGGAGCTGACACGTGGCGCTCCCTGGTGGCTTGCGCCAACCCAGGAGCGCAACAGTGCAGATTTACAAGTGCAGGGCACCGTTTTATTATTTTGATCAATTTTAGATCAAAGAAAACAAATTTTCTTGTTTTCAAAGAACCAGTGGTTCATCAAAAGGCAATGCCTTTGTTGTTTATTATATTTTTTATTGAAGATCCTTGATCTTGTTCTTAGATCAATGATCTTTTCAGAAGAAATTCTTCTTTTTTATTCAAAGGGTTTACCTTTTTCTCTGTTTGAGTTCTTCTCAAAATTTTCTTTAGAAGAGTTCTCTCTGTGTTGTTTTTTTCTTTTTTGAGTTGGGGTCTAGGGGCCTTTTTATAGTGCCATTTGGTTTGTTAAATTAGTTAAAGAGATCTTTCTCTGAGTGATTTGGGGATTTTTCCCCACCGTTAGATTTTTGATCCAAGGGCTTCTGTTTTACAGAAAACAATCTTCTTGTTTTTAACAAGATTGAGAAAGATCTTTCCAGAATTTCTCTGTTTGGCGCAAGCGCACCTACGCTTGACACGTGTCGCGCAGTGTAGAGCGCAGCGCAACTGCGCTCGAGACGTGTCGCACAGCGCAGCGCAACTGCGCTGCCACGTGGCGCGCAGCGCAGAGCGCAAGTCAGCTGAAGCGTTGCTTCATTTAATAGAGCCTTGCTCTTGATTGAGTGCGCTGTCTTGGGCGCTGCGCTCCCTGCGCTGGCGTGTCTGATTTTGACATGTGGAGCTCTGCGCGCAGCGCAGGGGATCTGAAGCGTTGCTTCATTTATTTTAATTTTAATTTTCAAAACAGAGCTTTGCTCTGATTTGGGGAAACAGAAGCGTTGCTTCGTTTCCCGCCTTGGAATTTGAACAGAGCTTTGCTCTGATTGGGGTAAACAGGGTGTATTTTGAAAAGTATACAAATTATTTTTACATAAAACCCTCTCAAGTTCTATAAATTACCCTAAGGACCCTAGTAAATATAGGTTTAAGCGGGACCAATCTCTTGAGCCTAAGGGAGCCGGAGAAGTGGGTGCTTGCCTATTTAAGGTAGAAAACTTAACAACGGTGTTATCAACACGGTAATCGTCTTTGAAAAAGATACAAATCCTGCCGCCCATGTGCAGCGGTTACCGATAACAATCAAAACCTAACTCAGGATTCAATTTCTTTTCTATTTGTTCTGACTCAGACTGAGTCTCATTATAAACAATCCGACTTGAATATGATTCAAGTACAATCTACAATCTAAAAATTCAATATGAATCCATGAATACATATATATTCAATATATTCAATCTGTATTGACTGAACCGAATCATGGATATACTTCTATTTACATGATTCTCCAGTTATATCCATTTACTGATATCATGGTTTTGGCAAGTCATCCAATTATACAATCTATATCACAAGACAATACAATTTACAATACAACACAACTAATACAATCAATACTTCACGGGGTTTAAGGGGTAGATCGGTACGGAAGGTGTTAGAAGTGGCACGAGACTGCAACCATAAGACACCTAACTTATATTCCATTGTTGTTGTACCGTGGCATAAACGGTTCCTTGAGTTCCTGATACCTTAGTCTCCAGGACAAGTGAGACTCCTCTCGTATACACTAGCATCCTTCTGTACCAAGCTACAAACAACAGCGTTAACACCAAATATTCATATAATACAACTTTAAAAGCTATCTCCTCTCTCTGTCTATTCTATTTCTCGCTTATCTTTGGGACTTACCGAGCGATTGTTCGCTGACGACATTCCTTCTCTTTCTTCTTTGGAATGTTGTCAGGTGATCTGGACACTCAGGAGATTGAGCCTACTAGTGAGGACTTGGACCAGCTTTCCTACGACCCAGAGCTCTAGCTTCATTGTACACATTTTTATTTCAGTACTTTTCATTTCTGTTATGCCACTGTTTAGGCATTGCTTTCATTCAGATGTATTTACTTTTCCATGCATTGTACAAAAGAATGTGAATAAATAAAGTTGATGTTCAATTATACCTTTTGTCTCTTATGCATTTCTTTTATATTGCTTAGATACGCTTAGCGTATTTACTTCAGAGTAAATACGTAGCGGCATCGTCGCGTCCTCTGCCCGTACACTGGGAAGCGGGGCGTGACAGTTTCCGATCGTGATACCCGATTTTTGTCGCAGTTTTGGAGGAGTTTACAGGAAATTTTGGGGACTCGATTGAAGTTTAGCACTGCTTATCATCCTCAGACAGACGACCAGTCAGAAAGAACGATCCAAACTCTTGAAAATGTGTTGAGAGCATGCATGTTAGACTTCAAGGGTTCATGGGAGGATCATCTACACTTGGTGGAGTTTTCATATAATAACAGCTTTCAGGCGACTATCCAGATGGCTCCATTCGAAGCGTTATATGGTCGTAAGTGTCGCTCACCCGTTTGTTGGGATGATATTAGAGAACAAAGATCATTGGGATCGGATCTTATTGTGCAGACCGTGGAGAAAGTTAATACGATCTGAAATCACATGAAGGCAGCACAAGAACGGCAGAAAAGTTGGGCCGATACATCGAGAAGACCTCTGGAGTTCGTTGTTGGTGATCTTGTATTCTTGAAGATATCACCGACTATAGGAGTGATTCATTTTGGGAGTCGAGGCAAGCTTAGTTCTCGATTCGTAGCGCTTTTCGATATTATTAAGCGCGTTGGAGAAGTAGCTTATCGATTGGCTTTACCACCGTCCTTGGCGAGTGTTCATGATGTGTTTCATGTATCTCAACACCGTAAATATGTTCGAGATGAGACGCACGTGCTGGATCATTCGGAGCTGACAGTAAGGGAGTACTTTACATATGAAGAACGACTGATGTCGATCGTTAATCGAAGAGAAAAGGTCCTCAAGAACAAGTTTATCCCTCTCGTACTTGTTTCATGGGGGATCACTTGCACGGAGAATCGATTTGGGAACGAGAAGACGAGATCCGACAGAAATTTCCACACCTCTTCTCATAGATTCATGTTTGTTTGTCTTTTCTTGTTCCGGGAATTTCGAGGACGAAATTCTTTTGTAGTTGGGTATAATTTAACACCCTAATTCGTTATACCATACTTAATTCGATTATTTTATTTATCGTGTGGCTATTTTTCTTATTTATTAGATTTTGGGTGCGGATACTGTTTTGGTAGCTGTGCTTGGTATCCGACCCGACCCGTATACTTGAAATCCGTCTTGACTCATGTCACGTATTATCCCGGTTAGTTATGAGAATCCATGCATTTTCTTGCTCTATATCATGTATACCCGTATCATATATCGGGCATCTGCATTTTTTTAATAATACAAATATAATCAAATAAAATATTTTAGAAACATCTAGCAGGGCCTGCATCATACCCCTAATCCTGTCGTGGTATCCGTACATCTTCTCGTTCCGTTTAGTGAAACGGACCTGTTTGGATCGCTACGTGCACACTACGTGCATCCGTTCTTGAGGGTATGCTTTTTCGTTACCCGGATATCGATTTTTGGTTTTGGTTGACACGTATATTATCCGTATTGTCAAACCGTAAATTTAGACCCAACCCGGGCATATTTTGGAGTAATTTTGTATTAGCCAAAACTCAAAATTAACTAATATTATATTATCATATAATTCTAACTGTTAATATATAGATATATATACGTTTTTAAAAAAAATTAACTAAAAATAATTTTTAAAGATTCAGCCCTCACCAAAATCTCTGCCTCCCTCTCTCTCCTCCACATATATATATTCTATACAAAAAAGTTTATCTTAAACCAATCCCCACGTTCTCTCTCTCTCCTCGCTCATCTTCTCCTTTTCTTTCCCGCGCGAAGCCATCCTTCGCGAGAACCCACTCTCGCCTCGTCGTCGTCGCCACGACCGCCGACATCACCCTCACCTTCCTCCCTCTCCCTGCTCACCCATCTCTCATCTTCTCCCCTTGCAAACATCCCTGGCGACGAGACCCACCACAACGAGCCTGAACCCACAGCCCGGCCTCGTCTGCACACCCTCGTCGTCGTTGATTGGTCGTCGCCGACGTCTCCCTCACGTCCTCGTCAACACCACATCCTCACCTCCCTCTCTCCTCTGCCGACAACCCAAACCCTGCACAACCTCCCCGTCAACCCCGTGAAAACCCACGTCACCGCACTCCGCCTCGTCGCCGATCATCGTCGTCACCATCCCCATCACCACCTAGACTTCCTTCTCCTCCTCACCAACACCCCTGAGCCAACCCCGACTCTCTTTTCTGCACACCCGCAACCCTACAGCCACCAAGAACCCACTACCCATCGTCGGAAAACCCTCACCTGCATCCTCGCCGTTGACGGCCCATCGTCGACGTCACCCCCCGTCTTCCTCTATAAACCCATAGAACAACCACAGCCCCTTCTCTTTCTTCTTCTTCTTCTTTCTTCTCTTGCTTTCTTGATTTCTTGGTTTCCGGTCATCGCCGGAGCCGTAGCCGTCGCCGACGATCCGAGCGATCCAGTAGACGTCCCCAAGCAGCGTGGTCACGTTCTTTCTTTTCCTAGTCCTGTTCCGTGCGCGCGTGTACATCGCGACGTTTACCCGACATTGGACGCAGCGTACGCACCCCGTCTCGAGATCCAATCAGGCAAGTTTATCTTGCTATATGCTATGATATATATTTTACATCCATATGAATAAAAATATTACATGTTTATTGTATTGTGCATCCATGTTACAGTTTTACCGTCTTTCCGATATCCGTTCGTATCCGTATCGTTTATTATATATCTAGTTGCATGCCATATCATCTTATTTTATATTACTGTTATATTAGTGCACCATGCTTGATAATGTGCATCATACGTAGTCATGGAGTTATAGATGTGATTCCTGATAGACACTTGTGCATCCGTGTTTACCATGTTTCGATACTTGCTACAGTTTTACTTTTGGGCATCCGTTCGATAAATATACACCACATGATATGACCTGATACACCACTACTTGACCTGTTGCTTGATCTTATTACTAATGCCAACAATCCTGGTTTTTCGTCCTGATGGAAGTATCATGTTGTATACATAGAAAAAACCTGTACCTGATTGATCATGTGTTGGAATTAGTTTTATATTTTCAATACCTGACTTGAACACAGAACCTAGGGGGTATGGGGAAATCAAAAGTGTAACTGAAGTGTAGCTTAAAGGATATTACTTGATCCGTGGTTCCGGGGAATAACAGGACAGAATCATTCGTGATTCTTACTGATCCGTGGTCCCGGGGGGTAACGAGACAGAGTCATTCGTGATTCTTACTACCTGATCCATGGTCCCGGAGGATAACGGGACAGAACCATTCTTAGTTCATACATCTTGATCCATAGTCCCGGGGGACAACGGGGCATATACTTTTGAGTTACATGGAGGAGTACATTAGTTGATTTCAAAAACTTTAGAATAGATAACCCAGTAGTATAGTTTAGATTACTCACCGCACGTCACATACACTTATACACTTCACTGTTCTTATCCATGTTTACTTATTATATTCATGTTACTGTTTACATTCATGCCTGCATATCTCATGTATCCTGGTTAATTATTATTGTTTGATATTATAACGCACGGATGTCTGGGTTTTGTATAGCCCAGTTCCTCTATCTCTATTGCAGGATGTCCAGGAGTATTTCAGCCATCAGGCCGAGTAGTGAAGATCTTGTTAGTAATGGCTTAGTTTAGTTTCTTTCCGCAACTTTTATTTTCCTGATGTGAGCCCATATTTGAGATGTATTTCCAGACGTTACTATTTATTGGATTTATTGCTTTCACATATATATATTTCTTTACTCTTTTATTCTGGCAGATGGATATGTACTAGTTAGTTTTATATGTTTTACTGTTCTTGATATCTTATAGACAGCCGTAATGTGACTGTGGAGGGATGTTTCCTAGCCACAGGTAGCATAGTTGGTTCTGTCACATGCTGAACTTAGCGCACTCTGGGAAGCGGGGCGTGACACTTGCGCTCGGTATGTCTCCAAGAAAGGTGGGATATGAATGCATATAAATGAAATGTAAGATGGCATGTGATATGGTATGAATGGAAATGAAATATGAACAAGTATAATATGGCAATGTTAAAGCTAATTATGTAAGTATGGAAATGTAACATGAGAATAGCAAACAAGTATAGCATAGTCGTGTAGTGAAGGTGTCGTGAATATGAAGTGTACTGTCAATGTGTCCTACAGAGGTCACTAAAAGGTACTATAACTAACGTGAGTTTAAGTTTGAATGTAAATGTATCTCAGAAGTGTTCTCGAACTCAACAGGCTGTAATCAAGGGGCAAGGAAACACAAGCCCTCATTCATAAATTCATGAATTCGTGATGTAAGTATAGGACTCATGAGATTCCGTTGGATTCATACTCAAACTACCCTAACACCCCGTGTATATTAGTCTATAATTAAAGTTACAAGCCTTGATCGAATCCATGAATTCAAAAGATGATATATAATATCAAGTTTTCAAGATTGAGTTCATGCCAAGAATCATGTAGTCATGTCAAGTGTAAGTCATGTCAATTGTATTCATGGTTTGAGTCAAGTTATATCAAGCATGAATGTTTAGTACAAATTATGTCAAGTTTCAGGTATTCAAATTTAAATGCGGGTTCAGTTTCAAGTTTAAGATTTGAGTTTGAGTTCATGTATCTATATGATTTGATTCAAGTGATGTTACATTTTATATTTAAGAAGAATTGTATCTTTTGAAAATTTCTTAAGTTTAGGAATAATCGGGCAAACACTGCACATGGGCGGCAGGATTTATAACTTTTTCAAAGACGGTTACCAACGATAATTCCTTTAATTTGTATTGTTATCTAAACTAGATAGGCCAGCACCCATTTTCTCCGGCTCCCGGAGGCTCAAGAGAAATGATACCGCTTAAACCCATTTTATCTAAATACCTTAAAATTTTATTAAGTTGTTTATTATATGTATTTACATGTTTGCATCTCTCGAGGGGTTTATATAAAATGTTTTAATTTTTAAAATAAACCTCAATAGTGTTTTTTTTATAAAAACATGTTAATTAGAATGTCTAAAGTTTTTTTATAAAAATGTATTTTAGATTTAGTGATTTTTTAATGATAAAACCTAACTTTTAAAAGTTTATGGTATTTTTATAAAAAATCTATCTTTTGGAAACTTGAGAGTATTTTCTTTAAAACTTTAATCTTTTCAATTTAGAGAAATCTAATTTTCACAAGTTTGTTTTCTTTTCCTTTTAAATTACGAATATATGATTTTGTTTAACTTTATTTTAAAAAGAAAGTCATATTTTCTTTAAAACTGTATTTTATTCCTTTCGAGTCCGAATTCTCCGTGAGAAGTTCTACATCTCACTCTACTATCCACAGGATGTGCGATAATCCACATTATCTATAAACGGGTCCCCTAACGAGGATTGTAGAGGCATATTTGCAAAGGATAAAAATTCATATTTTTATCTTGAGGGTATTTTAATGAAATACGTTTCTTTTGAAAATTATAAATATGGTATCGTGTTATGTTTTCATATGTGTATGTGTGGGGTAGGTCATTACCCCATGCATGATCTAGATCACATATCATCTAAAATTTTGTTTAACAAAACTCATGTCAAATATAAAGAAATTTAGTAGTACATGACCAATAATTGTGTGCGTATATACTGAGACCTTTTTATGAATACACTTCTAAAAAAGGATAGGTTACAAGTTTTGGTAATTCTTGAAATGTGACAACTAGAATTAGGGATGGTGTAATTATCAAAATTTTATATTGTGAAGAAGAATGCTAGCATGATATATATATTTGACATAGATGAGTTTAAAATGATTCTATGACATGTCAAGATCATATTCAAGAAGAGAAGAAGAAAGAGAGGAGAAATCAAGAGAGAAAATCAAGAGGGACTTACCCGATCCTGTTCGTACTAATACAAACGAAAGATGATGAAGATGCAGCGGTTTGAAGAACCGAGACAAAAAAACGTGAATAGGAAAGCAAGTTGATCTACCGGCGTCCCTTTCGCGATTTGCGGAGTAACGAAGAGAGAGGAGAGCTTCGATGTCCTAGGCCTTGGGGAGAACTTGGTGTGCTAGAAACTTGATTCACCAATTGCAAGGAAGTAGGTAGAGTTGTGCGAAGCGTCAATGTTCGGAGGCTTGGACAAGATTTTCATTCATGAGATTTTGGAATATTTTTCTGAATAATTTTAGAGGGGAAGAACATGGTAATGGTTATGGTATTTATAGGAGAAAGACAATTGAATTGAAAGTAAAAGTTTGTGATAAATGGGATATTAAAAGGTTTAATGGGGAAAATGAATGGACCGAGCAGTCTCGGGTTGATTTGGGAGTTTTAAAGTATGAAAATGAAAATACGGAAGGCAAGAGTGTAACAACTCTGTTTCAGTGTACAGAAAATTTAATTAAAAGTTATTGTACAAAGAGAGTATTTACAATCCTGTGTACACTATAAGTATTTGAATTACTTTTGAATAGCAAGAAAACACTTGTAGCACATTGGTAAAGGCTTGCACTGCTGTGACAAAGCCCATGTGATCGAATCCCCCCCCCCCCGCCACGTATATTTTTAATTGATTTTTCTTTTAATCTTTTAAAAGCCCAAATGTTTACACGTGCACTACACGTAAAATGAAAAGTCACAAAGTAAACAAACACGTGTACTGAGTTATACCAAACGACAGGGACACGTGGCCAAAATCCCAACCCCATCTCACCGGATTGGACCGGCGATATTTAAGGGGGGTCGGCACCGCCGGGCTAATCCGTAGGGATTGCCTTGGAAATTTTTGCCTAGCACCCTTGGCCTACCCTACTACCCCCATATTGTTTGTTTACTCCGAAAATATTAAGAGGGTGATAATTCCTCCCTTTAATTCATTTTTAATGCACATTTTAATTCTCAAATTCATTACCCTAAACCCTAATTTTTCCTATAAATACATACTCCATTTCACCCCTCCTTATTCAGAATTCCTTTACAAAAACTCTCCAAAAAAATTCCAAGTCCCAAGTTGTGCAAGTGGAGTTAGCAAAGGGCATGGTTCCGGCGAAGTTTCGGAAGAGATTCCGGCGACGAAACAACACCCCGACGGTTCCAAAAGCTTTCTCCATCTCCCCTCTTTATTTTTTACCCGTAAGTTCCCACTTTCCCCCTTCTCTTCTATTAAAACGAAATCACTTTTCAAAACTAGTCGAAAGCGGAGTTAATCCAACTTCCGATTCTATTTTAACTAAAAACACAATTTTTCTTTAGAACAAATCTACCATCTTTTTGTACATTGTTTAACAAACATAATACAACATTCACAACAAGTTTCATCTCAAAATAACATAAATTGCAACTTCTATTCTATTTTTACGGTAAAATACCATCATGTTACATACGGCATTGTTTATTCAATTTTACCGTATTACCTTTAGAAAACGCACGAGGTAATGACCCACCACATCACAACACACATTTTTCACATAGCATGATAATTTGTGGAACATTAGCTTGTTGGAAAATACGAGTTTACGATTAAATACCATGAACATTCAAAAAACGTTTTCTTTAAAAAGTGTGTTATTTAATTCCGTGCAATTACTCCTCTACAACCCATTTTAGGAAACCCCGATCGGGATGGTGCGGGTTATCGCACATTCTCGAGACTAGTAGAGCGAGATGCAGACCTTCGCAAGGAGCATTCGATCTCGATGGAATTTTTAATACAATTTTTAAGAAAAATGTGATTTCTATTTAATAAATAAATTCTTTATTTTTAAATATTATATATATATAAATACTATCAAAATGTCTACTTTAAGTATATAATATATATATTCCATGTTTTCTAAATTAAAAGAATCACAAATTTCATAAAACTACCTTTACAATTCAATACCATTCCAAGATTTCACTAAAATACCATATACAATGAAATCTAGGTTATATCCACTAGAATATTTCATTTTTATAAAAATTACAATTATGAATACCCTAAAAACGATAATTAAATACTTGAGATGTATTTTGAAATTATATCAAAACTATTTTTCATCAAACCCCTCTCAAGTTATATTAATTTACAATAAGGATCATAGTAAACATAGATTTAAACGGGATCGGTTCTCTTGAGCCTCAGGGAGCCGGAGAATATAGGCGCTTGCCTATCTAAGGTAGACAACCTAACAACGGTGTTATCAACACGGTAATTGTCTTGGGAAAAGACACAAATCCTGTCGTTCATGTACAGCAGTTACCGATAACATCAAAACTAATTCAGGGATTCAATTTCTTTTAAAGTGTCTGACTTAGACAGAGTCTCAAGCTAATATGAAATCAATCTAACTTGAATCCAATTCAAGTATAACTATAATACAACATGAATCCGTTTATATCAGAATTCCATCTATATCAACAGGACTCGACTGAACCGAACTATGGATATACTCTGATTACATGACTATCTATTTATATCCATTCTGTTTACATGATATCATGGTTTCGGCAAGTCATCCATTTATAAAACAAAACAATACAATCAATACAAAAGACATTACAGAGATTTAAAAGGGGTAGACTGGTACGGAATGTATTAGAAGTGGCATAAGACGGCCACTTTAATACACCTAACCTGAATATCTATTGTTGGCTTAACGGTTCCTTATGCTCCATATACCTTAGTCTCCAGAATAGTGGGACTCCTCTCGTATACACTGGTATATTCTGTACCAAGCTACAAACAACTGCGATAACAGTACAAAAGATAACATTATACAGTTATATTCTCTTTTATGTTTATTTTACTTCTCTCTTTCTTTGAGAAGTACCGATCGATTGTTCGCTGACGACATTCATTTTCGTCTTTCTTTGGAATGTTGTCAGATAGATCTGACTCACTAGAGATCGAGCCCAATACTGAGGACTTAGAGCAGTTTGCCATCGAACCAGAGCTGTAGGCACTTGTATATACTTTTCATTTTAGTTATGCCATTGTTTAGGCATTGCTTTCTATTCCAGTATTTACATTTCCAGTTGTACTTGTAAAGAATTGTTATATAAATAAAATTTGTTGTTCATTTATATTCATGTCTCTTATGTATATTTTACTTTATATTGCTTAGATACGTTTAGCGTGTTTACTTCTGAGTAAATACTTCGCGTGGCCCGTCACGTCTCCTTACCGTACACCGGGAAGCGAGGTGTGGCATGTGTTGTTGGCGGCCCATGCAGGTCAGTTCTGCATAGACATGCAGGTCAGTTCTGCATAGACATGCAGGTCAATTCTGCATGAAGTCCTAAGCAATATAACACAAGAATCAGCAACTAAAAACATTCTTTACATTTCATGTTCATTGAATCTTACAATTTCATATACTTTGAATCTATCCTAACCCTATTTTTCTTTCAAGATTATGGATTCTCCAAATAGTAGCAGCACTAACTTCAATAACACACCACCACCTCTACCTCTTATGCCTACCGTTGCTGCTCCGATCAATGAGCAAACAGTACCACTTGAGGCAATCCGAAGCCTCCTAAAAGGACAGCAGTATCAAACTGCTATATTACTGAACCGTCCAGAAGCGGAAGCGCCTAGAGTAAAGCAATTCTGGGGATTGCACCCAAAGAAATTTCAGGAAAAGAGAGCCCTTTAGAAGCGGAAGAATGGGCTCAGAGCATCGAAGACGATCTGGCAGCAGCACAAGTGCCAGAGATCGCTTGGGTACGAGTTGCGAAACTGCAACTCACTGACAACGCCCGAGTTTGGTGGAAGGCGGAAGAAACCCGTCTTGACCAACCGATCGAATGGAAAACCTTTCGCGACATGTTCGACGCGAAGTACTTTCCAGAGACTGCCCAATTTGACATGGAGCAGCAATTCATCCATCTACAACAGGGTTCGATGTGGACCAAATCGGTGGATGAGTATGATACTGAGTTTACCATACTCAGTAGGTAAGATATGTCTCAATATTCGGTTTTCTAATATCACATACTACACAGCTAGCATAAGACCTTAACAGATTCGTGGCACACTTAATACCGACTGCTGAGATCAGGTCCATACGATTTCAGCAAGAGTTAGATTCGAAGATCCAAGCTGCCTTAGCTACAGGGGATTTCCCAACCTATGAACTGGCCCTGAAAGCTGGCTGTCGATATGAGGCAGTGGTGAAGATGAAAGGTAGAACCCAATCTGCCGGAGTGAAGCGCCCTGCCACTCAGATGGTAGGAGGAGCCTCTTCAAAGCCATCTTTTGTGCCCAGGAGACCGGGAGTACCAATCATCAGGCCCAGCACAGCCTTTTACACCTACTGCAGGAGGGATGGACACCTAGTGAAGGACTGCCGGCGTGTAAATCGCCTTTGCTTAGTTTGCGGCTCAGCCACACATGATATTGGGTCTTGTCCTCATAGACTCAATCCCAATGCTGCACCCAGACCAGCAATCACTTATCAGTAGCGACCAGCCATCCAGGCACCTGCTTCACGACTAGCCTCCCAGCTCCACCCCTCCGTGGATCGACTGCACCTCCTCCTCGTCAGTTCCATCAAGCTCAACGGAACTTACCTCAAGGATAACGAAACGGACAGAGGAATGCTCCTCCAGCAAGAAGGAATGTACCGAGACGACATGCTTTCACAATGACAGTGGAAGAAGCTGAAGCCACTGACCAAGTCATTACTGGTACGATCTTAGTAGCCTCACTTCTTGCACTAGCACTCATCGATACTGGAGTATCTCATTGCTTTATGTCACAACGGTTCGTCCGAACTCATGCTATTCTAGTCAAACCTCTCGTATCTAGCTGGAATGTTAGTTCAGGGAACTGCATTCTAAAGGCAATAATGGGATACAGCCTGTGTCCAATGGTCATTTGCAGCAGAGAATTCTATGCTGACTTCAAGGTGCTGGACATACCAAATTTTGATGTCGTTTTGGGTATGGAATGGCTCGGAAGTTTTTACGCTACCATCGACTGTCGTCAAAGGAAAGTAGTGTTCGAGATCCAGACCATCCGGTCTTTTATTTCAAAAGTGGAGACCGTACCCTAGAGCCAAGCACATACAAGGCAAAACCGAAGAAGGCAGTGATTGCAACACTTCAAGTGGAGGAAAGATCGAAGGTAGAGATAGTTCGAGAGTTCGACGATGTATTTCCTAAAGACATATCAGGTTTGCCTCCTGATCGAGCTCTTGAATTCAGCATTGATTTAGTACCTGGAGCACAACCAGTGATCAAAGAACCGTATCGGTTAAGCCCTGAAGGTTTGAAGGAGGTCCGTACTCAATTGGACGAATTATTGATGAAAGGATGGATTCATCCCGGCACTTCAAGTTGGGGATCGCCAGTTCTACTTATGAAGAAGAAGGAAGGTTCATATCGAATGTGCATTGATTATAGAGCTCTGAACGAAGTAACTATAAAGAACAAGTATCCACTTCCACGCATCGACGACCTGTTCGATCAGCTAAGTGGGTATTGTGTTTTCTCCAAGTTAGATCTTCATTCAGGTTATCATCAGGTGAAAGTCAAAGAATCTGATATCCATAAAACAACATTCATAACTCTCTATGCACATTACGAATTTCTTGTGATGCCGTTTGGAGTGACCAACGCACCAGCTATATTCATGAACCTAATGAATCAAGTTTTCTGGGAGTACCTAGATAGGTTTGTTGTCATCTTCATCGACGACATCCTGGTGTATTCTAAGAGTCGGGAAGAACATGCCGAACACCTAGGAATTGTCCTGGAGACTTTACGACAGTATCAACTCTATGCCAAGTACAGCAAGTGCGAGTTTTGGCTAGATCAAGTCGCTTTTCTCGGACATATTGTATCAGGCGATGGAATCTTTGTAGATTCAGCTAAAGTATCGGCAGTAAGCGAATGGCCAATACCGAAGTCAGTGAAGGACATTCGAAGTTTCTTGGCTTTAGCAGGATATTACAGAAGGTTTATTGAAGGATTTTCGAAGATTGCAACACTCCTGACCAAGCTCACACGTAAAGATGAATAATTCGTGTGGTCAGAAGCATGCGAACGAGATTTCGTAAAAATCAAGTCAAGATTGACATAAGCACCTATTCTCGTTATACCGGACCAATCTGGAGGTTTTGAAGTGCATTACAATGCATCCGGTAAGGGATTAGGATGTGTTCTACATCAACACGGTAAAGTCGTAGCTTATGCATCAAGACAGCTGAAGATTTATGAGCGCAACTATCCGACGTATGATTTGGAGTTGGCGGCCATAATCTTTGTACTCAATAATTGGCGCCATTATCTTCTTGGTGAACGAGTGGACATATACACAGATCATAAGAGTCTGAAATATGTGTTTACTCAGAAAGAGTTGAATATGCGGCAGAGAAGATGGTTAAAACTTATGGCAGACTTCGATATCAACCTACAATATCATCCAGGAAAGGTGAATGTAGTGCTTGACGCACTTAGTCGCCAACCATTAGCATTGAATCTCACCGCACAGTGGAAGCTTCAACAAGATTTGCATCAGATGGAGATTGAAGTGGTCATGCCAGTTAACATTTCAAGTTTGATGAACTTACAAGTTCAATCTACCATTGTCAATCAGATCAAAACAGCTCAAGCAAGTGATGCTAAGTTGCAAAAGATCAGAGAACAAGTAGAAAGTGGACTTAGAATAGACTTCATCAATGAAGACGGATCTTTGAGATACGACAGCAGATTGTGTGTACCAAAAGGTTCTGTATGAGAAGAGTTGATGAAAGAAGCGCACAGCTCTCCTTATTCAGTACACCCTGGAGGCACAAAGATGTACAAAGATTTGCGTCAAAATTACTGGTGGTATGGAATGAAGCATGAAGTAGCCATAAGCGTCGCTAAATGCTTGGTGTGTCGGCAGGTAAAGGCTGAACATCACAGGACGGCTGATTTACTTCAACCGTTACCTATCCCAGAATGGAAGTGGCAACACATCACTATGGATTTCATGACTGCACTTCCTCGCAGCACAAAAGGTAACGATGTGGTATGGGTTATTGTGGATCGACTCATAAAGTTGGCTCACTTCATCCCATTTTGGGTTGGTCAATCTACTGAGACACTAGCAACGAAGTACATGGAGGTAAGAATCTAAGTAAGATTTAAACTCTTCAATGTGTACTATCTCTGATATCCATGAATTCATGCAGGAAATCGTGAGATTACATGGAGTACCGGTTTGCATTGTCTCCGATCGTGACACCAGATTCCGATAGCAATTTTGGTAAATTTTGCAAGCTAGCTTGGGAACACGTTTGACCTTCAGCACAGCTTACTATCCACAAACAGATGGACAGTCTGAGCGAACTATTCAGATACTTGAAGATATACTAAGAGCATGTATGCTAGACTTCGGAGGATCGTGGGAAGATCACCTACATCTTGTGGAGTTTTCATACAACAACAGCTACCAAACAAGTATAGAAATGTCATCATTTGCAACTCTTTATGGAAGGAAGTGTTGATCGCCATTAAATTGGGACGACATCGGAGATAGAGAACTCCTTGGACCTGAGATGATAGTAGCAACAGTCGATGCAGTTCGCACTATCAGGGAAAGAATGTGCATAGCCCAAGATCGACAGAAGCACTGGGCTGATGCAAAGTGCCGTCACTTGGAGTTCCAACCGGGAGATCATGTCTTTTTGAAGATATCTCCAAACCGTGGAGTGATTCGTTTTGGAAGACGGGTTAAGCTCAGTCCTAGATATATTGGACCGTTCGACATACTCGAACGAGTCGGAGAAGTGTCTTATCGCTTAGCACTTCCACCTTCACTGGAAGGAGTGCACAATGTATTCCACATATCCCAACTCAGAAGGTATGTGAGTGACTCCAGTCATATTCTTGATCACTCCGAGCTCACTATACATCCAGATTTATCCTGTGAGCAACAACTTGTTAAAATCCTAGATAGAAAGGTGAAGTCACTTCAGAACAAGGAAGTAAACTTGATTCGAGTGATGTGGAGAAAAGACTCAATAGGAGAATTAACGTGGGAAAGGGAAGATGAAATGTATGCAAGATACCCCTACTTGTTTGTAACTAGTCCTTAAAATAATTGTAAATTTCGAGGACGAAATTTTTGTAAGGAGGGTAGAATGTAACAACTCCGTTTCAGTGTACAGGAAATTTGATTAAAAGTTATTGTACAAAGAGAGTATTTACAATCCTGTGTACGTTGTAAGTATTTGAATTGCTTTTGAATAGTAAGAAAACACTTGTAACTCATTAGTAAAGTTTTGCACTGCTGTGACATAGCCCATGTGATCGAATCCCCCCAGCCACATATATTTTTAATTGATTTTTTTTAATCTTTTAGAAGCCTAAAGGTTTACACGTGCACTACACGTAAAATGAAAAGTCACAAAGTAAACAAACACGTGCACTGAGTTATACCAAGCGATAGGGACACATAGCCAAAATCCCAACCCCATCTCACCGGATTGGACCGGCGAGATTTGAGGGGGGGCCGGCACCGCCGGGCTAATCCGTAGGGATTGCTTTGGAAATTTTTGCCTAGCACCCCTTGGCCTACCCCACTACCTCCATGTTATTTGTTTACTCTGGAAACATGTAGAGAGTGATAATTCCTCCCTTTAATTCATTTTTAATGCACATTTTAATTCTCAAATTCATTACCCTAAACCCTAATTTTCCCTATAAATACCACACTCCATTTCACCCCTCCTCATTCAGAATTCCATTACAAAAACTCTCTAAAAAAATTCCAAATCCCAAGTTGTGCAAGTGGAGTTAGCAAAGGGTAAAGTTCCGGCGAAGTTTCGGGAAGATTACGGCGACGAAACAACGCCCCGACGGTTCCAAAAGCTTCCTCCATATCCCCTATTTATTCTTTACCTGTAAGTTCCCACTTTCCCCTTCTCTTCTATTAAAACGAAATCACTTTTCAAAACTAGTTGAAAGCGGAGTTAATCCGACTTCCGATTCTATTTTAACTAAAAACACAATTTTTCTTTAGAACAAATCTACCATCTTTTTGTACATTGTTTAACAAATAAATACAACATTCACAACAAGTTTTATCTCAAAATAATATAAATTTCAACTTCTATTCCATCTTTACGGTAAAATACCATCATGTTACATATGACATTGTTTATTCAATTTTACCGTATTACCTTTAGAAAAAGCACGAGGTAATGACCTACCTCATCACAACACACATTCTTGGTATAACATGATAATTTGTGGAACATTAGCTTGTGGGAAAATACGAGTTTACGATTAAATACCATGAACATTAAAAAAACGTTTTCTTTAAAAAGTGTGTTATTTAATTCCGTGCAATTACGCCTCTACAACCCATTTTGGGGAACCCCGATCGGGATGGTGCGGCTTATCGTACATCCTCGGGACTAGTAGAGCGAGATGCAGACCTTCGCAATGAGCATTCTATCTCAATGGAATTTTTAATGCAATTTTTAAGCAAAATGTGATTTCTATTTAATAAATAAATTCTATATTTTTAAATATTATATATATAAATACTGTCAAAATTTCTACTTTAAGTATACAATATATATTCCATGTTTTCTAAATCAAAGGAATCATAAATTTCATGAAATTACCTTTACAATTCAATACCATTCCAAGATTTCACTAAAATACCATATACAATGAAATCTAGGTTATATCCACTAGAATATTTCATTTTTATAAAAATTACAATTTTGAATACCCTAAAGACAATAATTAAATACTTGAGGTGTATTTTGAAAATATATCAAAACTATTTTTCATAAAAAAAACCCTCAAGTTATATTAATTTACAATAAGGACCCTAGTAAACATAGGTTTAAGCGGGACCAATTCTCTTGAGCTTTACGGAGCCGGAGAATATAGGTGCTTGCCTATCTAAGGTAGACAACCTAACAATGGTGTTATCAACATGGTAATTGTATTGGAAAAAGACACAAATCCTGCTGTCCATGTGCAGCAGTTACCGATAACATCAAAACTAATTCAGGAATTCAATTTCTTTTAAAGTGTCTGACTTAGATAAAGTCTCAAGCTAATATGAAATCAATCTGACTTGAATCCAATTCAAGTATAACTACAATACAACATAAATCCGTTTATACCAGAATTCCATCTATATCAACAGGACTCGACTGAACCGAACCATGTATATACTCTGATTACATGATTATCCATTTATATCCATTATGTTTACATGATATCATGGTTTCGGCAAGTCATCCATCTATAAAACAAAACAATCAATACAAAAGACATTATAGGGATTTAAAAGGGGTAGACTGGTACGGAATGTGTTAGAAGTGGCACGAGACGGTCACTTTAATACACCTAACCTGAATATCCATTGCTGTTGTACCGTGGTTTAACGGTTTCTTGTGCTCCGTATACCTTAGTCTCTGAAACAGTGGGACTCCTCTCGTATACACTGGCATATTCGGTACCAAGCTACAAACAATTGCGATAACAGTACAAAAGCTAATATTATACAGTTATATTCTCTTTTCTGTTTATTCTACTTCTCTCTTTCTTTGGGACTTACCGAGCGATTGTTCGCTGACGACATTCATTTTCTTCTTTCTTTGGAATGTTGTCAGGTGAATCCGACTCACTAGAGATCGAGCCCCGTACTAAGGACTTAGAGCAGTTTGCCATCGAACCAGAGCTGTAGGCACTTGTATATACTTTTCATTTCAGTTATGCCATTGTTTAGGCATTGTTTTCTATTCCAGTATTTACATTTCCAGTTGTACTTGTAAAGAATTGTTATATAAATAAAAGTTGTTGTTCATTTATATTCATGTTTCTTGTGTACATTTACTTTATATTGCTTAGATATGCTTATCGTGTTTACTTTTGAGTAAATTCGTCGCGTGGCCCGTCGCGTCTCCTTACCGTACACCGGGAAGCGGGGCGTGACAAAAGGGACGCACTAGAGTGAGATAGACACGGGGGCCACAGCTTGGCCATCGGTTTCATTATTTGGACGGCTCCACTTCGGCCTCTAGTATCGGAGTTCGTGCCAGTGTTTCAATTTAGTTTAAAGATATCATTTATATTATTTGTTTCTGTTGCAACGTTTGGTATCTTTGTGTAGTGCTCGTGCAAACCCTTGGGCTTCCGAAACGTTAAAAATAAAAATAATATAAAAAATTAGTGCTGATAGGATTCGAACACGCAAGCTATAAGATAGCAATGGAGAGTCTTAACCAATAGGCTATAAAGAGTTTCTTATACTTATTTCACAGGAATTTTCTTATAACTCAAAATCAGAATAGAATACATGCTCTTTTATAAATTAAAACGAAAGGAATGGTACATGGGATTTAGGATCGTTACAGACACCGCAAGAGAGGGGGCACAAACACAAATCCTCACAACAATTACATTATAAAAGCAAACCTATCACTTCCTCAAATATATATATATATCACTAAAACCCTAACATATATTTGGTAGCCCACACCAATAGATGATCCAACCCAAATGACCCATAAACGCATACGGATACGAGACACAATCTCGACAATCCTCAAAAATTATTTAATAATCTCTTTCTTTCTTTTTAATGCAGATATAAAGCCAATAAAAGGATAAAGTAGTTGTTTTAGTTTTTTAATGGAGATTTCCAACTGTGTTAGGGATGCCAATTAAGCATAAGACCAATTTAGTTTAATTAAGAGTTTTAGGAGGTAAAAATATAAAGTTTTAAAGTGTGTTTTTCAAAACGGCAATGTTGTAGACTTTTAGGGGTCATGTACCTATTTTAATATAAGCAACATGCTATATTTGGAATTTAGAAAATCCTAAAACATCCCAATACGTGCCACACCCATCAAAGGAGTGCATCAATTTATAACATATTGTTTTTATTTTCTATTTTTTTCTTCCTTTATTGTTGATGATGGGTTGTAACCTAATTCAAGCGGCATTTGAGTCCAGACCTATCATCCGACGGCAAGAAACTTCACTACCAGGATAAGGGGCAACGACAGATTGCTTTTATCCAAATTAAAATAAGCAGCCACACGACTTTACGTCTTTAAATATGTAAGGTTTTATTAGGGATCAATGATTTAATTTTCCATATAAAATCAATTAAGGATCCAACAACTAATAAGCCTAATAGATAATAATTTTTTCTATGTAGCTATGTGTAAAAGATGATGCTCCAATCATATCAACTCTATCCAACTTGAGAATGGTTCATTCATTTCCGATCCTTCAACCATTGCTTCTAAAGTCGTGCATTTTTATCAAGATCTCCTCAGCTCATCTCATCGATATTCGTATTCTTTTGTTGATAATGGGCCGAAACTTGAGAAAGCACACATTCATGATATTTCCAAATCCATCACCGATGATAAGATTAAAAATGTGGTTTTCAATGCTAATACCGCAAAGTCTCCGGGATCGAATGGATTTAACAATCTTTTCTTTCAAAAAGCTTGGCCTATCGTTGGAAAATTGGTAACGAAAGCAATTCTTTATTTTTTAATACAGCCAAGTTATCGAAATGTGTCCGCTCTACTTTGATTTCTCTTGTTCCGAAAACAAAAAATCCAATTTCATTCTGCGAATTTAGTCCTATCTCTCTTTATAATTGTATTTATAGATGTATTTCCAAAATTCTTGCATATAGACTCAAGTCTATTATTCCACATCTCATTCTCTCTACTCAAAGTGCTTTTATTTATGGTCGAAGTATTGAAGATGATATTCTTTTTGCTTCCAATTTGATTCATTATTTTCATCAACGGAATTCAGAAAAGGGATTTTGTACAAAAATCGATGTGCACAAAGCATTTGATTCTGTTAATAAAGAATTTCTTTTGCATGTTATAGATTAAAAGGGCTTTCCTTTAATGCGGCTCAAATGGATCCGTGCTTGCATATATAAACCGATGTTCTTGGTTAACTTGAGTGACACACAACATGATTACTTTAGTGACACTTCCGGTTTACGGCAAGGTGATCCTCTTCCGTCTTACCTATTCACATTGGTGATGGCTTCTTTCTCACAACTTTTATAAAAGAAAGTGGATTCCAGTGAATTTGGAACTATTGATAGAAATTCTTTTAGTATCTTACATATTTTTTATGCTGATGAAATTCTTGTTTTTAGAAAAAAAAGTGATACGATATAGGCCACGGCTTTAAATGAAGTACTTTATACCTTCCTTTGCATCTCCGGTCTAAAAGCAAACAGAAATAAAAGCCATATCTTTTTTTCTTCTACAGTGGTGTTGAGTTGCAAATTTTCGATTCTTCAAACACTTGGTATTGAGGAGGGGACGCTTCCTTCTATATATCTTGGTCTTCCACTTTCTCCCAAAAGTCTTAATGCTACAATGTGTCAACCTATCATAAATAAGATGATAACTCAACTTAGCGGATGGAAATTCATGCTTCTCTCAATGACCGGACGTTTTGAGTTTCTCCGATTGACTCTCCTCGGTTGCCCAATGTACTGGTCACAAGCTTTCAACCTTCTGAAAAGAGTTTTAAAAAAAGTGGAATCTATTTGTCGAGGGTTTTTGTGGGGCAATTCGAAACTTTCTACAATTAAATGGAGTGATATTTGAAGTCGAAAGAGTAAGGTGGTTTAGGCATCTTTAGTCCACATGATTGCAATGTTGCATCATCTCTAAAGTTTTGTTGGAAACTTTTCACAAAGATCTTTAGGCTTTATTGACTCATTCGGTATTTGTTGTATCTTCAAGAAGAAAAAAATTTCGAACTTTTTGGACCACTTCATCATCATGGAGATTTTCGAATATGAGAAATATTCTTCATATAAGAGATCTATTCAAAGAGAAAGTCGAATAGCAGATTCATGATGGGGCTTCAACTTACCTTTTTCTTGATTCTTGGATCGATGGAAACTCTTTTTTTGATATTTTCGACGGACAACTAGCATATGATTTCGGCATCCCACTAGATACCAAACTTTCGGTCTTTATTCATGATGAAGAATGGTTACCATCTCAATTTACTTCATCGAGTTCAATGAAGGTTTTGGAGTTGATTAGATCGATCATTATTGATAGATCTATCACAGGTAACACTTTAATTTGGAAGCCTTCCCATGCAGGAAAATACACGACAAAATCGGCGAAGTTATCACTCTTAACACAACCTTCCTTCGTATATTCTTGGGCTAATTTTATTTGGTTTCACAAATCCATTCCGAAGAATTCTTTTTGTTGATTATAGCATGCAACGTTTGAAAAATTGAAATTTTTTGATGTGCTTCAAGCAAGAGGCATTGATCAAGAAGAACAATGCATTCTTTACAAAGCCCAATCCAAGTGTCATAACATCTATTCTTTGAATGTCAATTCTCTAATTGGATGATACAAGTATCTTTTGCACATTGCGGCATTTGCAATATACCTTCTAATTTTCATGACATCATAAATTTCATCCAATTGAAGTTCTCGAGTAAGAAACCAATTGGAACATTCCTCGGTATGGTTGTTGCAAACATTGTCTGGCGTGTTTGGAAAGAACGAAATTATAGAATTTTTAGGTCCCAATACAGGTCTAAAAAGATTGTTCTTCGGGATGCGATCTCTGATACTTCAATCAGAATAACTAGGTTTTTTGATGATAAGGATTTTGGTAGTGGACCAATTGCTCGAAATTGGAATGCATTAGCTTCCCTTTTAAAGTCCCATCTCGAGCTATCGGTTTGTGATAGCTTTGATTTTAGATTCTTATACTCAATTTTCTTTTTGTAACTATATTTTATTTTATTATATAAAAATTTAGGCTTTTTGGCTGGCCTTTGGCCGAAAAATGCCAAAAAGCCGATAAATGCTAGACTTTTAATGCTTTAAATGCGGTTTTATTTGCTAATGCATGGGTGCCTCTGAATCGGAGGCTAGGAGTTAAAGTATCCATTAACTCGAATAATTATGGAAATACACCTCGAATAATTATGGTACATGAGCCATATAGTTCGCCATCAATAAAATAATCAAAGCCCATGTGGAACCAAAACACCACAAATGAAATAATTATAAAATGTTTTTATTAGGCTTTTTTAATTAAAATTTCTAACATTATATATGCATAGTAAGGTCATTACGCCACCATGCGTGCTTGAAATTGAATGATTTCATGGCTTTTTCATTTTCCAAGAAAAAAATCAATAAAATACTATAAAAAAAATCCAACAAAGATTTATAATTGTAAAATTTTATAATCCTAACTAACCCTCTAACCCTGTCGCTTAAAACCACCTAGAATGTATTATAGTTTATAATGAAAATTTACAAAACTTAAATAAAATCATAGAAATTTGATATACACGTGTATCGTACGTGCAAATTACTAATAATATTTGGACATAAATAATATCTAATAAGTTAGATCGGCATGTACCACAAGCATGAGAATAAGTTCATCAATTTAGAACATATTGCATTTTTACCCTAATGCAAGGGTGGTTTGAGCCTGGACCTATCACTCTGGTTTGAGCCTGGACCTATCACTCGACAACAAGAAACTTTACCGCACTTTGATAACGGGGACCCACAGAATGCTTTTATCCAAACTAATAAATCAAGCAGTAAATAGGAGACTCGATGTTCTGGGGTAGAGAAGGAGCATATAAACCGAAATATTATTCTATGCGCCGGTGGTATACATCCGGACGAGAGAGAGAAGAAATAAAAGTATGTGTTCCATACGTTGCCAAAGTGTGCCCGAAACTCCCCCCTCTCTCTCACCCCTTGTCCGGGTATATTACACCGGACACACCAAATAATCCATCTGTATTTCATGTCTTTTGGGCTTAGGTAGATATGTGGAAATTGATTAAAGGCCTTCAATGAAACAGCCTGCAGAATAAAAAGAAAAATTCTGCCGGGCTTTTCTTAAGAGCCTTTAATAGCCTACATCTACGCTCTACGCTCCGAAACGAAAAATTATTCCATGTGCCGGCCGTATATATTCAGACAAGAAAGAGAAGAAATAGACGTGTGGGCTCCACACGCTACCTAAGGCTGCCCGAAACTTCCCCTTCTCTCATCCCCTGTCCAGATGTATTACACCCGGCACACCGAATAATTTCCCCAAAAACCGAAACCAATTAAAAAACACTAGTATTATTAATAGAAACTGTCGTATAATAATATTGCTATTATTGATCTACCTAATATTTAATCACCAGTAGTAATTTTTTTACCAAAACCAAAGCTTACTCGTATTTTAATAAAATCCAACAACTCCAGCATAAATTACTACAAGTCCATGTCTCCTTCCAGAGGCAACAGCTACACCAAACAATTTTCTGGAGCAACCAACTACAGTCGAGTTATTATAATCTGCATTTTAGTACACATTGATAGATAATTGTTAACCAAACTTATTATAAGTAGAGTTGTGCCTATGCGGAATAAATACGATACAGTGAAACAAATGCAGAGATGATAAATTCGCCAGCATCACATATGACAGTGGATGAAAGTCTATTTTTTTTATATCTCAGATGCATAACTAATAAAAAATGATGGATGATGCTGCGAACAAAGGGTTTGGTCTCATTTACTTTTTTCCAGCATTAAAAAGAATTTTCAATCAAACACGATGGAGCAATTTTTCTTGGGTTCTGCTTTTTCTCAAATGCTTACAAGCTGTTGCCACAAAAAGGGGAAAAAAACGGAATTTGGAATACAATCTCACTCACAAACAAAACGGCAATTGATCTCGTTGGCTCTTCGCATCACTATTTTACTTCTCCAAATTTCATGATTCCTCACACAAAAGCAATTGTGATGGAGATCCTCTCACTTCCTTGTGCTGCTCTCTCAGGTACCCATTTTCGTAACATTTTTTGTTGGGGTTAAAATACAAAGAGCATGATGAATTTGTTCTACATGGTAGATAAATTAGCAAGTAGCGAACAAACCCATTAATTTTCCTGGAAATGTCATCTCATCTTCATAAACCAATCTTGGATTACTTTGGGTTACTCTCTAATCGAGTATACGCACCACCTGTTTGTTAAAATGATCCATAAATTTTTATCCAAATTTTCTTTTGGCTTTGGGAGGATCTAATTAAGTTTCTATTTGGTTATCAATATTGCATGGCCATGCGTTATGAAGCTCATGATCTCTTCCCATATTGAATTAGTTTTTCATTTTGGCTGAGGTAATGGAGTCGGAAGCGTGTTGACACTAACAACATATACCCAGTTTCATCGGTTTGTTCAACTCAACGGATTAAGAAAACCATGAAGAAGTTCAACGGGGAAGAAGAAAAAGGTGTGGTTGGAATTTTATAGGAAAGTTTTTGTGGAAAATCAGTTTGAGCAAAGTGAATTTGAGGTTTGTAGTTAAATACACGCCAGTATAGATGCTTTAAGCATTGTATCAAAATGTATACCTTGGATGTGAGTACTTTGCTGCTCAATGCAAATGCTTGTTTGCTAGCAAACTATTCGACACCAAGAGCGATAACAAGGTAGGAAATCACCAATTTGAAAGGGGGCAACCAAAAATGCTTTGGAAGGTGTATACCTTTGATTCATCTTTGTGTTATTATATAATGCAAGATCATCTCATGATTAGTGGGATTTGAATATTTGAATTCAAAATACACAAGTTATCAATTAACTTCATGATAATTGTGATAATGCCATATTTACTTTGTAACATAACATCAAATCAAAGTTGATACAAAATCCTACTTAAAATAAAAGCATTAAGCCCGTCCAAAGCAGTTATGATAGATCTGCAAATAGGTATACCTATTATGCCATCTTTACCAATTGGGCTTAGTTCATGTGGTAAGAATTTCCTCTCCAAAATGAGAGGTCGCCGGTTCAATTCCCAAAGGGGTTGGCTCCAAAAAATTGTGCATCTTTGCTACTTCCTCAAGCTGGAGCATGGAGATTTGCATGCCCAGCCTTCCTTTAAGAAATTTTAAATTTTCATGGCTAAATGGGTTAATAAATAGATCCACAACTTGATTATTGACATTTAACGTTTGTAGTACCAAATTTTTAATTTTAGTGCAGTGATCAATTTGCAATGTACAAAGAATCTCTCTTCGAATGCATCTTCTATAGCCCTGATGAATTTTGCTAATTGCTTGTGGTGCAGGGCATTTGTACTCATCTATCAAACAAGTATACAAGCTAAATGGTTCGAGTCAGTTTTATTCAGAAAAAATGGCAATGTCTACAGAAAGAAGATTTCACAAACTTAGCGGTCCCATTTCATTTTCTAGTAAAATAAAAAACGTTCAACATGTAGTTTCGAATATTCCTTTACAAGATGCTCGCATACTCTATTGTGTAGTTCTTGCCACAGGCCATAACAAGGTGTGGTATTTTACCTATTGCCTACATCTTTCACACTGTTATTTCACATTGATCACATTTTTTGACATGTTGGCTGCTATTTAGCATGGATCAGCTATTGATTATTGTCCTGCCATTGCAATTGTATAAAGGAACATGACTATATCATATACGAAGAAAATTTATAGGTATACCTATATTAGTCGTTGTCATGAAATTTAATATCATGGATTTGTTCAAGGAAATTTTTAGCAGTTCCATATGGGGCAGGCAAACTGTACAAAATTTTATGCATGTAGAACCATGTTCGTGATATTTCAGTTGTATGAGGAGCCGAAACTCATCTATTGTAGGCAAGAGGTGTAGAGTGTTTTTCGTCACCTATTGGGATGGATGCGGTCGCTTGTCGGGCATTGTACAGATTTCCCCCATCCGATGGTGGGCGGGGTTTATTAATTGTGAGGATTCTAATCTCCAGCAGCCGCGGACAAAGCTACCGTTAATTACTCCTCGTTTTGAGACGAGAGAACCTCCGATTAACGGGTCGTACAGATCATGCGAACTCAAGGTTAAACTGTGTGTCTGAAAACAAAGTACATGTTTGTTTAGTTCATTTTTTTGTTTATTTATATTTTATTATTAAGGATAAAGGTGCGGGTGCCCCATGGAGTGGCCACCTCGAGGTACCCGGCGGCCCTATTGATGGGGGTCACTCGGATCGGGCGCCCTCGACGGCTTTTGTTTATATATATTATTTTTTTATTCATTTTTATTTAGTTTTCTATTCTAAACTTATTTTCTAAAAAAGACCAAGTTTACGGATTTCGACGAAATTTCGGCAGCATAATTGCTAGCTTTAGTTGGTTTTCGTTTGGTGAAATATAGACTAGAGCCTATGTTTCTGTTTGAGGGTGAAGTACGGATGAAAATTTGGTTCAAGTGGGGAGTACGGATCGAAATCCGCATCCCTAAGGGTTTCCCCAAGGGGAAGCCCAAAGGCCTTCCCTTTGGTGGGGTCACCCTCAATTTTCTCTCTATTTTTGCCACAAAAGCTCTCTTGATTCTTGAGAACTTGGAATTTGAAGCTTGAATGAGGGAAAATGGATTCCTTTTCCCTCTCGTATGCCTTGGATCCTTTACAAATGGTGCTTTGAGAGGTCGAGTTCCTTCCTCCACTGCTTTTTTGAAGAGGAAGGAGGAGGCCCAAAAGCCTTCTTTTTGTTGGATTTGATGGAAGGATGATACTCTTTTCAATAGGTCTATAGGTTTTATGCTCTTTGCTTGAAGAAAAATGAGAGTTTTTTGCTCTTGACGATTAAGACAATGGCCTTGAAAAGAGAGAGGAGACCCAAAACCCTAGGAATAGAAGTATGGGATCAAAAGTTATTTCTTCATATGTCATGCCTTTTATAGGCTTACACTTTTGCATCTTGCCCCTTTGGACTTTACATAATTGCTTGTCTCTCTCATGGCCATGTGCACATCTTTTTGCACATGAGCCATTGGCTTTACATAATTTTGGCATTTTGCCTATTTGTATTATATTTTACACTATTATTTACTGAAAATTCCCAACAAGTTTGGGCCATTTTAACAAAATTCCCATTACCGTTGAAACTATCAAACTTAACGGTGCCACGTCAGTACCGTCAATGCCACGTCAATTAAGTTGCCACGTCAGCATAAAAGTGCCCAAAATATCATCCTTAACCGTAACCCTAATTTCCAAAATATAAAATAAATAAATAAATAAAATTTGCCCTCGTCCTTCTTTCAAACTTGGCCATCATCGCCGACGATGGCTCCAGCATCGGTGCCACAACCCCCGACCTCTCCCCTCAGCAACCTCCTCTCCCTAACCACCACAATTAGCATCATCTTCTTCATCATCATCTTACCCCACCATCTCCTCCTTCTAACCCACCACCATCAACAACCACTGCCACTGCCGCCGCCATCCACCGCTACCGTCGATACCACCCACCCATCATCATCTCCTTCTAACCCGCCACCGCCACCCACCACCACCATCAGCACCACCATCTTACCCTACCGCCATCATCATCTTCATCATGATCATCATCATCTTCCTCCCCACTATCTCTTTCTTCTAACCCACCATCACCATCAACAAACGCCGCCGCCCACCACTACCATCAGCGCTACCCACCCACCACCATCAACAGCCGCCTCCACCATCAGCACCACCCACCCACCACCACCACCACCAACACCTCCCACCACCACCATTTCCTCCTTCCCCTAACCTATCATCCCACTGCCACCATCGCCACCACCTCCGGCGTCGACCCTTCACTCGCGATTCAGGCTTCAGCTCCGGCTCCTCCCTCGCTTTCCAAATATGTTAATTATTTAATTAATATTTAATAATTATTTAAACTATTTAAAATGCAATTTATAATTAATTAACTATATTATGAAAAGGGCAAAAATGTCATTTGATATGAGCAGTAACGTTGACCAACTTTGACCGTCGGGTCATGGTAGTTTTTTTATAGTTTTAAAGGTAATGCGAGTTTTGTTAAAATGAGCCAAATATTGTCACGCCCCGCTTCCCGGAGTACGCTAAGGTAGGCACGTGACATAACCAACCATGCTACCTGTGGATAGGAATTATCCTTCCACAGTCACATTACGGTTGTAGAGATATCAAGAACAAATAAAACTATCTAGCACATGTCTATAAGCCAAAAATAAAATGAGTCAAGAATAAATAATGCGGAAGCAAAAGATTCAATACAAGAATAACTGGAATGTATGTCCCATAATGCGGGCTCACATCAGGAATAAAATACTGAAAGGTAAAAGAACTAACTACTAATGAGTCCTCACTGATCAACCTGCTGGCTGAAGTACTCCTGCTCGGACTGCAACAAAAGTACGGAATCTGGGCCATGCAAAACCCAGACGTCAGCGCGTCATGTCATCAAGTAATAAAATATAAACAGGGTAACAAGATATGCAAGTATAATCATAAATGGTAAAGCAGGTGTAACAGCAATATAAATCAGGGCAGTGAAGGGTAGTGTACAGTGAGTAAACTAAATTGGTCTATTGGGTTATCTACTCTCAAGTCTTTGAAATCAATGTGATGAATCATCGATATAACTCAATAGTATCGCGTGCGTGCCCGGGACCACGGTCAAGATTCTTGGGCTGAATCCGAGACATGGCGCTAGGCAGTAAAAGGGTAGTGTGTAAAGATGAGTGATGTCAGCATCATCACCCCGGGGCTGGCCTAGCCCGTAAGACTGATCAGAACAGGTATAGAACTGTCGAGTTACAAGTCAGGTTTCATCATTGATTTCCCCATACCCCCGAGTTATATGTGGTCAAGTCATGTATTAAATAATCTAGAGCTAATGCCAACACAGGATCATGCAGGTACAGGTTTGTCTGGATAGACAACAGTAACGGTCCGTACGGACAACAGGTCAGTTTTGTTGGCATTAGACACAAGATCAGGTAACAGGTAAGACCATGGTACATCAGGTCAAGCCAGGTAATATATAAAGGTGTCATGATATGTTGAGAGGTGTACGGTACCATGTCGGGTCAGGTAGTAGGTGTAACAAGTCATGTCAGGATGTACAAGATATCATGTGGGTGTTCATAATCAAACTAGCATAATCATGGGTATACGGAACAAACATGTGTGCTAATAAAATAATAAACTGGAACATGTAATATGATAAGCAATAGGTGCAGACTAAACTACTTAGATGTACGGTTATCAGTTTGGGTTTAAGAGATAGTTTCAACATTACATGAATACAGTATGACAAATATGGATGTTAAAATCATGTTAATATGTATTAAGTAATCTAGAGATGCAATTGAATATAAATCAGGTTAGATGTATGCAAACGGTCGTCCGACAGGATATAAAGTATAAAAGGGGTACTGTGGGCTATGCACATAATTGTTATAAGATTTAAATATGAATGTGGGTACTATATATAATAAAACTAAATGCAACCTGGTATGTTTCGAACTATGAATCTAAAATGATATAATGGGACGTCGAAATGTTAAAATGGAAATTACGGTATTAAATGGAAACTACAGGTTTAACGTGCACTCAAATAGGTATATAGTAATTTAAATAGCATGTAGCAAGTTTCACTTGCCTCGACGGATCGCGAAGCGGTAAACGGAATGTCACGCGTAGGCGGAAAAAGTCGCGACGCGCGCACGGTACACGGAATGAGTCCAAACAACGAACAGTGGGATCACACGGGTCAGAGGTCTTCGCTGAGTCGTCGGGATCGTCGTCGGCAGTGTCGGATTCCGGCAATCAAGAAACACAGTAAACAAAAGAGAATAGAAAAATGCACAAAGAAACAAGAAGAGAAGAAGGGAAAGAAAAGAAGAGGAATGAGACTAAGATTGCTTACTGGGTTGTAGAGGGGTGAGCTGGTGATGGCGGCGAGACCAACGGCGGTGAGGGGCGCCGGCGAACGGGTTTTGAAGAGCTAGGGTTGGTTAGGGTTTGGCTCGGTTTGATGTTTGGTGGGGTTTCGTTGCAGGGTCAGGCGCTCGGGAAAGAGCAGAGGAAAGGAGGAGAGGGAGAGGAAGGCGGCGACGAGATGAGGGAGTCGGCGGCGACGAGATGGCGGTGCTGGGTTAAAGGTTGTAGTGGGTTTTCTGGGTTCAGTGGGTTCGTTTGAGGGAGGAAGAAGGAGAAGAGATGATGGAGATGAGGGTGACGAGGGGATGCAGAGGGTGTCGACGAGGAAATAGGGTTAGGGTGATGGAGGCGATAAGGAGTTGGGTTCTCATGGAGGTGAGGGTGCATGAGTTTTAAAGAACAGAAGAAGGAGAAAATCACGAAAGGAGGTGACGAGATCGCAAGGGGGTGACGGGACTCGAGAAATGCACAGTGATCGTGAGATCTGAGAGAGCGAGAGGAGAGAGAAAAAGAAGAGAGAGAGAGAGCTGCGTAGCAGGAAAAGAAAGAGAAAGGGAAAGAGAATGAGAGATGGGGATCGAGAGTGGGGCCGGCTCAAAACAAAGGAAAAATTTGATTGGTTGAGGAAGAAAATAAAAGAGAGAGAAATGGTTTGGTGGTGGGGTCGAGGGAAGAGAGAGCGCTGAGGAAAGGTTGGGAAAATTTTTAAATTAAAGATTTTAAGTTTTACAAAAGATTTCAATTGATAACAAAATATTCTGGCTATTATACAAATTTTAAACGGGTTAAAGAAATTAAGGAAATAATTAGAATTTGGCGAAATACAAATATTTCAGAATTGCGCCCGGGTTGAGTCCAAAATTTTGAATTTGAAATATGAAAATTACTGGCAAGTTCCAAAAATTAAAATGAAGGATTTTGTAACAGAAATGCATACCCCCAAGAACGGACGCACGTACGTGCGCGTAGCCATCCAAACACGTCCGTTTCACCGAACGGGACGAGAACACAATGCAAGGACGCTACCACATGGTTAGGAGCAACAAGCAGGCCATGCCATGTATTTTTAAATTATTTTAAGTAACTTAAATTGTTATATGCAAAGTATGTAATGTTAGGGTAATCTAAAAACTAGAAAACAACAAGCTTAGTAAACGGGTCGAATATAAAGTAACCTACCATTTGCAACCAACAAGGTAAATGAAATAAACACCACAAACAACACATATGGCAACAGAAAATGGTATAATTGAATTCGGTTGTTACAAACATATTGTGAGTTTTCAGTAAATAAGTCAAATTTATTTATTACAAATTTCTTTCTCTTTCTTTTTCGATGGCTGGCCGGCTTCGCTTGGGCTTGAGGTGGTTTGGACTTGAGCCCACTTGCTTGAGCTTGAGCCCGGGTTGGTTGGACTTGGGTCCACTTGTTTGGACGTTGATTTTGACCTTTTGACTTTTAATTTTTTATTTCTTAAATTCGGCAACGGGGTGTAAATTTCGACCCCAACAAGAGGAACCCCACGCAGTCCTGTGCATAACCATTATGTGGATGACTAGGAATCATGGGTATGGACACGGACACGAACACCGGTACAAAATTGAAAAGACCTGCGGCAAATTTGTTAAAAGCAGGACATGGGGATGATGATGATAGAAAATTTTGGACAAGAACCATCTAATATAACATAATTCATAATTGTCAAATCATAAAGACAATCTAGCCAAAGTTTCAATGATCATCCATGACCATAAAATTTCTTGAGTATACACTTAATTACCAGTCAACCAAAAATAAAATACATAAGAACTACAATCAGTTAGAGCTATTTCAGAAGTCTAACTATTTTTTTATTCAGAGCCGACTTTCATCGATCTGACTATTATTTTTTTATCGCTTTAAAACAATACTCCTCACCCCAAGTTCATTAAGAGAGAGATTTGATTACTTTATATTCTCGTGATCATACAGGTTTCAATGTCATTCACACATACAACCCACATTCTTATCTTTCAACCCCATATGCTAAATATAAGTATAGGACATGGCCAATTTTGGGGCCCAAACATGTTCGACACAGTGTCAAACATGAGTTCTGTGAGCAAAGGGAAGTGTCGGTGCTTCCTATGTGGATGATGAGAATATACTGGGCGAGAATAATATCTTTTTTTTGGCACTGGCCCATAAGCCCTAACCTAAGCGCACACAACACTCACACACACCACACACAAGCACACAACACACACGCACCCATGAATTTGCCCCGAAAGCGCTAATTTGTGGCCACTTCCCCTCTTGGGGTTCCTAGGGTTTGAACCCCGCACTCTCCCTAAGAGGGGAAGTGCCCATACCAACTGATGTCTTAGAAACATGATGCATTGCTTTAATTAGCTTCTGTTGGGTATTGACCATCAATATAGGATATATTGCATCTTCCCTGTATCCCTTATGAAGGATATATTCCATCCTCTCTGTATCCCTTATGAATTCAGTAGGAGTAAATTGGCCAGTGCCTGTTTTTTTCCCCATAAGCAACTATATCTATATGTTTATTCCTCTTACTATGCTGATGCGAACAAGGCACATTTTTTTTTCTCATGTTGTGACCTGGAATGTTGTCAAGGTTTTGTGTATAACCTGCTTATATGGCCTACTGTTGATTTTGAAATTTCTTCGCATCATATTATTTTGACTTACTGATATCTTTTTTAAATTCTGTTTCTTCTGAATCCGGGAGTCACAACCAGAATCCAATTTAAGGGTGCCTGCAATTGTTAATGCTCTTGAAAGGTTGGAACTGACATCCAAGGTGCCCAAACACATCTATTGTTCTAGTCATCATGTTGTATTTTTCTGACATATCGATGACCTTGATCAGCATCTATAATGAATAAATTGTCTTGGAATTTTTGCTACCATGAGCACATTTCATATTTAGATGTCAGACATTATTTTTATGTAACCGTGCTTCTTCATGCAATATCCATTCCATAATAGATAATATGTTAGTGTTCTTTTTAGGAGAATTTTAAGTTGAATTTTGTGAGATGGAAATTTATGTTTATGAATCCCATGTATGAGCCTCATGCCCTCTGAAGCATAACAGTACCTCTTACTTCTTAGTTGGTTAATATTTTTGTTTACATTAAAGATGAAGTAATGAAAGGAATATGCAACTTCAAGCATTTATGAGGACATAACATATTTTCTGGACAACTAATTAGATTGACCTCTGTCCACCATCTATGCTGGCTTTAAATGAGTTAGTCTTAGTATATGCTGTAATAAAATGTTCATTGGCATGTTTTTTTTCATAATTATTTTATTGAGTTAAGGTTACATAATATCTTCCAAAATTTACCAGATTCTTCATTTCAGTACCGTGGCTCAGAGGTATTTGAAATTCAAAATTTCAAACCTGCTACTGTAGATGATATTGCAATTGTTCATGAAAGAGGTTATGTTGCAGGGCTAGAGAACGTAATTAGTGTACCTTTCATTCTCGTAGACATTGCATTGTTGATTTCTTGTAATCCTTTCTTCACCTGTTTATTTAGTAAATGTTCATCTAGGAAAGTGTTTTATAACAAATTCTGTACGCTTGAGTACCATTGTATCACAAACAGGGAATAATTGGGGGATGTAAACACTGTCGAGGGTAATCAACAACCTATAATCTTTCACAAGTTCATTTTCGTAGATCGAACTAAACTTGATGAAGATTCTTCAGTAGTTTGGTAGATAGAAAAGAATATAAGTTGGTATTCTCTCCTTCTGATCGTCATTCACCGTCCTAAAACTTCAATGTTGCCACTTGAATGGATGACAGTTGAGTCATAGGATTTTTTTTAATGTCATGTTCAATTTGAATGCACCACAAAGTTATTAATGCACTGGGTGATCTGAATGGTTTAGATCAAAATAATCTTTTAACATATATTCTTCAATATCAATGCCCTTAAAACAAGTTGTTAGAGACTAACTCATGTGAACAATTCTACTCATTCGTCATCCAGTTATTTCCTTTTGCTAGGGAATGCAGAACAATCTGTGCCATTTAAATAATTTTGCTTCTGTTCCTTTTATAACGTTTATATTCCCCTCAGCAATGTACCACTCTTTTAAATTTAATTTTTTCTTTCCCTGTTTACCAACTATATACTGAATTTGAGCTGTCAGAAATACATAACCTCCGTCTTATTGAAATCCAATCCAGTGCTTACATATTATTATGTTTATCTCATTATTTTAATTCTCGGCTGATCCTGAACCAAGATCACCAATTCTGATACCAAAAATGACCATCCGAGAACTATATTTAGATTGATGCCAAGAACATCAACCTTGCTATTGGGTTCACCCATTATTATTGGGGTTTAACCATTAAGTTTCTTAATTGGTTCATACGTCTATTGACATCATCGATTACTAAAATAATGTCAAAAGTTTATAGTTATTTTTTCGACATATTAAGAAAACCCACTCTATTGATTACTAAAACAATATGTCAATTTGTTTATATTTAATTTTAATATTTATTTAAAATTATTACGGAGTTTAGAAATTCTTTATTCAAGCAATAATAAATTCGATATTCCGATCTAGATGGTCGACTGCGATTTCAAAAATGATCATTCGATCCGGTATCTATACGGAGATATAGAACCTTGGTTTAGATATTTATGTTACTCCATTTGAATTACTTTAAATTACATTGAGATTCTTATGCTTACTGGGTTCTTATTTCTGAAATGATCATTCAGCACTAAAATCATAACAGAGAAGCTTATTTTATGATTGAATTAATTCAGGCCATGTCTAGGGCTTCTGATGAAGGCATTATTTTCATTGACGGATCTGGTCCAATGTACGCTACTGAAACTGTACTCACCGCTCTTAAACTTATTTCCAATTCTCATGTTTTCTTTTTTCTCATTGTAATATATTTAACTGTTCAAATATCTAATTGATGTTAGTTCACAAGAACAACTTGCACCCTACTTGACAATATTAGTTACCAAGTAAAGGCTGCATTAGAATTCGGAAGAATCTATTATTCACAATGATTTCGGGAACTAGAAGATTTTGATCAATGACTATTCAAGAGTGATTAATTGATCTCGAAATTACTATTATTAGAATAACTGTTTCATCCGCAATTCCCATTGCTTCAGTAAATAACATATTCCATAATATTTACGATGCTGTTCTAATTGTCTTATTTGCTCAGAATGTAATCTGGTAGGTCCGAACAATATAAACTGCCAATTTTATTCAGATATATAATTATTTTAGTTGTATGAGAATTCATTCCAAAGGAATGGAACTCATTGCACTTTGTACAAGCGATTACTCTGTTACTGGAGGAAACTTTATTTAATAACTGCTGTCTCATGAATCTTACAAATGGATAGTTATGCAGTTCAGTGACTTCTATTTATTACAAGGGAAACAAAAATTCTAAACTGATTTGAAACTTAGTATTGCTTGGAAATCCTTCAACTTGTATGATAACTCAAAAGGGTTAAGGAGGGAGTACATAGAGACAGTGCTCAATGGGTGCATATATAATATATTGGTTAAACTTGGAAGACTACTTGCCATTTTATATCCTTGTGATACATAAGAAATTCCAATGTGTTGCAGATGTCTTAATGATCTTTTCCCTGATATAGCTGATTGTCACACATCAAACTTAAAAAAGTACTTTGCTGCATTTTAGTTGACAAGTTTGGTTCAGACTGCAGAATCATACATGAATTTGGCTCACGTCTTTCTGAGCACTCAAGTATGAAGGCATTGAATTTAATGAAGTTGGCATGAGAATTTATCTCCACATTCGAAATAATGAAAATATGAGCCAAGGTCTAATGTGCTCTTTTTTGGGTTATATACTTATAAGTGGTCTCTTAGCTTACTAGTTACTATAACGCCTCACCAGATGACTCATAAAAAGCTAGTTTACTTCCTTTACAAGTGGTGTGAAAGGCTATGCAATGATTTAGGGGCAAGTAAAGCATGAGAGCGTAGTGGTTCATGCTAAACTTACAACTGTATGGCTTTATGGATGCTCGTTTCCACACAGCTGCTTTGCATGCGAAAAGTACAATATTAAAAGTTACTCAAAATGTCAGTTCTTGCATTTGGGCTTGAGGTCGCTTAGATTATACCATTGCCGATCTCAGAATCTGTGCGGCTATTGACCACTTTTGGCTCGGACAACATGCTTTGGGATCAACCGATCAAACAAAAAGGTATCATGAATTAGTAGTAACTCGAGTGCCATAGGAAATCATTGAAGACACATATATAATATCATTTTTACTGCCTCAGACATTTTGGCTTTTGTTGGAGGTATTTTTCCTCCAAGAACTATTACTGTCAAAGTACCATTAGTGAGTCAAGAATATTAGCTTTTCTTTTTATCTATGACTCATCTTGCTTCTCTGATTTTGTTCCATCAATTTAAGGTGTTAATATCATGGTCCGAAATCTCAGCTATTCCCTACTCGAGATGGCTGATTCCAATCCAAAAAGTGATGCTCCTAGTTCTGACACCGATACCATCTGACACTGCGGTATGTTGGGTTTACCATTTGATTCTAGTATCATGTTTAGTAATGTATTTATAGGTTTATTAATGGGTTATGGTTTATTTGACATAACTGAAAATGTAAAAAATAAATTGTAGTTATTTTTACAGTATTGTAACAATCATTTAAGACATCATTAATTCCTAATGAATTTGCCAGATTGTTCATATCAGGGGTTAAAAAATTGGCCGATCCCAATCCGATTTGGCAGAATCAGATTGGATTTTGAAGACATGGATACGAGAAACCTTGGAGACTCGGGTCTGGCTAAATGCTGCAAGAATTTGGTGAAATTTAGTCTGGATTGGTCTGACTCTGTCCGATCTGGGCCGAGTCTGGCCAAGTCAGGACCGATTTTGAGTACATATATTATAAAATACTTAAAAACTTATTTTTAACAAAAATATAATTAGGATAACTAAAAAGTAATAAAATTATAAATATTAAAAAAACGGAATATGAAAATACAAAGTTTTTCAAATAGTAATAATTTAGATGTATTAGAAAATATTAATATCTTATATACAAAAACATAAAAAGCTTCTTCTATGGAAAAGTATAATATTATTCAAAGTTACAAAAATATGACTAGTTATTTTTACTATTTATATAAAATTTTAACACAATTGTATTTTCTTTGTTCAATTGATACAAAAAAATCATATGTTTCCAATCCGAGAAGCCCGATATGGCTGATTCCGAGCCCAAAAATGATTGTCTGGTGCCGATACCGATACCGATACCGAGATTTTAAACCTTTGTCTGAAGTTACTTTTAATGATGGAAAATCCGATATCTGCGGTCCGAGATGGCTGATAAAGCTGAGATGGTCGATTCCAAATTTCCAATCCCAAAAGTGATCGTCCGTTATTGATACCGAGATTTCAAACATTGGATAATATATTATTATATAAGATACTCTTTATTAGAATTTTGAATAGTTAGAAATTGTAATTCTCCAGGAACCGATATCAATGAAGGTCAGACTGTTAGGTTTTTATGCCTCCGATTAGATCACCTTTTTCCTGCGCATACATATGCTTAGGTGATTATTCATACAAGATATCTGATTTTTGTAAATAACATCAATAGCATCGAAGTTTTCATTCTTAATAAAAGCAATAAGAAACAATTCAAACTTGTTAGGACCGACATCTTCTAATGTCCAATAACTCTGTTATGCATGATAATTCTAACATGCACTTGGTACATGTGAACTTCCTGAAGTCAACAGAAACATAAACTTCACCTTTCTCATTTGCTTATGTTTATCTATTAGTGATTGCCTGATTTGCAGAAAGAAATGGTAATGGGTGTTGTGAAAAAGTTAACAATATTGATTTGTCACTGTCAGTTATTTACTATTTCGCAACTGGTGCAGACTTTCCAAGAATCCTTAGTAGCAGCTGGTGCAGGAATTTCCTTGGTGAATTCAGCGGTACAATCTTATCTAAGACTATAGTTTATTTGCATGTTACTGCTCAATAATTTTATCACACAAGTATGTAGTTACATTACCATGTCATAGAGCTACATTATTCTGCTAAATTATATGTTAATGGATTGTATATAGCTTAAAGTTTACAAAAGTAAACCCTTTTTTAGATAAACGCCTGAAACTTTTTTCGGGATAAATAATTACCCTATCTTAGTAAATTGCAAATAAATACCTTGAATTTTCAATTTAACACCTTAAGCCAATTTCGGTGAGAGCCGTTACCTTTATACATCTCTTCATTATTTGACTCAAAAATGGTGTAAGGTAATAATTCAACAGCTTAAGGTACTTTCTTGCTATTTGCTAAGTTGAGGGTATTTATTTGTTTAAAAAATAGTTTAGCGTATCTATCTGGAAAACAAACACAAAGTTCCAAGTTGTTTTTGTGGTATTTTGCCCTGTTTAAAAAGCAAACCAAATTTAAATTACAATTTATGTATGCACAAAAGTATATAAATTTTTGTCTCAGGTCTCAGCATCAAGAATTCGGAAGGATCCCCCTGTAGGGTTTGCATTGATAAGGCCGCCAGGTCATCATGCCATTCCAAAAGGCCCTATGGGATTTTGCGTTTTCAGGAACATAGCTATTGCAGCACGCCATGCTCAACGTGTACATGGATTAAGGTGGGTCCTAATAATTGATTTTGATGTTCACCATGGGAACGGCACATGCGATGCATTTTATGATGATCCAGATATATTCTTTATCCCAACTCATCAGGTAAAAACTTTTGTATTTGAAACTTAGCATTTGGTTTAATTTTGGTTCCGAGGCTAAATGGAAAAAGAGGAAAGTCTACACTCTAGACCATTGTTCTAGTTGGCGATAGCAATGGATTTATGTAGTTGATCAGAAGTAGTTGTTTGTTCCTAATAGGCATCATCTTGTTGTTTAGATTTACTGTCTGTGCCTTTACTAAATAATTCATTTTTATTATCTGCGTGATACTTTTGACACCTGAATTAAGAAATTCAATCACAATATTGTTTTAGGTGATTTGAATGTTATATGAGAAGCATCATGTTGTGTTATGTTCATTCGAAATGTAAACATCGTATGTGACCTGCAAACTCAACTTTTTATCCAGAACCTTCTTACATATGTTTTCATATGATAAGTCTACGTATTCACGTATACATGTGCGTGTGTATATATTCATTATTCACTATAAAATTTGTATATGGTTATGGGCTAAAATTTACAAAACAGACATTTCATCAATTTTAAAAATTGCATATAAGTACCATGAACTAAGTCAATTGCTATTAATACTCTTTTAGTACTTCTCAATTTTCTACCATATGCAACCTTTTCGTCTAGCCTTCATACCATACAAAAATTTGCAATTAAAAAAAAAGATATGGTATCAAATCATAAAACAGTGAAAGTTCTTGAATATATTGCAACTACGTTTATAGTATTATTTTCGTTTTGTAATGTTTGTGTGGTCCGGAAAAATGCTGAAAGTTCATGGTAGTTTATAAAAAATTGTATGTAGATATATCGTTAGTACATTTAATCCTGGCATCTACCTTATGTAACTGACTTCTGAGCTTACAAAATGTAGGCTGGAAGCTACCCTGGTACAGGGAAGATTGAACAGGTTGGTGAAGGAAATGGTGAGGGAACAACACTGAACCTTCCACTACCAGGGGGTTCGGGTGATAATTCAATGGGATGCATGTTTGATGACGTCATTGTGCCATGTGCTCAAAGATTTAAGCCTGATATCATTCTTGTGTCGGCCGGGTGAGTTGCTTCTTCCTTATGCATCTCTCTCTTTATATGCATATTATAATGTAACAGTGTTCATTAGAAGGATACTTAAAAACTAATATAAAATTCATCAATTCGAGTCGAACCTATGGCAACTAGTTATTTAATTGCATCTTATATATCTGATTCATAATATTATTTATTATGTAAGCTGCTTTTGGAATGCAGTCCATTGTATGGGACAAGGTCGTCAACAACAACAACAACAACAACTGAGCCTTTTATCCTAAGCATATGGGGTAGGCTACATGAACCAACATGAGAATCACGCCGGGTCCAGCACATGAATCCTCCGCCTCCACTCACTCCTATCGAACAATATACTTTCATTGAGTACTTTTGCAACCATATCGTTTCGTATCACCTCCATCCATGTTTTCTTCGGTCTCCCTTTTGCCCTTTTGCCATTGCCCATATCGAGAGTATCTATTTGTCGAACCTGCGCTTCCATAGGTCTGCGTCGCACATGATCAAACCATCTTAGCCGGTTTTCCCGCACCTTCTCCTCCACAGGTGCTACACCAACTTTTGCACGAATATCCTTATTTCGCATCTTATCTTTTCTAGTGTTACCGTACATTCAACGAAGCATGCGCATCTCCGCTACCTGCATCTTCTGTGTATGATACTTCTTAGGAGCCCAGCATTCTGTACCATATAATAAGGCAAGCCGAATAGCGCTCCGATAAAACTTTCCTTTCAATTTTAACGGAAAGTTACTATCACACAAAATCTCTATTGCACTCCATTTCAACCAACCAGTTTGGATCCTTTGATTAACATCACTATCGATCTCCCTATTCTTTTGGATAATGGAACCTAGATATCTAAACTGGTCGCTCGGTGATATCTCTTGCCCTTCCAATGTTATACCAATATGGTTTTGACTTCTCTGGTTACTAAATTTGCAATGCATATATGTTGTCTTGGACCTGCTCAATTTGAATCCCCGAGATTCCAATATTTGCCTCCTGATTGAATGATTTTCTTGGATGTGTTTATCAAATCAAATAGTCCCCGGCAACGGCGCCATTTGATTGAATTAGATTTCGGATTGTGTAGTATGAAAATAGAATAGAAATCACAACCAAAAATTATTTTGACCGCAATCAAACCACGGTGTCAATTGTAGTTTGTGATTGAGTGCGGATCGTTCACAGGGATTGCACGATTCACTTGTATTTCGATACGTTTGAAATGAAAAGTTAAGCAACAATAAAAGAAAACATGATTCAAGAATGATTTGTATTCGAGTGTCACTATTCTTTATTCAAGAATCAAGAAACTATAAACAATCAAGAATCTGTGTTTTGATAATATTTCCAATCAACAGTCAAGAATCTAAAGAGGCTCGTAGGAATCGATCGGGTCTATAGACGTGATGTAATCTAAAGATTTCGTATTCTTGTCCTTCGAAGGATTGATACTAGATCGATGATGATCGACAAGAGTTAGGGTTTTCTCGTGAAACTAGGGTTTCATCTTATCCCTTGTTCTGTTGTCGATATCATTCACATTCTAGCCTCTAGCAATTTCAAGAAACGATCCTAACTCCCCAATTTCGAGCGATATCATTCAAGAAAGCATCGTAACGAAATGGGTTGTCGGTTCTTGAACTTGCTAGGGTTTACAAACCATCATAGGAATCAAGAATCGATTAAAGCTATTTTACATCATCATTCTATTGACCGTCTCGACTCCTCGACGAGCGGAGTTTTATTCACACATCACCACACAGAAAAGATTCACAAATTGTAAAGATATCATGATGCGGAATTTAAAGAAAACAAGATAAAAGAATATCACCTTTATTTATCTCAACAATTTTGATTACATTCGCTTCAAGAACTACAAGAAGAAGAATCTAGATTGTTGATCGGGCGTCGCTCGGCTTCATGAGTCGTGGATCGGCTCGGATCGCTTGCTCTGTTGAAGATCGGCTCCGCTCCTAAAGGTTGTAGGGCTTCTTGCTTAATGGGTACTCAGGATTCTTGATCTTTAATTGGAATTAGGGTTAGGGTTTCCTACAAGCTCTCTCACTAAACTTGAGGAAGAGGGGATGAAAAGAGAGATAGATTGGGGATAGATTCACGAATTGGATGAATAATTCCCAAGGTTGAAATTCCTTTCGGGATAATGAGCCTAGGGTCTTATTTATAGAGCTCCCAAACCCTAAGTTTAGTTTGAACTTTCCATTCCCTCCAAAAGTTTGTTGAAGAGTTTCTAGAAGGAGTTTGTTAGGAACTAGCTTAGGGTTTAAGCTAGGGTTTAAGGAAAGTTCTAGAATGATTAGGCTAGTTTAGTGAAACTCAAGGTGTTTGCTGATCTGGTGGAAGTATCTGGAGTCTTCTGGAAGTAGGAGTACATTTTTGAGCTGTAGCCACTGAAACAGGAGTTGTGCACTGAAATTAGGGTACTAATTCCCTGGGTCCACCGCGGATCCGCGGCCTTAGCAAGCCCATGCCGCGGATCCGCGGCCATGTTGGATCCTTGGGTTTGGTGCCTTCTGGTGCTGTCTTGTACTGTAGTGTAGGTCTTCATCTGATATGTTGAATTGCAATTACTCCTTTGTATTGGTACCAGATTTGAATTTAGTGAGTTTACGAGCGGTGTAATGGTCGAGCGAGCTTTCCTTTTCCTGCACAGAATTCGAAATACGGGTTGCGATATATAGAAAATATGCCATGTCATGCAATGCAGTCAATTTCCCTAGAAATGCCGGTTTTAAGGTCGAATACATGTAATTTGATATTTTGCGACCGATTTGCTAATATGTGAATTATGAATACCGTACACTTCTATATGGATGCAAATGATAAGGAAATTGCCGGTTAAAATATGCAATATTTTCGACTGATCAAATACCCCCAAACTTAATTTCGATCGTCTCGAGCGAATGTTTTATTAAAGAAAAAGAGAAGGAGAAAATAAAGAAAGAAAAACTAACTAGCACACTTTCGTAGGCAACACGATTGCACTGAGCACGTGCAACAAGCCTTTAAACCTCTAGGTGTCCCTAGTAGGAGGAGTGTTTTCTCCTGAGGGTTTTCAGCGGATTGCGCCCACAAAATCCAATAATAAAAGAAAGATCATGAATATTACATTTAAAGACAAGAATTGTAAAAGAAAAACTTCGAAAACTAGGGTTTCCAACTAAGCTAGCTTTTCGGTTGTCATGAGCCCTATCTTAATGGTCATGAAAAGATGTCAGAAATCACGTCCTCCCTCAATAAAACATCGTCTTATTCTTCATTCCTATCTGTCTTCCAAACATCGATCATATAACCCTGCGTGTGTGTAAAGACATCCCTACACCCGGAGAATTCAATTCAAGCTATCATACTCTTGCCCATCAGCCTCAGTACTTTTTAATTAATGAATATTTAGATGAGATTGCTCACACACTTTCATGCGACCGTTAATACTTCATGAGGTACTAACCGACCGATTACTCCTGTGCTTGCTTACTTGGTGTATTTTCCTCGTCTTGCACCACCTCAGACATAGCAGTGACTCCCAGACCAGTTGGCCTTAGGGCACTAGGTGAAGAAGCACCCTCGCTATATATTTTTTTTATTGCCTTTGGTGATAACAAAACCAGTGTCCATTTTTCTCACCACTTTATAATTTTTTTTATTCACTTTTTCTTTTTATTTCCTTCATACATCGGCTTTAAGATAAGAGCATTTCAAGGTATCCTCTACTATCTCAGGCTTTAAGACGTGTGTAAGTGCGAATAGCAGGGTAGCAACGTTCAAAATGTTTGGCTTCCAGAATAGAAACTATTTTTCAGACTTATTTTTATCCTCAGATTAGTGACGTCCTTCATCTTACTAACCCTTGGGACAACGGCTCATAACTACTTATTACTAGTTCGTATAAGAAAACTTCTAATTTTCTTAGTTTTCTTATATTTTTCTAATCTCATGGATGTAATTTTTCACTATCTAAACTTTCATTATCTTATTTATATACAAAAATATTTTTATAGTTTTGAAATTTTTTTTTAAATTTTTATAGGTTTTTCGAAAAAATGTTTTGTGCTTATGCAAATGATATGCAAATGATGCGAAAATAAGCACAAACCTCCCCCAAACTTGTTTTCAACAGTGTCCTCACTGTTGCCATCTGCTAAATCTCGAAAAACCTGTAAGCTTGGGAGGAATTTATTAGTGGGGGCAAAATATTTAAGTGAAGACCCTCCCCCAAACTTATTTTTGGCTCATTATTTTGTAAAAATTCTTTTTAGGAGCCAGAAAAACATACCCCCCCAAACTTGAGTTATGCAATGTTAAGCTTTGAAAATCACAAGTGGGGGTCAAAAATCATTGGTCGATGCCAAGCTTTGCAAAGACCGAAGGTTAACACCAACCATTCGAAAATTTTATCAATGCAGTGCTCTGGTTGGTGGAAGAAATGGGGAAAGGGTAAGGGGTGGAATAGAATGTGTGCGCGTCTCGTTTTGGAGAGACGATGCAGTGTATGTGATGGATTACTCGCATTCTTCTTACATTTCAGAAGAAGGGGTGGAGTTTCAATTTCATTGATTTGGATATGATTCATCTCAACACCCGTGCTTTTTAGAAATGCGAGTTCATCAGCGAAGATTTCCTCAAAAGTTTCATCTATGCCCCGAAGAATAATGTCATCACAAGGTGCGGGGTGATCTTCAGACTCTAAAAGTAGTTCATAATCAGTGTTAGTTGTTGACCCGGACATCTCGGTGGAAGAGTCCGTATGTTTATGATACATAGTTGGGTCAAACAACAACGTATGAAAAGAGTCAAGATCGGTATCAGGAGGATCATCAAATTCGCTGCTGTCGATATCCATTAAGTCGACAGAACAGACCTGAACAGTAGGTTCGGAGGGTACACTTCCTAACTTGTAAATGTTCATCTCAATTGTCCTGTTTCCGAAGGATAGGGTCATGGAACCGTTACGACAATTGATGATAGCATTGGAAGTGGCCAAAAAGGGGCGACCTAAAATCACCGGAATTTGATTCCGTGAGTTCGCTACAGGCTGTGTATCAATTACAATAAAATCCACAGGGAAGATAAATTCCCCGATTTTTATTAACACATCCTCTAGTTCACCCCTAGGTCTGGTGATTGATCGGTCAGCCATCTGGAGAGTGCATGCAGATGGTTTCAACTCTCCGATCCCTAACTGCTCATAAACTGAGAAAGGAAGCAGGTTAACACTTGCCCCAAGATCTAGTAGAGCACGGTTAATGTGTTTCTCCCCAATAGAGATGGAAATCGTAGGATATCCAGGATCCTTACGTTTCCTTGGTAATTGCTGGGGGAAAGCTGTGTCTACTGTTTTTGCCATGAATATCTTCTTGGGCATTTGTTTCTTCCTCTTTCTAGTGCAAAAATCTTTAAGAACTTTAGCATATGCAGGGACTTGTTGAATTGCATCTAGCAGAGGGATATTGATGTTAACCTGTTTAAACATCTCAGTGATCTTCTCCATTTGTGGACTTGGTGTGTTAGCCCTTAACCGATTAGGGTAAGGTGCTTTAGCAATAAGCGCTGGGTCCATCATAGGAGAAGGAAGTGTGTGTGGAACCGATCCCAGTATAGAAGTGGGGATCGTCCGTGGAGGGGTAAAAGAGGTGGGCTGTAGTGGCGAGCCTTTTGAGAAACGAAGAATAGGCTCGGAAGAGGGTGGTAGGGTAGAAGAACTGGGGTCAGAAGTGTGTGTGTGGAAAGGTCTCAGCCGGGGTGTTGACATGATTTTCAGTATCATCAACTTCTTCCCCAACATGATTGTCAAGCACTCTTCCAGATCTCAACGTGGTGATTGCATTCACGTGATGTGAATAGCCAGGGTTGGGTAAGGATTGAGCTGGAAGTTTCCCTTTCTCTCTTGCACTCATTTCGGATTTTAATCGTGCAATTTCTTCTTCCATCGATTTAATACTCTCGCTTTGGGACGCAGAGTTTCTCTTCATGTCATCGACGGAAGATTTCATTTCAGCCGAAACTTGCATGATATTTGTCAAGACCAAATTCATGTATTGTGCAAAAGAAGAGGATTCATCAGTTCCGGTCAACTGTAAAGGACTAGACAGTGCAGGTGTGTTGACCTGATTTTGAAAATTATGTGCTTGAAAGGGGTGCTGACTTAATTGAAGTTGTGGCTGCTGTTGTGGTGGTGGGACCCTTTGGAAATTGTTTTGGTTTGGAACCGTGTTTTGTGTTTGTGATTGTGATTGGTTCCAAGCAAAATTAGGGTGATTCCTCCAACCCTGATTATATGTGGAAGAAAAAGGATCGTTTCTCGGTCTTTGAAATGTGGCATTGGTATGCTCACGACCTTGAAACGGACATTCTTCCGTCAAGTGAGACGGATCAGAACAGCAGCCACATACAGTTTTGGAAAGTGACATTTGATTAAGGGAGGCAGCTAAAAATTTGTTTTCCATAGTCTCGAGTTTCTTTTGTATAGCTGAAATGTCAGCTCTAACTCCTATGGAAACATCTGATTGGTTGTTGCCACTCCTAAATGATGGACTTTCCCACTGTAAAGATTTTTCGGCGAACTCTTCTAAATATCGCCAAGCTTCCCCATCATCCTTAGACATAAAAGTACCTTGACACATGTTTTCAAGGCTCTGTTTAGTATTAGGGTTACTGCCCTCATATATGATTCGGCACAATTCCCATCTCGGGATGCCGTGATGAGGACATTGAACCAATAGATCCTTGAAACGTTCAAAGCATTTTGAAAATGGTTCAGCAGGGAGTTGGGCAAATTGATTTAGTTCGCTACGGATTCGAGCTGTCTTTTGGATTGGGTAAAATTTCTTAAGGAATGCCGCGACGAATTCTCCCCAATTCGTAATAGAGTGTGCGGTAGTGTTATATAGCCACTTCTCGGCTACATCGCACAATGTAAATGGGAGAAGTCGTAGACGCATCGCATCCACTGAAAGTTGTGACGTACCCATCATTGCGCATACGTTTTCAAATTTGGTAATGAAAACGTAAGCGTCCTCAGTCTCGAGTCCGTGGAATTTGGGTAAAAGATTGATATACTGGGGCTTAATTTCAAAGTTATCCCCATTGGCTGGTGATGTGGATAAGCAGGTCGAAAGAGGACCTTTAAGTGGATAGCACCTCTCCTGGAGGGAGATGCGGGGTGGATTCTGCGCACCAACGGACGGCGGCAGATTAGGGTCAAAGAAGTTTGATGGATTCGGATCCATCAGAGTGGGTGTGGTAGTGAGTAAAGAAAAGGCAAATGGAGAATTACCGACTTCGGAGTCGATAAAAGGTACGCAGACTAAACGGGCACTAGAATCCTGTGTCCAGCCTATCTTGCACTAAAAAGGGTTAGTACAAGTGGCAGCGTTGGCTTATAATTAGGGGTAATGAATGAATGCGGTGCTTGCTTTTGAAAAAGGGACAGATTTTGAAAAAATGATGCGACAAAACAAATGCAGCACACAACCCTAGAATCTAGTGGTCACCTAGGTCCGGCTCTAGACCGCTCCTAACTGCCAAAAGACAAGTCGCAGGATAGAATCCTCCACTGCCTCTTTGTCCCCCTGTGGCCGGATAAGTGCCAGGTAAGTGGGAAGGTACTCCACTACGCAAGTAGTGGGCCTAATTAAAAACCACTAGCCTTAGACACACTCGTCTTAGGCACCACAAGAAAACGCGGATAAGCAATGAATTACCCACGACCTTCTCTTGTCCTAATTGAGCGCGACAGTCCTTAGAGTCTTCTCTAGATTTCTTTTAGTTAATGAGGGTAATGCGGATGCAAGTTTTGCGATTTTCGGGGCCTAGGAAGGTTAATGAAATCCCCACCTAATTTGGATTTGGCCGTGCCCCTTAAATTTCCGTATTAGAATGCAAACAACCAAGAAATCAAAATCACGCACAAATTAAATTTTGCTTTTGCGGCGCTGCGATTATTTGCAAAGAATCCTGCAGCAAAGTGTTAGTTGGAGCTAAAAAGGAAGAGAGGAGAGAGCAAGAAAGTACCTGAGTGAATTTTTTTTCAGAGAACCCCCTAAGAGGCCGCGGTTCCGCCGCGTATGCTGCCTTTGTGCCGCCCTTCCGCGCTCCCACAGTGAGATCACTGTACAAGATTTCTTCAGAGAGCTTATCTTGGCTCCCTCAGTTCTCTGGTATATTCCAAATAATTTTTCCACAGCACAGAATGCTCCAGATCACCTTGCAATCAAATCAGAACTCACGTATAAGAGTTTGTACGAATTTTGATTTCAAGAAGTAGAATGTAATAATTCTTTCACTTCAAACTAAAAATGCAAATGAATTAGCGCGATCCCCGGCAACGGCGCCATTTTCATTGAATGATTTTCTTGGATGTGTTTATCAAATCAAATAGTCCCCGGCAACGGCGCCATTTGATTGAATTAGATTTCGGATTGTGTAGTATGAAAATAGAATAGAAATCACAACCAAAAATTATTTTGACCGCAATCAAACCACTGTGTCAATTGTAGTTTGTGATTGAGTGCGGATCGTCCACAGGGATTGCACGATTCACTTGTATTTCGATACGTTTGAAATGAAAAGTTAAGCAACAATAAAAGAAAACATGATTCAAGAATGATTTGTATTCGAGTGTCACTATTCTTTATTCAAGAATCAAGAAACTATAAACAATCAAGAACCGGTGTTTTGATAATATTTCCAATCAACAGTCAAGAATCTAAAGAGGCTCGTAGGAATCGATCGGGTTTATAGACGTGATGTAATCTAAAGATTTCGTATTCTTGTCCTTCGAAGGATTGATACTAGATCGATGATGATCGACAAGAGTTAGGGTTTTCTCGTGAAACTAGGGTTTCATCTTATCCCTTGTTCTGTTGTCGATATCATTCACATTCTAGCCTCTAGCAATTTCAAGAAACGATCCTAACTCCCCAATTTCGAGCGATATCATTCAAGAAAGCATCGTAACGAAATGGGTTGTCGGTTCTTGAACTTGCTAGGGTTTACAAACCATCATAGGAATCAAGAATCGATTAAAGCTATTTTACATCATCATTCTATTGACCGTCTCGACTCCTCGACGAGCGGAGTTTTATTCACACATCACCACACAGAAAAGATTCACAAATTGTAAAGATATCATGATGCGGAATTTAAAGAAAACAAGATAAAAGAATATCACCTTTATTTATCTCAACAATTTTGATTACATTCGCTTCAAGAACTACAAGAAGAAGAATCTAGATTGTTGATCGGGCGTCGCTCAGCTTCATGAGTCGTGGATCGGCTCGGATCGCTTGCTCTGTTGAAGATCGGCTCCGCTCCTAAAAGTTGTAGGGCTTCTTGCTTAATGGGTACTCGGGATTCTTGATCTTTAATTGGAATTAGGGTTAGGGTTTCCTACAAGCTCTCTCACTAAACTTGAGGAAGAGGGGATGAAGAGAGAGATAGATTGGGGATAGATTCACTAATTGGATGAATAATTCCCAAGGTTGAAATTCCTTTCGGGATAATGAGCCTAGGGTCTTATTTATAGAGCTCCCAAACCCTAGGTTTAGTTTGAACTTTCCATTCCCTCCAAAAGTTTGTTGAAGAGTTTCTAGAAGGAGTTTGTTAGGAACTAGCTTAGGGTTTAAGCTAGGGTTTAAGGAAAGTTCTAGAATGATTAGGCTAGTTTAGTGAAACTCAAGGTGTTTGCTGATCTGGTGGAAGTATCTGGAGTCTTCTGGAAGTAGGAGTACATTTTTGAGCTGTAGCCACTGAAACAGGAGTTGTGCACTGAAATTGGGGAACTAATTCCCTGGGTCCACCGCGGATCCGCGGGCTTAGCAAGCCCATGCCGCGGATCCGCGGCCATGTTGGATCCTTGGGTTTGGTGCCTTCTGGTGCTGTCTTGTACTGTAGTGTGGGTCTTCATCTGATATGTTGAATTGCAATTACTCCTTTGTATTGGTACCAGATTTGAATTTAGTGAGTTTACGAGCGGTGTAATGGTCGAGCGAGCTTTCCTTTTCCTGCACAGACTTCGAAATACGGGTTGCGATATATAGAAAATATGCCATGTCATGCAATGCAGTCAATTTCCCTAGAAATGCCGGTTTTAAGGTCGAATACATGTAATTTGATATTTTGCGACCGATTTGCTAATATGTGAATTATGAATACCGTACACTTCTATATGGATGCAAATGATAAGGAAATTGCCGGTTAAAATATGCAATATTTTCGACTGATCACCTCCATAATTCCAATTTGGCATTAACCCCTGCTTTCGTCTCATTTACTAGAACAATATCATCAGCGAATAGCATACATCAAGGTATCTCATCTTGGATAGTTCTAGTAAGCTCATCCATCATGATGGTAAACATGAATGGACTTAATGCAGATCCTTGATGTAAACCAATTGTAATCGGAAAATCACTCGTTAAGCCGCCGCAAGTTCTGACATTTGCCACTACTCCATCGTACATATCCTTGATTATGTCAATATATTTGATGGGGACCCCCTTCTTCATCATTGTCTCCCATACTACCCTTCTAGGTATCTTGTCGTACGCTTATTCTAAATCAATAAATATCATATGCAAATCTCTTCTTCTCTCTCGAAAACACTCGACAAGTTGACGAAGCAAATGAATAGCCTCTGTCGTCGATCGTCCAGGCATGAACCCAAATTGGTTTTCTGTTATCTTAATATCCTTCCTTAGCATGTGTTCAATCACTCTCTCCCAAAGTTTCATAGTGTGACACATAAGTTTTATTTTACGGTAGTTTGAGCAACTTTGAATGTCACATTTGTTCTTGTAGATAAGTACAATGATACTTTTCCTCTATTCATTTGGCATCTTTTTTGTCTGCCAAATCTTATTAAACAGATCTGTCAGCCATTTAACGCCTATTTCTCCCAAGTATCTCCAAATCTCGATAGGAATCCCGTCAGGACCAACCGCTTTTCTTAAACTCATTCTGTTCAAAGCTTCTTTAACCTCAGATAGTCTTATTTTACACATGAAATCACAGTTTATATCTTGAGATTGAATGACAAGTCCATCCAAATTCTTAGTAAAGCTCTCATTGAACAATTTGTCAAAATAATCTCTCCATCTTTCCTTGATATCCTCATCTTGAACTAAAACCTTCTGATTTTCATTTTTGACACACTTCACCGCACATAAGTCTCTAGTCTTCCTTTCCCGCATCCGAGCAATCCGGTATATATCATTTTCAGCCTGTTTAGTGTCTAATTTCTCGTACACCTCCTTGTAGACCTTAGATTTAGCTTCCCGAACAGCTTTCTTAACTTCCTTTTTAGCCATTTTATACTTCTCAAATCTCTCCACATCTCTACTTTTCTTTAAATTTTTATAAGAACCCCTTTTAATTTTAATAGCAGCCTTTACTTCTTCATTTCACCATGATGTGTCCTTAGATGGTGGAGCACCATCTAAGGACTCACCAAATAGATCTCTAACTAGCTTCTTGATACAACTAGCCATTTTGTTCCATGTTCTGTCTGAATCATCTTCCGACTGCCAATCCGCTTCTTGGACTATACGATCTATAAAAGCCTTTTAGTTACCTTTTTTCAATCGCCACCATTTAATTCTAGGCTCTATCTTACGTCTAATCTTCTTAGGTTCTTTTCTAAATCGAAAATCTAGAACTAAAAGTCTATATTGAGTGGTTACACTCTCACCTGGCACTACCTTACAGTCTATACAACCTCTATCTATTCTTCTTGTCAGAAAAAGTCTATTTGACTAGCACTTGATCCGCTCCTAAAAGTGATAAGGTGGGACTCTCTTTTCCTAAACCAGGTGTTTGCTAAGATCAAGTCATAAGACAAGACAAAATCTAGAATCGAGTCATCTACTTCATTCCTTTGTCCAAAACCAAAACCTTTATGGATAGTATCAAATCCACTACTACTAGTACCTACATGTCCATTAAGATCACCACCAATAAATAACTTCTCTCCACCTGGTATACTTTGCACCATCTCGTCTAAATCCTTCCAGAATAGACGCTTACTAGCGTCATCAAGACCTATCTGTGGTGTATAAGCACTAATAATATTAAGGATCTCTCCACCTAGAATAAACTTAACCAGCAAAATTCTACCTTTTCTCATAATCTCAACTACATCCTCAAGCAACCGTCTATCTATGATTATGCCTACCCCATTATGATTTTTATCTCTACCCGTATACCAAAGCTTATAACCCAAGGCTCTATGACTCTACTCTTTTCACCTACTCATTTAGTTTCTTGCAAACACATAATACCAACTCTCCTCCAAATCATCACCTCCACTAATTCTATTAGTCTACCCGTAAGGGAACCTATGTTCCAGGAAACTAGACGGATCCTATGAAACCCTTACTTATTTGTCACTACACTCGGGATCCGATGTACTAGAAGCCCTTGCATACTTAACACTATACCCGGGATCTGATGTAGCGCGTTGCTGAGTAGGGGACGCCCCAACGATATTCTTATTATGGTTCATGTCATAGAATGCGACAAAGTTTTACGTTGGCTGTCACAAGCCTACCACAACTCTCACCCTTTCTCATCCGGATTTGGGACCGGCAACGTATGGGACAAGGTCAATGATTTAAAATCATTGTCTTTTTTCATTATAGTAAATTTTGCTGAAATCCGTATATAATTCCCTAAATGACGCAATCTTTAAACCGTTTTATTGTGGTAACTTCCCTAAACTTTTCAGTTTCATTTAATTATCTAATCTGCGTTGATGATGTTTATATCTACCGTTCTTGATTTCACTAAACCTCTTTTTTTAAGAAAACGAAAAGACTCTTACTTTTAAACCTTTTCTAGAAGCCTATCATGAACTAACTACCCAAAACTTTACTTTTTTGGATTATTTATTCCTCCCCTCCAAATTTTCTGGTTCACCTTTTCTGCTTTATTAATTTTTTTAAATATATTAGTTTTCTGTATTTCATATGTTCTCCCTCCCTTTCCCTTCTTTCCTTTTACTGATTTTTTTAAATTTTACCTTGTTTTTTATATCTTAAAAATTTTACCTCTCTCTCTCTCTCCGTCTCCTCCGTTTACTTTTTCTCCATAGGTTTTCCGAGTTTTCATGTTTGCGTTCTCCTCCTTATTCATCCTTTCCTCCTTTTTTCTTTTTTCTTTTTGGGAATGAGCTTTGTTTTCCCCTCATAGCTTTCCATACTTTTTTGTTCTGTATGCCCTTGAAAAATCATAAAACGAAACAAAAGAGAAGCTGGATGAGGAAAAGAGGGAATGGGGGTAAAAAGAAGCACAAAGTAATTTTGTGACGTATTATGGTAAAGTTAAAGGAAGTTATGTATAATAAAGAAAGTCAATTATAGTTTACTTAAAGAGAAAAATGGGGGCATGCAGGGGCGACTGCAGCGAACTCTCTGTGATCGTGTTACCTAGCCTTGTGGGTAGGTCTCGCCCTTACTAGACCCTGGGACCCCACCCCCTGTTTTACCGTCTTCGGCGCTCTGGTGGTCAGCCGCAACACCATTAAGTAATTTAAATAATTTTGAACATTCATTGTAATGTAGTGCATAAAATTTTTGATGTTGTCTAAGTTGTTGGGGATATTTTTTCAACAAAATAAGTCATGTGCTTTGCATGTAATATTTGCTTAGCAGAAAAACTACAGTGACAAGTAGTTTTGTGAAAAACTGGATAGTTCATAGGAGTTATGCATAATTGTATTTTTTAAATTAACCCTAAAAAGAAAAGAAATCATTTTGTTTAGAAATTGAATTCAGATATTGAAATTCTCATATTCATGAAACATTCATTGCTAAGTGTTTCTGTTTTGATTAATAATTTATTATTTTGCATGTTTGCCATGAAGAATATTTAGAAAGCATCTATAAGGGAAAGAGTAGAAACAAGGCTTAAAATGTTTTTGTTTTTATATACACGTGTATGTATGTCCATATGTATCGATGTGCATATCCATGTTTTCATTTCCTACTTCGAAAATTTTGGTGTGTTATTGTTGGACACAGGATATTGAGACACTTCACAGTTGTGATTTTTGAATGAGTTCATGTGCATATCGAGGCTTATTGACATAGATAACATAAATACGTAAACATGATGAATTGACATTTTTAACACAAGGCTAATTTCAATGAAATTACTGCTTACTTGCATGGCTTTCATGGTAAACTGCTATGAACTTTTAAAATTAGAATGAACTATCACGAACCTTTTCACTTTCACTTAACTCCTTCATTGCATTAATGGAGATCATAATATGATATATTTTACACTTTTTATTTACCATCATTTTCCCTCCCTTTTCTCTTCAAACGCTAATCCAAATTCTGGAATATTTAACCTTCATCTTCTAGCTATATCTCCTTCCTCTCCTCAATTTCTAACTCTTTGTTCCCTTCCACATCTTCTTCATCATACTATTCTTTATCCTACTGAAACATAAAATAGATTCATAACTCATGACAGGATCTTCAATAAGTCAGATTTTATATCCAACGATGTAGAAATAAAGGAATATAATATACTTCCTTTAGAAACACTACGAAAGACCGAGATTGGATTAATGTTGAATAGATACGATTTTCACCTTTCTATAAAGAGGTTATAGGTTAATTGGAGTGGATTGGGAAATGGCGAGTGAGAAGATAAAAAAATGAGGAAGAAGGTAATTCCCTAATATTCATCGCATTTCTGTCCATTTTCATAATATGCAGGCCATATTACGAAGTTTTTTCCCTCAAAATTATAGGGAAGTTATAATTTTCAAAGTTTATGTAATTCAGCATTATAATTGTGAAAATTGAAGTTAGTTTGTATGTAATTTAGCCTCAACACAATATGTAACCTTCTGCACATTGGTGTTAACTTTAATCATGAGAGCAACTAGCGCTGTAGATAAAAATGCTTGCTTATGATGGAGAAGGTTAGCATGTTCAAGTCATGGAACACACAAGCTTATAGGAATGATTTTCCCAATCAAGGAGATTGGCGTATTGAAGGCATGGGTAAATTTCATTCTACGGACGTGTGAGAATAGGTATTGTAGAAGGCGAACCAAATTTTTTTTAAGGAGATGGAGCATATAATATTATTAAAATGCGAACTTTATACAAAAAGGTACAATATGGCTTCTTATGCAGCTTTCCAAATAGATCTAATTAAATGTTAAATTAACTGGATATTTACCTAATTATTTAGAAAAATAAAATCTTGCTAGTTAAATTTCCAACCGGTGTAAATCTCATAAAAAAATTTACTAATATAATCCTAAACAGATCCTAGAAAATATTTAATATGAATTCTTGAAATATAAAATGAAAACTAATATTCGATTTTCGAGTTGTGGTAAGCACCCACCTTATTATTCGAAAAAGGGTGTAAAAGGAAAAAAAAACCTTGTAATTTGTCTTAGGTTCAACAACAACAAACCTTTATTCCAAATTTTAGGGTTGTCTATATGAATCTTTTTCCATTCCGCTCCATTGAGGACAGTCTCCTAGGTTAAAATAATAATTAGCATATCATTTTTGATTGCTTTCTATCTATGTTCGTTTAGGATTACCCTTGTTCCTTGTTGCGCCATTAACTATAATTTTTACTTAAAGCATTTATTGGTCTCTGTTGGATATATCCAAACTATCTCAACCGATTTTCTCTAATCTCATCTTATATGGAAACAACTTTCGACTTGTTGTGAATATTCTCATTTGTTATCGTATCTTTTAGTGTATTAACGCTCATCCATTTCAACATTCTAATTTCTGTCACACCCATCTTTTGTACATCTTTTATTTTTTCTTTGGTTCCATAATGAAATTACAAGGTCATATATGAAATGTGGAGACACTCTTAAAAATATGATCAATTAGACAAATTCACCTGCTTGTTAAAATGTATCAAATTTGAGACACATATCTTAGTACGGCACACTCTGAAATTTTGGTCAGTGGAGGCATACATATATATTAAGATTCAATAGTAAAGTCCAACCACATTATATATAAAGATAATTTTATAAGATAATAATATTTTAAATTAAGTAACATATATAAAGAAAATAACACTTTTAAAGGTTTTATATATTGGCCTGTATCATACAAAATCTAAGCTTTTAGTGAAGCTTAAGATGAACCAATGGAACATATTTCTATTTTATATTTTAACTTTTTTCCAATTTTTCAATACAAGACTAAACCTCTTTTTTTGTTTAAGTAGAGAAATGTAGAAACTTTATCCATTTAAATAAAATAAAAATTTAATTGTGTGGATAGTGGGACTTAAACCTTGGAACTTTTGCTAAAGAACAAGGCACTCTACCATTGAGTTAAACACTAGTTATACTTTATTTATTGAATAAATATACTTAGAACATATACAACGCTCAATTGCAGCCGCTATTGTTTTATTTATTTATTTTTGTATCTTTATATCGTTTCCAAATTTTTTTGTGGGGCATGTGCCCACTCACCCTTGGCGTTTGGGCTGCTTCTGTCTTTCAGGTATGTAAAGGAATTTTCTTCCCTGTTTAGAGGAGAGGTGGAGTTATCCACTTTTCACCATTTCCTTCCATTTCATGTTAATTCCAATAATTTATCGTGTTCCTACCTTACCATAATTCATGTAGTCACACATGCACGTGCATGCATGCATGCACACAAATAAAGATATGAACGAAAAAGCAAAGGGAGCACAGCTTCTGAATGATGGACTAGCCTATTCTTCTTTAACCCGAAACTATAACATCAATAACACATCTCTTACTTTTAAAGCTTAGTAGTTTTTGTTTGCAACCTTAAACGAAGGAAGCAAGGATGCTGCTCTAATTAATTTACATTCTGTACTAAGGATGCTGCTCTAATTAATTTAACATTCTGTACTGTTTTAGGTACGATGCTCACGTGCTTGACCCATTAGCTGGCCTGCAATTTACAACGGGCACCTATTACATGCTCTCATCAAATATCAAGCAGCTTGCAAATGAATTATGTGGGGGCCGCTGCGTGTTTTTCTTAGAAGGCGGATACAATCTCCAATCGATATCCAATTCTGTGGTGGACTCTTTTAATGCGTTTCTTGGAGAGGCGAGCTTGGCCTCTCAGTATGATGACCCTGCCGCCTTGTATGAAGAACCACCATCTAAAGTGAAACAAGCAATTCAAAAGGTCAAGAGTATACATTCGCTTTGAACATCACATGGTAACCGTCAAACTCGCTCTTCATTTTCATATTGTACAATTTCGTGTTTTTATTTTACACTCGTGTAAAGAAGAATTTGAATAAAAGCAGTCATGATTTTAAATTAATTATCAGCAAAATTGTGAGGTTTCTTGGGGTTTTAGCACCAAGCTTTTCCAAGAACCCCTAAAAGCTTAAGTTGTTAGGTTGTGGAATTACAATTTATATCAAGCTAACATATTTTTTAACAGTCTCCCTATAAGTATATGTGGTACGCTTCATAATTGGATTACATGCTAGTAAACAAATATATTCTAAATTGACAATAATAAGGTTTGAACCTAAGACCTCTAGGAATCTAGTGTTTTGATGCCATGTCGAGAACCATTTTATCCAAAAGCTTAAGCTGATAGGTTGTGGAATAACAATGTATATCAAGCTGACATAATTCTTAAAAACCTTGGCTAGACCGATGTCACTCATTCTCCTCACAAAGTTATTTACTATAGGCACCTTTACATTTAGCGGTTCTCCTTCTAGCTTTCTTTCCTTGTTTTATTGTGTGTAACATGATCACAGCATCCAAATTAACCTTAGTATCAGCATTCTTCTGGTAGTGCTAAGTGTAATCATTGTTTAGTAAGGTACACAAGTTGCCGAGAGATGTTAAATCCCATCTTTTAGATCATATCAATGACCCTTGGCACTTGTTTGTTTCTATAACTAAAACTATCGACTTCCAGACAGTTTAGTTCCAAAGCAAGTACTTCTGAATCCATTTTCCATATTTGTCCAAGAACTGATTCATTGTCACTGCCTTGCTGGTATAAGACTAACAAGAGTTTTCCGGGTTCAGACATCTGGAGTATACTGATTCATAATTTGTGGATTTTCTTCCTTAATCTTGCTGGGTATTGTATACTGGCTTTGATCGTATACCTTTGGTCTATCATTGTTTCGATAATAATGAACAACTTATGGATATGTCCACTTCTAATCTGATGTAAATCATCCAACTTAGAAAAACCTCACACAAGTTGATTTGACCTAAGAGTCGATACATGCCAACCAGTCTTGATTTTGCAGATCCAACTTAGGCTGATTGGGAGCTAAAGTTGACCTGATCTTGTCATTTACAATGAAAACTTGGGTTTTCTCTCGCGATCAATTGTTAGGACACCAGCGAAATTTTCATGATTTGGATAGGATTAATACCACCTTCAAGCTTTGCTCTTTTATTTGCCAAGACATTGCAGAAGGTGACAGATGGGTCCTATACTTTTTCCTAGAGTGAGTGTCATACACAAGGTTATCTAGGGCTGGTCTCTTTGGTCGTCACATCTTACTTCATGATTGTGCCATTTCCATGGACCATTTTGGTGATAGGAAAATCTTGAAACCGCTTAATATCAATTCGTGGGTGATTTCCTTTTAATTCTCTTGTAAATAATAAGAAAACATAAAAAAAATGGATTTGCTCATATGAGGGACTTTACAGAAAACATTTTACCTAATCATATTGTTCTACTTTTACTGAATTAGTATCTAATTGGGTCTAGTTAGTAATGCGTAAACAAATATTCTTTGATAATGTGAACATAACTCGACATGTCTCTGTAGGAATTTACTGCGATGCTTGTGATATGTTTGTTTGCGTTCTTAAGGTTGAGTTACATATCGTATTGCTCGAAAAACGTGAAAATGTTCTATTACATATTTTCGGTTATCTAAACAGTAACTGTTGCTTACACTCGTTTCTCAAGAAAGCAGCATAGTTTTGGCACTCACACTGACACGGGGATAAGGTACGCACAAATTACGCATTCTTTATTTCCTAGTTTTTTGGTTTAATAATCCTGTTCCATTAAAAAGAGAATAGTATGACACGCACACATTGCATCACACACAACCATCGAATAACGGCGGCAGTTCAATAGAACCTGCAGTGTCTCAGTCTCCCATGCCCAAAATGGACTGTGCCACTGACTCGCCACAAACTCCCATCATCAGTGCCCACACCTAGATGCTTTTCCTGGAAGTGGACATCTCACTACACAACTCATTCTATAGACAAAAGGATATGTACTGCAGAGACCCATACCCCACCCCACCCCCACCCCACCTTAGCCTACAACTGTTCTCTCTTTTTATTTAAGGGAGGAAAAAATTGCCGTAAGGTCCCTAAAATTTTATGTTTGTGTGACAAGGTCCTTGAACCCGATAGAATCGGAAACGGTGAATTATGTGTGGCCCAGCAAGGACCACATTGAGAGGCTAGAGTATCCTGGTTGATTAAAGATGAAATGTACCCCATCAGGGAGTCAAATGGTGGGAGAAGAATGTGACCTCCGATGCACGTATCTGTTGAAGAATGAGCCGGATTGGGAAACTCGCCAAAGCTGAAACTAAAGCGAGTTTTCATAGGCTGGTTGTTACTTATGAATCCAAATTTAGGTAATCATAAAATCTCTAGAGAAACAATATGTAGATTTTTGCGCATAACGAAAAGGTACCAGGGACCTAGTCGCGCTAGCATGAAACCTCAGGGGCGGAAAGACATTTTTTCATTTTTAATTTAAGACAAGTTGAAATGTGTATAATTTGCATCACTCATACATCACCAAAGGCAACCCACCCTCAACTTTGAGATTTGGTGCCCCAGGTGTACAAGTCTGCTCTCCTGCCACCAAAAAGTTAGAGAGATGCCCTCTCCTTTTCCTTCATTTTTCTTCTTTATTTCTTTATAAAGATTCCTCGTTTTGATGATGTCCGGTTATAAAGCAGCAGTGTTTAGAGTACAAGAATAGAAGCACGTTGCAATGACTGCAAGGGGTTTTGAGAGATTCATAGAAGCTCACATGCTCTCCTTACAATATTTTATGTATGGGTGACTTGATTTGCAAGTCATGACCTCCTTCGCCCATACATAAAATATTGGAGCAAGGGGGAGAGTATTATTATTGGTGTTAGTGTTTGATGAGAAGGGGATGATGATATGGTGCTATATAGTGATGTAATTATTGCATGGGCATGATGTCATAAAGGAAAGTGGGGATCAGGTTATTTAGCTCTTTTAGGGCTATTTATCTGAGTAGAATACCTTTCCAACCATCTACGGTCTATACCATCTGTTTACCCAAGAGACAAGATGGTTCAAACCATTTTGATATTTTTTATATAGTGGATCCGTCCGCTTGTCTTTCGGAAGATAAATAAGTTGATGAGTGGATGCAATGTTACATTTTATTATATTTCATACTAGTGAATCTTTTGACACTACATGCTAACTGATCATTACCATATGCTTTTTAAAGAACAAAAATCACCACAAATGCTTTCTAGTCCTTGGGGAGAAAGAAGACTTGAACCGTGCTTTCTCCTTGGCTTGTAACTACAGATATGCATGTGAGAGTGACATAAAGGAAAGCAATGCTCATGCCAAACTCTGGAAAGTCTCTTCTCATCCCTAATCCATTAGCACATAGTAAGTGATGGCCATAACAAAAAGAAGAAGCATCATGTCACAGTCTCTATCTCATTTCCCTAATCAATCATACCCCTGCACTTTAATGTTGCCATGAAGAGATGCCTACAAGATGACAAGTACGTGGGAGCTTTCCATTGGGATATATTTATTAGACTAGTTTGTTTGTTTTCCACCGAATGGGCTGGTTGTTTATCCAATGGAATAGTATGTCAACTGCTCTTAATTAACACTAAATTTCTATGGAGAAGACTATGAACAAAATAAAAGCTTGCTTTAATTATAAATGGTCAGTTGGTTGGTGCCCTCAAAATTTTCACACCCCCGAGAACAAAATCATACAACGGAAATATGATAGATTTGCTATGTAAGCTAGAATCAATTCACTTATACTAAACTTACCATCTTGAATTCATACCCTCTCATCATGGGCTCATGCATGCATGATATTATGACTTGAGCCCCAAAATCTTTTGGATTGGAGAGAATATGAATTCGAAATGGGTAGGTGAAAGTGTTACTTTATTCAATTAGAGTTATCTGGTTGTACCCTAGCGTAATCCCATCGTGGTGATGCCCAAGGTAAATTGTGTGTGGGTGTGGGTGTTGGTGGGTGGGGTGGGGTGGGGATCACAAGTAGAACCAAATGTGAAACACAAATCAAAGTACCTTCTTTGGGAAAACCCATCTTGGGCTTTCTCATTGGCTATAATAGTGGAGATAATTGGGAGCATGGTTGGCACTAGTGTGGACATCAACATCTTAGTTAGGCAGAGATAACAATCATATTCGTTATAGTTCCACTTAGGAGCAAAAGGGCAAAAAAGACGGGAAAAAATATGAAGAAAAAGAAAAAGAAAAAGGGATTTTGCTCTTAACTTGATGCAATTGTGAATCATTATTCATATTTTGAAACCTTATGAAACTAGCTATGGTTATAGGTACACGTGGTGGCTATTTTCCATGATCCGTTAATTACCTATTGTATTGGAGAAACAGGCCAACAAAGGCAACCATAGATCAATGAAATAGGGTAGTAGTGTTGCCTAATGGGTTTGGATTCTCTCCATTGGGAAAAAAACAGTGGAGAGGTCCATTGACGGAATCCAAATATTCATTTAGAAAACGAAAACGAACCCTGTATGTAGCATTAAATTGAAAAAAACTGAGAGATTCTCTCATCAATGGACCTCTTCACTGGTTTTATCAATGGAGAAACTCCCATACAATGTAGCTGGGTTAATAGGCAAGCTTCTATCTGTGTCAAGCAAATGCAGTTGATGCCATCATATTCTAAATTTTGTAGTTTTATATAGAAGAGCCCAAGCTACAAAAAGATCAAATATAATTATGTAGTCGTCGTCATAACATCGAAATAAAAATAATTGCAACATCATAAAGGGGGATAGCATTTGAGAAAATGTCATATTGTACTGCGTGGCTCATTGGGTTTGTGTCTTAGGCGGTATATTCAAGTATTCAACCTTCTCATGGTCAGAGCTAGAATCACCGGGCTTATATTGCTTTTCTTTTGTGCTAGCAATCCGACATCTATTTGGCCTCAACATGATCATGTAGGATCATCATACCAGACCGACCTCCTCATGGTAGAATATAGGGATCTCTATGTTCGATCTGACTTTCGCATTATAGATCGTATCTCAACGGCGGGTCTAGTCACTTAATACATGATTCGACGTTCTCATGGCCAATGTCAGGACATGCGTTCTGTAATATCCAACCTCGGCATGGTTCAATTGTGGAAATCTATATTGGGTTCAGCCTTCTATCAGGTCTAGTCACTTAATACATGATTCGACTTTCGCATTATTGGGTTCAGCCTTGTAATGAGATCCTAGACTGGCTATTATTTTCTATTATTATATCATAATGTAAACCGATCAATTAGAGGAATGCAATTGCGAATGAAAATCTTCTTTCATGAACGACTAGAGCTCGGTATCTTCAAGGTCTTCGTGCGCCTGAGGCATACATCGCATATATATACCGGTACACTTCAAACATTGAGAAGATACCTGCTATATCCATCCCTACCTAATCCCTGTAGCAAGGAATCAACCCCACGAAGATCTTTCTCTCTCCAACGCTATAAATACCAATAGAGCCAAACCAAAGCTTAATTCTCATGTGCCATCTTCTCTTCTCATATATCCACCTCCTCCTTTTTCTTCACTCTCTAACATATTACAACATGGGAGATTACCCTTCAAGTGATGCCCTTCCGCCGGGCTTCCGATTCTTCCCCTCTGATGAAGAGCTCATCGTCCACTTCCTCCATCGGAAAGCCGCCCACCTCCCATGTCAACCCAACATCATCCCCACTCTTGATCTCCACCAATTCGATCCTTGGGACCTCAGTGGTACTTGCTATACATCTAAGCTAATTAAATATCACTACAATACCATGAGCTAGTGAATTAGCCTTATTTTATCTTATCCTAAATGTTATCATTTTCATTTAAATTTTAGGTAAAGCATTACAAGGGGGCAACCAACTATGGTACTTCTTCGCCCGCAACACTCAGCATAGAGCTACACCAAATGGGTATTGGAATCCCCTCGGTGTCGATGAGACCATAATAATAAATGGTGATCAAGAAGTTGGCTTCAAGAGAATTCTTGTCTTCTACTTTGGCGACATCAAAACCAATTGGATAATGCACGAGTACCATCTCTCAAATTCTATTGCCACCACTAGTAGTATTAGTCGAAGGCCATCTAAGAAGAGAGCAACTCCGAAAATAGTAAGTGTATACTTTTTTCTGTCGTGATATATATATATATATATATAAGAATAATGGAGGAAAGATGCCATTGGAGAGGGAATTTCCTCCTATGGCGTCGATAAAATATACCCTCCATTGTGTTTTCCGACGATCGGAATCCATCATATTCATCGTTATCATCTAAGATACGGGTACACCAAATTTCATGTGATTCTACAACTTTTTCACTTTTGAATTAACAATGTAAAAAGTTCTATTGTCGGTAAACCGTTAATTTTGAACCCACTAATTCAAAGGTGAAAAAGTTGTAGAATCACATGAAATTTGGTGTACCCACATCTTAAATGATAACGATGAAGATGATGAGTTCCGATCGTCGGAAAATACGATGGAGTTTGTATTTCTTCGACGCCATAAGAGGAAATTCCCTCATATGGCATCTCTCTCTCTCTCCTTCTCTCTCTCTCTCTCTCTCTATATATATATATATATATATATATATATATATATATATATATATTACAGATCTTATAGGACGGGTTCGCATTTTTAAAAACATTAACCTGAATAAGAACCGTTGGATCTTGTGATTTTAATCAACGGTTAAAATTAATTCAGCTTAAACTAAATATTCCACTTTCAAATATTGTGTAGGTAATGCTAAAGGATTTGATGTTTCTTTTGATTTTTTTTCTAAAATTAAGGAGTAGAATATTTAACTTCAATTTATTAACGATTTATTAAGCTGAATTAATTTTAACCGTTGATTAAAAACACAAGATCGAAAAGCCCTCATTCAGGTCGCATTTTTTAAAACGCGAACCCGTCCTATAGGATCCCCTATAGGATCTTCTCTCTCTCTCTCTCTCTCTCTATATATATATATATATATATAGACATTTTAAAAAACTAAGAGTTATAATCATCAATCATGATCATTAGCAAATCAACAAGTGGATCATTTGCGGCGTCTACGAGACATCTTGTGACTCTCAAACGGGCTTCCATGAAGGCGGAAGGGAGCTTTCGTGCTTGGATGAAGTGTTCTTATCGTTCGATGATCTCGACGAAGTGAGCTTTCCAAATTAGAATGTACATGGTGCCAAAGCTAATCATGTAATAATGTAATCATAGTGATGGTCTCATCTCACATGAAGTGTACCATCTTTCTCCCTTTTCCTTTCATGTACTCGATAACACTAATGATCAAACTGTAAGTTCAAGTTTCCATTAATGGTTTTCAATCCACATGGGAGAGTAAGGAATTTTCAATTGGTTTGTGCTTAATTATGTTTGTGTCAAAGCAAAGCAAAGCAAAGGGCATAATGTTTCGTGCTTTTTGTTTGTGTTGATGCTATTGATTATTTTTTTGAGAGATATAGCGTTGGGTGCGTGGGTGGGTGTGGGTGGGTGCGGGGGGGGGGGGTGTTATAAATTGGAAGGAGCTCACGCAATTATTTGGCTATGTATAGCGTCAAGTGGAATTAGGTTAATATACCTGCTCCTGCAGGAGCGCACGCGTGAATTAGCAAGCAGTGGAGGTTACTTGAACAAATTAAAGTTACCATAAGGACCCCACAAATTAATTTTGTTAGAAAGGGTGCCCCATAAAATGTTACATTGGTTGGATCTCATCCATTACAAATTCATGATGTGGTTTTTTTACTTCCAACAAATGGGCAAACAAATTCTGATAGGCCCTTTTTAAAAAATCTCTTTCTATATTCATAATAATCAAAAGTAGCAAAAATGGGGATCTAAGGTTTCGGCCTTCATGGCTACTACAGAGGACCTCACCTCCGTTAAATAACGTCTTCAAGCCACGTTTAAACCCTTCTATGCTTCCATATTAAATCAGAATCTTCATCTTCGCCCGATCAATATACCCGAAAAAAAGACCTCTTTAACCATTGATGGAGATTATTCTTCTCCGAAGATGAAATCAAGAGATCGGCTCTTTCTTTTTCATATGCTTTGATAGCTAAATGCTCCTATGGAAGACCTAACATTCGCGACACCAAAGAAATTCTCAAACAGCATTTCCTCATTCATGGAGATTTTATGATTAGCCTGTCGGATCAAATTCATCTCTTTTTTAGATTTCACAATGCTGAAGATTTTAATAAGGTTTTCTATTTTGCTTTTTCAAGTGGTTGTCTTTTTTTTTAATGTGGATCAAGAGTCATCTATGTGCCCGCATGATTGATCCTCCTGGTCTACTTCCATATTTTTATCATCAAGAAATGTTGAAATGTAGTGTTAAGCCTATTAGTAAACTCCTTAAAATAGATGCCAACATTTTACATTACACATGCACCAATAGGTTTCGTGTTTGTGTATAACTAGATATCCACGAATCATTACCTTCTAAGCTTTAGATTGATATATCCTTGGTTCTTAAGTTCCCACAAAAATTCATTTTTGATGATAATTATAAATATTGTATTGTTTGTGCAAAAAAAAGTCATTCTAAAGAAGATTGTAAGAAAGATAAAAGAAAAAAAGGTAAATCAATCTAATATGCAAGATCAAGGGGCAGTCCATTCTGATCCATCATTGATACATTCAAGTATCACAAGAACTAAGAAGATGAATATAGAAAAGATGTAATCAGGGTTTTGAACCTTGTTGTATGTATTGAATTTCATAGAGATATTTATAATTACAATTACATGGTAAGAAATAAAATCAGATAAGACTAGAATAAAATCAGATAGGATCTTTTCTGATCTTCCTGCAACTAATTTTGGTAGTTGGGGGTTTGATTGGTGTTGATTGAGATCCATGGCAGCTTGTCTTGATTTGGACAGACGTCTGACTCGTCTTCGTCAGACGTCTGCGAGCTCTCTGATTTTGCTGAAGACTTACGCTCAGACGTTCATCAGACGTGGCCCTGCTCTGTTATTTAGGCCGGCGTCTGGCAGACGCCTGTCACGTCCTTCTTTAGACGTTTGACCCTACTCTGTTATTTGGGCAAATGTCTGCCACACCTTCTTCAGATTTCTGTTGTCGTCTTGGGCATATTGTAGGGTTCCCTAGGACGGCAGTAAGGTTTTAGGAGGTATCGTCCATACCGTTTTTAAATTTTTGTCGTACTAAAGAAGCCTAACCCTAGAATTTTAACTAGATATTTAGACGAACTAGCAATGCAAACAACTTTACATCTAAGTGAATGAGAAATACAACCTTTGTAGACCGGTCCTTCACTTCTAAAGCTCCGTGTAGTAGTCCCTTTGCTCCAAGTAGTTAACACTCGAACTCTACTAAGGGTTCACAAGAAGAAATTAATAAGCTTGCTCAAAGTGTTTGAGGCCGAAAATGATCTACGTCGAAAAGACTCAAGCCCATGCTACCTCTTCACTAATGGTGGATTAATGAAGCAAACACCCTAAACTAAATGGCTAATATAGTAGAAGATGATGAAGTAGGAAATGGGTTCACTTTAGATTAATTTTTCTCACAATATCTCATCACCCTTTCAAAAGCTAGAAAGCTTTTTCATGAGAAAGAAGAAGATGAAGTGGAGATGAGAATGAAACTCTTGAGGTGAGAATAGCAACCATAGGTGAGTTAGTGTCATACACTAACCCATGTAGAAAATGAACCATGGCTAAGGTTAATGGTTAGGTTAATAAATATCTATAAGTGATACAAAATTTGTGGACTTGGTCAATGGCTCCACAAGCTTCTACAAGCTTGTAGCCATGACAAAAATCCATCCAATTTTGAATTACTTAGATAAATATAAACCCTTCATTATATCAAGCATGGTGTAAGTCTCATACACCCATGAAGCATGTGGTATCAAGCACGACACAAATAAAATGTACATTAATATATATCACATATATACTATATGCACATAAGTGAGAAAAAGAATACTTACTGATCAAATATTAGTTAATGTAAGTTAATATATCAAATATATAATTATACATTAAATTATCAAATCAACACTTGATTTAATAATCCGGCTATATCACATACAACCGACTAATATCATATGAATCAACTTATCGAATCAACACTTGATCCGATAACCTGGCTATATCTCATATAACCGTCCGATATCACATATCGCAAGAATAGAATGCGGTATCACATACGCGCATTAATCTCGGTCCCGCACATATCACATATGTGCCTCTACTTCGCTTCACATGAACCAGGAAACCTCTGTGTAGGACTCTAAAGACTCGTCAATATGCCGGCAGTAGATGATGATCATATCACGCACCCACAAGCCGCAAGCGGTCTTCTAAACGTAACGGCCACCTAGGTATTGAGCGATTAGAAGATCAACAAGTAAGCCTGCTCATACTCCTGCGAATCCAATCAGTAACACTACCGTATAGTCCGGTCTCTTCGTCTGATATGTCGCATATCACTTCCTGGGAGTGGTATAACTTTAGACCCTAATAGCCTGATCAGTCATGCCGATGCAAGGTCTATAACGGTTCGAGAAACTACTGATAACACTTACCAGTAGATCTCAGCAACCCTGGCCAGGGATTTCCTGTTATGACCAATCGAGCATAGTGCAACATCAACCCCCAATACCGGGAGAGACGAAATCCCCTCCTATCGCTCATTGCCTCCATGTGACTCGGGACTGTACCCAAAAACCATCTTTTTACATGATCTCTTGAACTTGGTATGGTGGAAATCAAAGCACGGTGGGAATCACACAAGACTCTATGACGATCTCGGGTCGACAAACTAACCTGTACCAGTGTCACCAGAGAACTGCTATCTTACGATAGGTATAATACCATCTAGGAGTTCTCGGTGAGTCCGTTCAGTGTACCCAGTCTCCACTGAGCACCCGTATACCTTCTCTGATGTCAAACACCAATGGATATGGGATCATCTATCGCCCATCATATGGGTCGAGAAGCGTATACGCTAATCTACTCTGGAATATCGATGCCCCATCTCGATACCCCCACGACTAGGAACATTTGAAGGATGTACTTACCGACTACCTCTGCCCCACTAGTATGATATGCATCATAATCCTGGTAGTCAAGTACTCATCCTAAGGGCTTTATCAACATTTAATAGAGAGACAATAAGTATACATGTTAAGATAAAGTGCAACAAGATAACATACTATCATGTCGAGCAAGAAAGTCCTCCCTATATATGTCCAAGAATCCACTACAATATACATCGCATGTACAATAATGGTCTCTAGGGCATACATATAACTAACAATCTCCCACTTGCACTAAGGACATTTGTTGCAGTATCCCATACTCAATGTCCTATAGAAGTCTCTCTAGGGAAAGACCTTTGTGAGTGGATCCGCCGTGTTATCCTTCGTGTCAACTCTCCTAACCTCGATCCCTTGGAGATCAACCATCTCCATGATCAGGTGATACTGTCCTCAGAATATGTCTGGATCGCTGATGGGACCGGTGTTCCTAGGCTAAAACCACAACTCCATTGTAGTCACAATAACATTTATTGGACACTCAATGGTAGGAGCCATGTTCATCACATGAACAAGAAATGTCCAGACAGCCACTTTGGTAGTATCGTTGGTAGCGATGTATTCAGCCTTTATCGTCTAGTATGCCATGGTATCTAACTTGGAACTCTTCCAACATACCGTCCCTCCACTGAGGGTAAAGACAATGCCTGTGACTGACTTTCAGTCAACCTTATCACTATGGAAGCTCGAACTAAGAACATTCTTTCAGTGCTTCTCAAGTACTTAAGAATGTCCTCCACAGCTTTCCAGTGATTCTCCCTAGATCCGATTGATTCCTGATCACTACACCTTGTGAGTTAGCTACATCTGGTCTAGTACATAACATCGCACACATGATAGAGCCTACTGCCGAAGCATAGGATATCCCTTGCACCCGAGCTCTCTCCAAATCAGTCTTGGGAGACATCTTTTTGGAGAGAGTGATCTATGAGTAAGTGGGCGAACCACCATGCTTAGAATCTTCCATACTAAACCCAAGTATGGTGTTAATGTACCTGGATTTGGGACATTCCCAATATCTAGTTAGATCTATCATCATAGATCATAATCCACAAGATATAGTAGGTATCATTCAGATCTTCCATGGAGAATCCTCGTGATAAGAGGAGCTTGACCGAGTGTAGCATAGGAAACCATTTCCAATCAATAGTATGTCATCTACGTACAATACGTGGAAGACAACCTTACTCTCTACAACTTTCTTATATATACAAGGTTCATCTACCTTTTTGATGAAGTCAAACTCTTTTACTGCCACATCAAAACAGACGTTCCAACTCCGCGATGCGCGCATTGATCCTGATAGACTTAAGCATAGCTTTGAAAGTCTCAACTTTTCCATCTACACCAGGAATCTTCTCAAGATCCATATGCTCCTGATGGGTTTTACCCCTTTAGGTGCAACATTCAAAGTCATACTTTGTTGGTGTACATGGATTCCATCTTTGATTGCATATCATCCAGCCATTTCACAAAGTCTCCACTTGTGATGGCCTGTATGAACCTAGTTGGGCCATCATCTACCATGATGCAATCCTTACTCCCACTGTCATCGAGAAGACCGTAGTATCTCTCAAGTGGATAAGGAACCCTACCAGATTCGCGGAGAGGCTGAGCTTCGTTGGAGACTATTGAATCCTTTGGTTTCACCAAATCATCAGCTGTTAGTTTGTCTAGCTGGAACTCCTTCCAGTTCTACCTCATGACCACTAATTTCTTCACAAGAAATTCCTTTTCTAAAAAGATGGCACGCTGAGAAACAAAACACCTTTTACTCCTCAGTATGGTAGAAGATATACCCTCGCGAATGTTCAGGATATCCAACAAACTTATACATAACTGACCTTGCCTCGAGCTTGTCCGGATTTTGCTTTTCAACATAGGCCGGACAACCCCATATCTTAACTTGTTTAAGACATGGTCTCTTCCCGTAACATATCTCATATGGAGTGGTAGGCACTGATTTGGATGGAACCCCATTCAATAGACATGCAGCTTCTCAAGTGTATAACCCCAAAAGAAAACAGGCAACTCAACAGTACTCATCATAGAGCGCACCATATCTTATAGGGCGCGATACGTCCGCCTCGATACACCGTTGTGCTGTGGTGTACTTGAAGGAGTAAGCTGAGAGAGAATCCTATTCTCCTTTTTAGAAACTCCAGGAACTCCATGCCTAAGTATTCGCCTCCCCGATCACATCAAAGGACTTTAATACTTCCACCTTTTTGGTTCTTAACTTCAAGCTTATATTCCTTGAACTTCTCAAAAGTTTCAGACTTGTGTTTCATCAGGAACATATGTCCGAATCCTGAGAGAAGATCAGTGAATATAATGAAGTACGAAGAACCAACCCTGGCATTTTGTAGACATAGGACCGTATACATCATCATGTATCCGTCCCAAGAGTTCAGTAACTCTTTCTCTGTTTCGAATAAACGGAGTTTAGGTCATTTTACCTTTGAGACAATACTGACAAGTATCATAAGATGAAAATTCGAACAGATTCTCATATTCATCCTTATGTAACTTAGCTGGTCATGTCGCATTGGTATGACCTAGTCCAATGCCATAAGAAGGATTCGTTCATTTCTGAACTACTCCTCTTGTGTGTGTTCTAGATACTTTGAACTGTAGTTTGATTTAGAACGTATATGCTATTATATAACGTGTCTGACCCAATCAACTCTTGATTAAGGAAAATGTTCACAAAATTATCCTTCAATACAGAATTATATCCTTCTTTAACTTAACAAGGAATCTGATATAATTTTGTATATCAGGTTTGGTATTTAATAACATTTGTTCAGAATCAATGTATTTACCATTTGGTAATACAAGGTGATATTTGCCAACTGACTTGGCTGCAATAATTGCACCATTCTCTAATACTTAAAGATATATCACCCATTCTCAGTTCTCTACCTTTCTGTAGCCCATGTAACATATTACATAAGTAGGATCCTGATCCGGTATCACATACCCAGGACGTAGAGGATACTGAAAAACAGTTCTCGGTAATGAACACACCCGAAAAAGATGCTTCAACATACACTTTCTTCGATTGGGTGGCATGGGAATCCGGATATTCCCCTATTTCCTGCTCGGACATATAACAATTATAAGATTGAGCGGAACCAACGTTCTCCAGCTCAGTATAATAAGCAGGTTCGGTCAAAACATCCATATTATTATCTTGATTAAGGCGTGACATGGTCGTTACCTGGAGAGAGAGAGAAGAAAACACTCTGCGTGCGCTCTTGTAAGATTAGATTGGTTATTATTTTATCTAATCAGGATGGCTCCCACTATTTTTATCAAATCTTTCTTCAAACCCTAAAAGGTAAGACTAGCCGGGATTAATTATACCCTACAAGTTCGCCAATCTTTCGGCCAGGCCAGTGTCGGTACTTTGAGGGAGGTTCTCCGTGCTTTCGCACGGACCTAATTAAAATAAATCTCGTTTTCCTAAGGGCGTAACCCCGTTAACACCCTTCTAGACACCTACTTGATCGGCTAATTGTAATGTGTAAAATTCTGTCAGGAGTAACTCTTACTCGCAGTGAGTATCGGAATCTAACTATCTCATAGAATGTATGCAATCTCATTGCAAATTTCAACACCTGAAATTCCCGATAATACTCTACCCCTAGTGACTTATGACCTTAACTATGGTCAACAAATCATACGCACTGGTCAATTTCTACCCGTCATTTCCTGATTGATTAGACCCACCCACATGACCCTTAACTATGGTCAACAAAATTATATGACTGTCCTAATTAATCGCATCATATGCTGTATAGAAAGACATCACTTAGCTATCGCACACTACGCCTTAACTATGGTCAACAAACGTAGCACGAATACTAAGTACTCTACTTCCTAAAATGACGGAGGGTTATGACAGGTTTTTAAGAAAACTTTTTGCGTAATGAACTTGATATCGTTGTAGAATCGAGTTATTTTGAAAAGGAGTGTTTTTGAGGCTTTTACTAGTTTTGCTAAAGATGTCACTCCCGCTGAAGGGATCTCGGCTATTTTCTTATCGAATAAGGCACATGATATTTCATAAATACCACTATGCAAAACAAAAACTATAGAAGCAATCAAAAGACAAACCGAGTAGGTTGTAGCATCTGCCAGTTTCGCTAAAGAGGTCACTCCCGGTGAAGAGATCTCGGCTCTTTCCTTATCGAATAAAGTGCTGGATATTCTACAAGGAATATCACTATGCAAAGTAAGAACTAGAGCTACCAGTTTTTTAAAACAAGATTCTGCAATATCTTTAGGTTTCTTTTATTTCATTAATCTCATTAATGAAGTCCCATCAATTATGCTTCCTAAGCATCACAGAAGAAACGAAAGCATCAATATTTATTATATCTCATATATAATATAATATAATATAAGCAATCGTCTCATAATATCAAGTGATCACATCACAGAATATCGGCAGCAGAAGAATCACATATGAAATATTGGATATACTAGGAATTCCGTGTTTTAAATTAAGCCAGTAAAAAACGCGGATTCCATGGTCGCGATGAATAGCCAAACCCACATCCCTAGACCACTACGAGAGCGGCAAGCAACCCTACCAATTCTAGAGTTAGGAGACCCGGTCTCAACTCCTTGAGATGGTCTCCCACTGGACCTTAGAACCCGGTTACTTGTGCTCCCCGCCTTGGGTCTATCATAATGCGGAAAAGTAAATAATATACATCAATGGTGACATCATCCTCAACCCGGAAGTACCCCAATAAAAGAATATTACGTACAAGCTTTTACATGAATGAAAATGAAAAACTCTCATCTCACATAAAAAAAACCCGGTTATTCAAAACACGACGATCCAATATAACATATCACAGCAACATATAACATCTCATGTCATCAACGTAAGTAAATATGCGTATCCCAATTATCGTTGACATATAGCACCGAAACTGGCGATACACCACATATTACACTTACGGTCGCAGAAAAGAAAGTGAAAAACTACAACAATTGGAATCTGCAACCACCTTAGACATAATAAACCCAATGTATCACATACTTTGGATTTCATGCCTAACCAAATGAATTCCTTAGACATCTTATTCCTAATAATTATAAACCCCGCATTTTAGTCTCAATATTGAAAACACTTTCCAATAACCAGTTAGGTAATTCAACAAGATTCTTAACAACCTGATCGAATGCTCGTCGGAAACTTTAGTAGACGGCCGCACTCCCGATGCCGTCGACGAAGTGCACTTAGGCGGAACACCGCGGCCGTGAGCATCTGAACGGATGCTTTTGGCGACGGGGTTCTCTTAAAGTCACTTGGTCGGGGCTATGGGGCGTGGCTATCTAGTAAGGTTACCCGGCGAGTATTCGCGTACACTACGTAATTATGACGGACTTTTGATCCTCATCAAAATTCCGTGGCAACCGATCAAATGAGACTAAACTGCTAGATTTATAAAATTCAAACTAGTTATCACATAACTAATTATGTGGATTCCAAATATTGTATCACAATCACAGATAGCTAGACGATGTTAAAATTTTCGATCGAATAAACAAACACCCAAAATTTCCCAAAGAGCTCAACACTTGAGCGGAGTTCAAAAAGTACCCAGAACATGCCACAGCACCTATGAACCATCCGTAGATGGGCCGACCCATGCTTCACTCATGTCGCCGTGGAACTGCGGCAAACCCTAGGGTATGACCCCGGTTCCGCGATCCAAAAAGTCGAGTTTGAGTATCGTTCTTCTAGAGGGTCCACAGAATCTCTTGCATGATTTTCTGAAGATTTTAAACTTGGAAAAAATCCAACTCTTGGAAAATTTCCAGCGAGGGAAAATATGAGTTATTAATATCCGTTCGAACTTTTTAACGTCGTCTAAATAACCCGAATAGATGTTAGAATTACGATTACGAAACACTCCGAGTTGCCTTTACAGAAAGTTAACATCTCATGCAATTTCAAAAAAAAAAAACAACAAGTAACACCTAAAACACCAAAACCCAGAGACTGGAACACCCTAAAAAATTCAACCCCGAACTAATCCAAAAAACCGAGCAGGCCGGTTTTTCTCTTGTTGTGGCCAGCCAAAATCCAACGAGGGGGACTAAATTTTCTACTGTGTTCATGTCACATCACATGTAACATTCTGCAGTTGCTTAAAAAAATTTTAGAGGCCATTTAAAATTCAACAGAAACTAGGTTTTAGCGTTGCAAGTTTCGGAGTAGTTTTGGTTTCGTAATCTAACAAATATTGTCTAATTCTCTAGCATGGCTCTGATACCACTGTAGAGTTCCCTAGGACGGTAGCAAGGTTTTGGAAGGCATCGTCCATACCGTTTTCAAATTTTTGCCGTACTAAAGAACCCTAACCCTAGAATCTTAACTAGAGATTTAGACGAACTAGCAATGCAAACAACTTTACATCTAAGTGAATGAGGAATACAATCTTTGTAGACTGGTCCTTCACTTCTAAAGCTCCGTGTAGCAGTCCCTTTGCTCCAAGTAGTGAACACCCGAACTCTAGTAAGGGTTCACATGAAGAAATTAACAAGTTTGCTCGAAATCTTCGAGGTCGAAGATGATCTACGTCGAGGAGACTCAAGCTCATGCTACCTCTTCACTAATGGTGGATTAATGAAGTAAACACCTTCAACTAAATGGCTAATATAGTAGAGAATGATGAAATAGGAAATAGGCTCACTTTAGATTAATTTTTCTCACAATATTTCATCACCCTTTCAAAAGCTAGAAAGCTTTTTCATGAGGAAGATGAAGATGAAGTGGAGATGAGAATGAAACTCTTGTGGTGAGAATAGCAACCATAGGTGAGTTAGTGTCATACACTAACCCATGTAGAGAATAAACCATGGTTAAGGTTAATGGTTAGGTTAATAAATATCTACAAGTGAAACAAAATTGGTGGACTTGGGCATGGTTCCACAAGCTTCTACAAGTTTGTAGCCATGACAAAAATCCATCCAATTTTGAATTACTTAGATAAATATAAACCCTTCATTATATCAAGTATGTGTAAGTCTCATACACCCATGAAGTATGTGGCATCAAGCATGACACAAATAAAATGTACATTAATATATATCACATATATACTATATGCACATAAGTGAGAAAAAGAATACTTAGTGAGCAAATATTAGTTAATATAAGTTAATATATCAAATATATAATTATATACTAAATTATCAAATCAACACTTGATTTAATAATCCGGCTATATCATATACAACCGACCAATATCATATGAGTCAACTTATCGAATTAACACTTGATCCGATAACCCGACTATATCTCATATAACCGTCTGATATCACATATCGCGAGAATAGAATGCGGTATCACATACGCACATTAATCTCGGTCCCGCACATATCACATATGTGCACCTACTTCGTTTCGCATGAACCAGGAAATCTCTGTGTAGGACTCTAAAGACTCGTCAATACGCCGGCAGTAGGTGATGATCATATCACACACCTACAAGCCGCAAGCGGTCTGCTAAACGTAACGGCCACCTGGGTATTGAGCGATCAGAAGATCAACAAGCAAGCATGCTCATACTCCTGCGAATCCAATCAGTAACACTACCGTACAGTTCGGTCTCTTCGTCTGATGTGTCGCATATCACTGCTTGGGGGTGGTATAACGTCAGACCCCAATAGCTTGATAAGTCATGCCGATGCAAGGTCCATAACGGTTCGAGAAACTACTGATAACACTTACCAGTAGATCTCGGCAACCCTGGCCAGGGATTTCCTGTTATGGCCAATCGAGCATAGCGCAACATCAACCCCCAATACCGGAAGAGATGAAATCCCCTCCTATCGCTCATTGCCTCCATGTGACTTGGGACTGTACCCAAAAACCACCTTTTTGCACGATCTCTTGAACGTGGTATGGTGGAAATCAAAGCATGGTGGGAATTACACAAGATTTTATGACGATCTCGGGTCGACAGACTAACCTGTACCAGTGTCACCAGAGAACTGCTATATGACGATAGGTATAATACCATCTAGGAGTTCTCGGCAAGTCCGTTCAGTGTACCCAGTCTCCACTGAGCACCCGTATACCTTCTCTGATGTCAAACACCAATGGATATGGGATCATCCATCGCCCATCATATGGGTCGTGAAGCGTATACGCTAGTCTACTCTGGAATATCGATGTCCCGTCTCGATACCCCCACGACTAGGAACATTTGAAGGATGTACTTGCCGACTACCTCTGCCCCGCTAGTATGATCTACATCATAATCCTGGTGGTCAAGTACTCATCCTAAGGGCTTTATCAACATGTAATAGAGAGACAATAAGTGTATATGTTAAGATAAAGAGCAATCAGATAGCATACTATCATGTCGAGCAAGAAAGTCCTCCTTATATATGTCCAAGCATCCACTACAATATACATCGCATGTACAGTAATGGACTTTAGGGTATACATATAACTGATACATATGTCACTAACACGCCCTCCACAAGATTGAGGCTCCATTGGAGACTCCAATCTTGGAGCAAAATTTGAGAAATTGTATGCGTCCAGGTGCTTTTGTGAGGGCATCCGCAAGTTGATCATGAGTGCTGATATGGTAAACATGAATGGTTCCATCTGCAATGCACTCCCAAACGAAGTGGTAGTCAAAAGCAATGTGCTTCATTCGAAAATGGAAGACGAGGTTCGCACTGAGATAGGTAGTCCCGGTATTGTCGCAATATAAAGAGAGTGGTTTTCTGAGGATTATCTTAAGTTCGTGTAGAATATTTTCACCCACAATACTTCGGTCGTGGCATTCGCAAGGGCTTTGTATTCAATTTCGGAGGAGGATCGAGAGACATACTTTTGTTGAGCCGATTTCCATGATATTGGATTTAAGCCTAGTTAGAGGATATAGGCAGTGGTGGAGCGGCCGCTATTGCGACTGCCATCCCAATCAGAGTCACTGAAGGCCTGAAGAGTTAGAGGAGATCCTTTGGGGAGGTAAAGACCATGATGCATTGTGCCTTTGAGGTAACGAAGAACGCGCTTGAATGTCGTCCAGTGAAGTTCAGTGAGAGAGTGCATAAATTGTGATAGACGATTGAAGACAAATGAGACATCAGGCCGAATGAAGGAGAGGTATTGAAGAGCACCAACTAGTTAGAGATAAGGTGTATGGTCGACGGAGGGAGACCCGTCATGGAGGAGAAGGGGAGTGTTATTGCACATTGGAGTGGTGGTTTCTTTAGCTCCTGCCATGGAGAAATTATTCAGTAGATCAGCGATGTGGCGATATTGGGATAGGAATAATCCTTGTGATGTGGGAATAGCTTCTGCACCAAGGAAGTGATGAAGATCACCAAGATCTTTTAGAGAAAAACGTTGCCTAAGTTGACGAACAAAGGATTGAAGGAACTGGATGTTGTTACCAGTAAGGATGATGTCATTGACATACACCAAGAAGTAGGCGACGGTGGCTTCTTTGGAGTAGACGAAAAGGGATGCATCCGCCACGGAGTTTGCAAAGCTGGTTTGAAGGAGATAGCCTTTGAGTTCTTGGTACCATGCCCTAGGCGCTTGTTTGAGACTATAAAGAGCTTTTCGTTGTTTGCATACATGATTGGGTAGGAAGGAGTGGATAAAGCTGGGTGGTTGAACCATATACACATCTTCATGGAGAGTGCCATTGAAGAAGGCATTGTTAATATCAAGTTGACAGAGGGGTCATCCATAAGAGAATGTTGGGCATAAGACTGCACGAAGTGTTGTCGGTTTGATAACCGGGCTAAATGTGGCGGAATAGTCCAGGCCAGGCCGTTGGTGGAAACCTTTGACCACAATACGAGCTTTGTATCGGGCAATGGTGCCATCTGAGTTTCGCTTGATTTGGAAGACCCATTTGCAGCTAACAAGATTTTGATTTGATTTTGGGACAAGATCCCATGTTCCAATTTTCATAAGAGCATCAAATTCTTCGGACATTGCAGCACGCCATTTGGGATCCTTCACAGCTTGAGATACACATGTTGGTTCAAGAGTTTGGTTATTGGGTGAACAGTGGTATGGTTGATGTATAGGGAGTTGAAGTATTTAGGATTCGGTTTTCATTCATGGGTGATTTGGAGATTTGGGGCTGAGGGAGTAAGGGATAGTTGTGGAAAGGGAAAATGGGGGTGAACAGTTGTTGAGGTGGACGGGGAGGTAGGGTCGGGAAGGTTGGCGGTGTTATCGAGATTAGAGGGTGAGGATTGCAAGGAGTCGGTGGAGAGGGATAGGTCAAGGGTGTGAGAAGTTAATGTTTGGGTTTCAGAGGGGGTTGGATTAGTTGAAGTGGAGAGGATGTGAAGTTTGGTGGGCTTGATGGTCGTGGATTAGTGCAAGGCTACGCCTGGTGAGTCCAAATCATGCGGGAGAACCTCTTGATGTCTACTCGAGAGCTGCATGGCAAAGGTGGTTTCGACGAATTTGACATGACGAGAAATGAAAAGCTTGTGTGATGGAATCTAGACATTTGTAAGCAGATTGAGATACTAAATAATCTAGAAAAATGCAGAGAGTGGATATAGTTTGAAGTTTAGAGGAGGTGTACGACCTTAGCCAGGGATAGCAGAGACACCCAAAGATTTTTAGACGATTGTAGTTCGATGGACGTTAGAAAAGTTTTTAAATTGGGGATTGAAAATTGAGAACCAGTGTAAGAAGACGATTTATGATATAGACAGCTGTTTGGAAGGCATGACTCCAGTAATTAGAAGGAAGAGAGGCCGTATGCAAGAGTGCAAGGCCGGTTTCGACAACATGGCGACGACGACGTTCTGATGTGTAATTGTATTAAGGAGTGTATGGAGGAGTGGTGAGATGAGAGACACCATAGGAGGTAAGAGTGGATGCAAGAGATGCGTATTCGCCATCATTATCAGTGTATATTGATATTAGCTGTAATTGAAAGTATGTTTCGAAAAGTTTTTTGAATTGAGGGAAAATGGTTGTCACGTCATATTTATGTTTCATAGGATACAACCAGATGTATTTTGAGTAATGATCGACAAAGATCACATAATAACGGAAACCATCACACGACAGTTCGGTGGGTCCCCAAACATTAGTGTATATTAGCTGCAAAGGTTTGAAAGTGTGAAGCGAATTTTCAGAAAAGAGAAGTTTATGGCTTTTATTGCAATCACAGGAGTTGCATTGAAAATTATTAACGATAAAGACATTAGATAGTAGTTTATTGCTCCGAACAACGGATTGAAGGATTCGAATGGAGGGATGACCAAGACGACTGTGCCACTCACTTATTTTTTATTTGGAGGTAGCGTTTATTTGAGGTTTGATGGAATATAGGAGGTAGTAAACATCATTAAGACTATCCCCGCGAAGAAGAAGCATCCCCGTGCGAAGATCCTTCACTAAAAAATGGAAGGGAAAAAATTCAAGTGAGACTTTGTTTGATTTGCAAAATTTGGCGGCGGAAATTAAGTTTTGAGTAATGGATGGTGCGCATAAAATATTATCTAAAAGAAAAGATTGTTGAGGAGAGTGCAGTTTTGTTTTACCGATGCGGGAGATTTTCAAACCTGAATCATCACCTATGTTGATCTCATCAAGGACACTGTAATCAGTGTTGCTATGAAGGGTCCCAACATCGGACGTGGCGTGGTGAGAAACACCGGTGTCCAATAGCCAGGAAGAGGGAGCGGGCCGGTTGACATTCGTGGTGTTTGTAACATGTTGAGAGTGGGTCTGCTATGGATACCACGGTGGATTAATTTGTACCGTGTTCTCACGAAGGAAACGGACGAGTTGGCGACAGTCTCTGGTGTTGTGACCGGGACACTTACAGAAGTTGCAGTAGGAGTTGGAGCGGGTCGAGTTATTGTTGAGAGCGGTAGAATATTGGTTGCTACTACGAGAGAAATAGTTGTTATTGCGATTGTAGAAAGTGCTTCCATGTTGTTGAGGAGGGCGATAGGAGGAGCGATTGTATTGGTTGGCATAGTTGGCAGTTGCGAGAGAGAAGGGCACACCCGTGACTTCCTTCTTTAGATGGCGCTCATAGTCTATGATCTTGTCATAGAGCTCATCGAAAGTGATGGCGTTATCACGGACCTGGATAGCGGCTGCGACTTCTTTGAATTCATATCCGAGGCCAACAAGTATGTGGAGGACAAGATCATCTTCAGAAAGAGAATGGTCGGTGAGAACGAGATCATCGGAGATAGATCTCATCTCTTGTAGGTACTCATTTATAAATCGCGAGCCGCGCTAATTGTTGATGAAGCATTCCTTGAGCGACATAACTCGTGATCGAGATTTGTTCGCAAGGAGAATGACAAGTCGATCACATACTTCCTTGGATGAGAAAACGGTAAAGATGTGGGGCTGGATCGTTTTGACACAGCTGCCGAGAATGGTGTTGAGGATGAGTTGATCCTGACAGTACCAATGATGGTACTCTGTATTTTCAACACACTTGGTATTGTCATCGACGTCAGTTATGGTTATCGGAAGGGGAGATCTGGAGACGTCGATGTGACCAAGGAGATTGTGGCCGATTAAGGCCGGTTGAATTTGAGATCTCCACACATTGAAATTTGTGTGGGTAAGCTTTGTTTAGAAAAGGAATTTAGAAATGATTATGTAACATCCTAGTGCATTTATACCATATTTTATTTGGGTATTTTCTAATCTTGCGATAGTTTCTTGATTATTATAGTTTTGGGTGCGGATAATGCTTTTGGTATCTATGGTTAGTATTCGACCCGACCCGCATGCTTGAAACCCATCATGATTCTAGATTACGTCACATATTCGCTAGTACAGAGGATCCATGCACATGTAGGTTCTATATACATGTATGATATATTCGGTATCCGCATATCCTTTAAATAATACAAATTATCACCAAACAATACATTTTAATGTCTAGCATGGCCTGTTATCATACCCTATATCTTGTGAGTGTATCCATATATCGTATTCCTGTCCAGATTGCTAAAATAGACTTGTTTGGATCGCTACGTGTATTTACGTGTATCCGTTCTTGGGGGTATGCATTTTATTTAACCGGACATTGCAGTATGGTTTTGTCATGTACGTATATTATCCATATTTTAAAACTAGATTTTTAGAAGAGACATGGATATTTTTCGGAGTATTTTTGTATTAGCTATATAAACCCAGAAAATATATTATAATATTTTTAAAACCTAAACTAATCTAACAGTTTATATAATCATATATATTTATATATATATATATTTTAAACTAAATCCTATATCCCGTACTCTCTCTCTTTCTCTTCTCACCCCCTCTCTCTCTTTAAATATATATATATATATATATATATATATATAATATAAAACCTAATCAATAAACCAACACTCATCTCTCTCTTCTCTTCCCTGCCTTCCTCGTGACGACGAAACCCAGAAAATCTAACCCTAGCCCTCGTCGCCGACCTCCCATCGCCTCACCCTTATCTCCTCGCCATCATCACCACCTCCACCTTCTCCCCCTCTCTTCTCTCCTCTAACCCGAGAACCTACAACCCACTCTCTCGATGAACTCAGACCCGAGCAACCCAAGAACCCTAGCCCCGACGTCACCTTCATCTCGCCGTCGATCACGTCCCTCGACCTCGACCTCACCCTCACCACTACCTCCTCATCCCCTCTACCCGAGATCCCTGCATAGCACCCCGCGACCCCTGCATTAACTCGATGAACCCATCGTCCGCACCCCTCATCGTCGATCACCCACGACCTCATCATCGTCACCCCCTCCGTCTCCTCATCTCTCTTTTCAATTCCCGACACCACCACCACCATCCTCTCCACCCTAGAACCTCCACATCAACCCAAGAAAACCCTTCTGCCCATCACCGTTAAACTTCACCGTCGACGGCTGCTCATCGTCGTCGTCGTCACCTCCTCTGTCCTCTTTCCCCATCCCAGAGCTAAACCACAACCCCATTCCTCTTCTCCCTCTACTTTCTTTCTTTCTTTTCTTTTCTTTTCTTTCTTGCTTATTCCGGCCGTCTTGCCGGAGTCACGCACGTCGCCGACGATCCGGACGACCCAGTCATCGTCGTCATCCAGCGTAGTCACGTCTTTAATCAGCTAGGTCCAGTCCTGCATGCGTGTGAGTTTTCATCGTGACGTTTATCCAACGTCGAACGTGACGTATATACCCCGTCGTGAGATCCGATCATGCAAGTTTATCTTGCAACATGATATGTTAATATATCTATTTATATATGAATAAAAATAATACATGTGTTTCATTATGCAGCAAATATTATAGTTTTACCATTTTACAGTATCTGTACGTATCCATGCTAATTATAGATTCTCTAGTTGCATGCCGAAACATCCTGATATCATTTTACTATTACATTATTATAACGTGTTATCTAGATTGCATCATACGTAGTCATGGACGTATAAAAGGTTATTATAGATAGATACATATGCATCCTAGTATCTGTCATGCTTACCGTGTTCAGATATTCGTTACAGTTTCACATTTGGTATCTATTTGATGCATATGCGTCACATGACATGTTCACGCCACACTACTTGGCTCATTACTTGGATTTTGTTACTAATGCCAACAATGACATGCTATTCTGACGGACGTAACTTGTTGTCTGCATAGACGAGAACTGTACCTGATTGATCCTGTATTGGCATTAGATCTATATTGGCAATACCTGACTTGAACACATAAACCTGGGGGTAAAGGGAAAATCAAGAATGTAACCGAAACATAACTCAAAGGGCTATTATTACTTGTTTGCCGTTTTTCCAGGCGTTGCGGAATAAATTCTGTTACCGTGGTCCCGTGGGGAATGAGCGGGGTATAGACTGTTGGGTTACGATGAGTATTACATTAATTGATTTCAAAGACTTTTAGAATAGATAACCTAGAAGCACAGTTTTAGGATACACATCACACATCACACATCACATACATACACGTACCCTACTATTTCATATCTGTATTATCTATTTACATTCATATTTAGTTATATCGTTATATCCTGGTTATCACTGTTTCTTTGATATTATGACGCGCTAACGTCTGGGTTTTGCATGGCCCAGTTCTTCAACCTTTATCGCAGGCTGAACAGGAGTACTTTAGCCATCAAGCCGAGCAGTGAGAAATTGAACATGTGTTATTTATAGATGTTCATTTTAGTTTATTTTCCGCAGTTTTATTCCTTGATGTGAGCCCATATTGGGACAAGTTTTCAGATGTTGTTTATTGGATTTAATTCGTTTCCGCATATATATTTTCTTGACTCTATTTTACTGTGGCAAATGGACATGTACTAGCTAGTTTTATATATTTTCTGTTCTTGATATCCTATAGACAGCCGTAATGTGACTGTGGAGGGTTGTTTCTTAGCCACAGGTAGCATGGTTGGCTCTGTCACGTGCCGTAGTTTGCGCACTCTGGGAAGCGTGGCGTGACAGAATTTGTTTGGTATCAGAGCCCTAGTATTTAAGGTTAGTCGGGTTTGGTTTTTTTGTAGTTAGGTATTGAACCCAATACACCAGCCAAGAAACCCGGAATTAGGAATATGTCCTGCCACATTATTGTCCTGTCATTCAAATTCTTGAATCTTATATTTCTCTTAACTCTTATCTTGACGATATAAAAATGACTTTGCATCTCAACTTTGAATCCTCCTGATTCCTTATTGTTTCTCCCTTCTTATTCCTTCGACTCTTGACAATATGAAAAATACATGTGTCGTAGTTTGCGCACTCTGGAGAGTTTTTACGTACCCTCCTGGGCAGATCAAAGTTGTTCCCGGTTGGAACAGCTGCGTCAACTTCCATCATTGGAACTGGTGGGGTAAGTTCAGAGGGAGAGTTGCCCCCATCTTTTCTCACTCGGCGCCAGTGGCGACGTCGAGCGTTTCTTGCGGACGGGATCGCCTCAGATTTAGAAGCGGCTTCTTCATGCCCCCGGCTTTGCTGAGGGGATGTTGTTGGCGTCAACCTGTTGAAGACTAACGTCCTTAGCGAGGTTTGAGGAGGAACGACCAATCTTTCAAAGACTGATCTTCTGATGGGGGAAGCGCTTTTGTCGGCTTCGCCCGTAGGAGGAGTTGGGAGGGCTATCCGTTTTGGGGCAGCCCCTCCAGGTATTACGATCCTCTTTGCGGACCCATTCGAGCTTTTGCTCGGCCTGTTGAAGACTGAGACACCAGATTTGGATGGCCCGTTGAGAGGGGCCGTTGTGGTTGCAAGTCGATTGAAGACCGACCTCTTGGGAGCTTCCCTTTGCAACGCTGAGGCACCAAAATTCACTGATGGGAGCATGGTCCCAAAGAACAATCCAGTAGCGGCTTGTGTAACTTGCTACACCGGCATTGAAAAGATAGAGGCCGCGTTGGGCCCGTAGGTCACTCCTCCAGCTAGGGGTGGAGCAAGAGTTGCAGTTGCAAGAGGTGCAGTTGGAAGCCATTGATTTTCCTACATAGGAGCAAGACACCAAATTTTAGTACCACGAATCCAAGGGCAACCATAGCAAACCTCGATTTTGTTCGCGAAACACGACACACGAAGTGTAGAGTGGAAAGAGAAAAAGGTCCTACCGGGCGTGCCAGAATCTGTTCTCCGTCGGAAATAGAGACGAACTGGGATAGATCGTCTTGGCTGAATTTGGGGATAGATGCTATTTGGACTTATCCATCCACCTCTACGAAGATACCAAGTTGATTTATGGCACCGTATATTGGAGGTTTGGATAGATGCGACCAATGTAGCAGACTTTATCAGATTCCCCCCTCATTTGTGAGGAGTTTTTGATTGTGAGGACGCTCTTCCCTGCAGGCGCAAGCCCCTGCAGTTAATTACGTTACCGCGTTGCGATAACCACTTTCTCCTGCTCCGGAAGTTCGCTTCATGTCGTGTTGTGTTTGTTTTATTTTGGGTTGCCCATGGATTGTATATAGAGACTAGTTTATGTCGTCGCTCGTAGGGGGTGGATCAGTCTAAGTCCGTATATTTTAGGTTTGGGTTTTGAACTTAGGTTGTATGTTCGCTTAGTTCAAAAATACTTTATTTTATTTAAGAACCGTTAATCTAGTTTGAGATTAAGATCAACTTAAATATATGAGCATTTGGGCTCAATTTATTTTAATTAAGGATACGTTAGTCTAATTTGAGACTAAGATCAACTTAGCATAATTTCAAAGATCATTTTTATTTCAGATCCAACAAGAGAACATTTGGGCTCAGCTGTAAGAAAACCTCAGAGACCTATCCAATTTGGGCTTAATCTGCTTAGTCTTTTCTTTTTGTTCATTCAAAAATGCTAAGCACTTATTTAGGCTCTATTTGTTCAGCCCTTCTCTTTTTATGTAAAAGTGCTAAGCACTTACTTGAGCTCTGACGCTCACATGTATATCATGTGAAGCATTCAGTCATGGGCGTTGCCCAATGAGTGTTGAACACTTTAGTCGTTTGACTAATCATGAAGTGTAAGCACTTTTTATGGCGCCCTACGTGAGGTGCACGTGCGGCGCTGGGCGCTACCCAATCAGTTCTAAGCACTCAGCCGTTTTGGCTGCATATGGAGTGCTAAGCACTTTTTATGTGGCGCCCACGTGAGGAGCACGTGAGGTGCTGGGCGCTGCCCAATCAGTGCTAAGCACTCAGTCGTTTTAGCTATATGTGGAGTGCTAAGTACTTTATTTAGTGCCCACGTGTGTTCCATGTGAGGCACTGGCCTTCTGTTTTGGACGCCCGCGTGTCTTTCACGTGAGGCGTTAGGTGTTGTTAAAAGGGCGCCCATGTGAGAAGCACGTGAGGCGCTAGTCTTTTTCCTTTTTTAGAGATTAATCTCTGTTAATGGAATTTTGACCATTAATGATCAACAAGATCTTTGTTTTTTTGAAGATCCGGGATCAGGTTTTTTTGCTTAAGAACTAAGTTCTTTTATAGGTTCCTTTTGTTTTTCTTTTTGGACCTAATTCTTTTCTGAATCTTTGATTCTCAAGAATAAGATATTCCCGATGAGAATTAAATTCTCAACTTGTGGGAGACTTGTCTTAGAGAAAGAACAAAGTTCTTTGAGAAGGGTTAAACCCTTAAAATAGGTAAAAAAATATTTTTGATCTCTGTATTTCTTTACCTAGGTTTCTTTTGAAAGGTAAGTCTTCCTCTTAGAGAATTGAATTCTCTGTTATTTTTGGAAGCTTTTTGTATGTTTCAGAAGCTTATGGGGGATTTTTTCTCTAAATGAGACTTGAAGTCTCGGGTCCTTTATATAGTAGAGGCAGATTGTTAATTGGTTTTGAGAAAATCTCTCATTGAGAGATTCCAATTGATTTAATTGGTCTCAAAATTGATTTGGAGAATTTTACCTTCCGTTGGATCTTTGATCCAATGACTTCTATTTTACAGAATATGTTGTTCTTATTTTTGACAAGATTAAGGAAATATTCTCCCATATATAGAATTTATTTTGTCAAGTGGTGATTTTTAATCACCATTGGATTTTTAATCTAAGAGTTCTCTGTTTTACAGAGAGCAATCTTTTTGTTTGGAAGGATTGAGGGAATATATTCAAAAAATAGAATTTTATTCTATTATTGGATCATTGATCCAACCGAGAGTATCTTTCTTATTTAGATAAATGTGGGAGATATTTTCTCCTAATAGAATTTGATTCTATATTTTGATGATTTATCATCTCCGTTGGATTTTTGATCCAACGGCTTTGTTTAACAGGGAGTATTGTAGAATTTAATTCTACCTGGACGCTGGCGCTCATGTGTTGTGCACATGGGCACCACTTAAAAATTTAATTCTTAAGATGGGTATTCATGTGCTTTGCACACGTGTGGCGCCATCTAAGAGTTTAACTCTTATGTAATAAATTCTTCTGTGCTTTGCACATCGGCGCCCGCGTGAGGAGCACGTGCGGCGCCATCTAAGAGTTTAATTCTTATGTAATAAATTCTTATATGGTTTGCACATTGGCGCCCGCGTGAGGAGCACATGTGGCGCCACCATAGGATTTCATCTTATAAGAGCGGCTCTGGCACTGGCGCTCTCGTAGAGAGCACGTGAGGCGCTGCCTCATTAAATTCAACAGAGTTTTGCTCTTTTATTAGGTTAAATATTTGGGGAACACCGCCTCAGATAATCAGAGTAGCGCAACGGAAGAGTGGTGGGCTAATAACCCACAAGTATTAGAACAAACTTGCAAATTAATGATGAAGAGAACCGTTTACTGAAGGGTGAAGTTCGTAATCAAGTTTCAGATGAAATGCTGATAGCAGTTCAAGATTTCATGGATGTGTTTAAGGACATCTTGAGTTTACCGTCTAAACGAGATGTCGAGTTCGCGATCGATCTTGTTCCTGGAGCAGCACCGATTTCAAAGGCCTATTATCCAATGGCACCGGCGGAACTAGAAGAGGTAAAGAAACAAGTTACTGAATTGCTAGAGAAAGGTTGGATTCGCAGCAGCAATTCACCCTGGGGAGCTCCAGTTCTTCTAGTCAAGAAGAAAGATGGCACAGTGCATCGATTATCGAGAATTAAACCGGGTAACTATTAAGAACAAGTACCCAATCCCTCAAATCGGCGAATTATTCGATCAACTTAGTGGCGCGAGGGTATTCAAGAAGTTGGATTTGCGATCTGGGTATCATCAAGTTCGGGTGAAATGAGAAGACATTTGCAAGATAGCATTCCGAACTCGATATGGGCATTATGAGTACTTAGTAATGCCATTTGGAATCACGAACGCACCGGCGATATTTATGGACTTGATGAACCACATCTTTTCACCGTATCTGGACCAGTTCGTAGTGGTGTTTATCGATGATATTCTGGTCTATTCGAGGAGTAAGGAAAAGCATGCAGAACACTTAAAGTTCGCACTGCAAACGTTGAGGCAAGAAAAGTTATATGCTAAGATGAGCAAGTGCGAGTTTTGGCTCAAAGAAGTAAATTTCTTGGGTCATGTTGAATCCGGAGATGGAATTGCCGTTGACCCTGAAAAGATTGCAGTTGTTCGTGATTGGCTAATCCCAAAAAACGCAGCGGAGATCAGAAGTTTTCTTGGGCTTGCTGGATATTATAGAAGGTTTATGGAGAACTTCGTTCGAATAGCAGAACTATTGACCAAGCTAACACGAAAAGAGGTATCGTTCGTATGGACGGAGAAATGTGCATCAGTTTTTGAAGCATTGAAACAAAGATTGACCATCGCTCCTATATTGACAGTGCTGGACGGTTCCGGATGGTTGGTTATACACAGCCAAGCATCTGGGAAAGGCTTGGGATGCGTTCTAATGCAGAATGGGAAGGTTATAGCCTACGCGTCAAGACAATTGAAGACTCACGAGAAGAACTACCCAACTTATGATTTGGAGCTAGCAGCAGTGATTTTTGGTTTGAAAATTTGGAGACACTACTTATTGGGCGAAAGGGTAGAAGTATTTACCGATCACAAGAGCCTAAAGTATGTGGTCATGCAGAAAGAGATCAATATGAGGCAGCATAGATGGTTAGAGTTGATGGCTGACTATGATCTTGATCTAAAATACCTTCCGGGGAAATTTAATGTAGTGTCGGATGCTCTAAGTCGGTTGCCAGCAATATGGATGTTGACTGCACAAAAGGAGATTATAGATGATTTTCAGAGATTCGAATTGGAGATCGTACCACCACCGCATTCCTCGGGACAGTTTATGCAATTGCAAGTACAGTCATCCTTGATCAATAACATTAAAGCAGCGCAGTTGCACAATCCAAGGTTGTAGAAGTTTCGAGAACAGGTAGAAGCGGAACTTCGAACGGACTTGTTAATTTATGAAGATAGTTCGTTATGATATGAGAGCTGTTTATGTGTTCCTAAAGGAGATGTTCGTGAAGAAGTCATGAAGGAGGGTCATAGTTCCGCATATTCCGTACATCCGGGAGGCACAAAAATGTACCGAGATCTACGACAGTATTTCTGGTGGGAAGGCATGAAAAGGGAGATTGCTCGTTATGTATCGAAGTGCTTGCTGTGTCAGCAAGTCAAGGCTGAACATTAAAGGGCTGCTGGTTTATTGCAACCACTTTCGATTCCTCAGTGGAAATGGGAGCATATAACCATAGATTTCGTGACAGCACTACCATGGAGTCCAAAGGGCAATAATGCAGTTTGGGTGATTATTGACCGATTGACCAATGCCGCTCATTTCATACCGTTTCGAGTTGTCAGTCGATGAAAGGTTTAGCAGAGTGGTACATTCAGGAGATTGTGAGATTGCATGGAGTATAGGTGAGCATCATTTCCGATCGTGATACTCGATTTTTATCGCACTTTTGGAGGAGTCTACAAGAAAGTTTGGGGACTCGATTGAAGTTTAGTACAGCATACCATCTTCAGACAGATGGCCAGTCAGAAAGGATGATCCAAAGTCTTGAAGATATGTTGAAAGCATGCATGTTAGACTTCAAGGGTTCATGGGAGGATCATTTGCACTTGGTGGAGTTTTCTTATAATAACAGTTTTCAGGCGACTATACAGATGACTCCATTCGAAGCATTATACGGTCGTAAGTGTCGCTCGCCCATCTGTTGGGACGATATTGGAGAAAGAAGATTATTGGGACCGGATCTTATTGTGCAAACAGTGGAGAAAGTCAACGTGATCCGAAGTCATATGAAGGCAGCATAAGATCGACAGAAAAGTTGGGCCGATACAGGACGAAGACCTATGGAGTTCACAGTTGGTGATCTTGTATTCTTGAAGTTATCACCGACTAGAGGAGTGATTTGATTTGGTAGTCGAGGCAAGCTTAGTCCTCGATTCGTGGGGCCTTTCAGTATTATCGAGCGTGTTGGAGAGGTAGCTTATCGATTGTCTTTACCACTATCCTTGGCGAGTGTTCATGATGTGTTTCATGTATCTCAACTCCGCAAGTATATTCGAGATGAGACGCACATCCTAGATCACTCGGAGCTGATAGTAAGGGAGGGCTTAACATACGAAGAACGACCGATGGCGATTGTGGATCGATGAGAAAAGGTCCTCAAGAACAAGGTTATCCCTCTAGTACTTGTTTCATAGGGAAATCATTCGCATGGAGAAACAACTTGGGAACGTGAAGATGAGATCCGACAGATGTTTCCACACCTCTTTTCTTAGATTCATGTTTTCTTGTCTTTTCTTGTTCCAGGAATTTCGAGGACAAAATTCTTTTGTAGTTGGGTATAATGTAACACCCTAGTGCATCTATACCATATTTTATTTGGGTATTTTCTAATCTTGCGACGGTTTCTTGATTATTATAGTTTTGGGTGCGGATAATGCTTTTGGTATCTATGGTTAGTATCTGACCCGACCCGTATGCTTGAAACCTATCATGGTTCTAGATTGCATCACATATTCTCTAGTACAGAGGATCCGTGCACATCTAGGTTTTATATACATGAATGATATATTCAGTATCCGCATATCCTTTAAATAATACAAATTATAACCAAACAATACATTTTAATGTCTAGCATAACCTATTATCATACCTCATATCTTGTGAGTGCATCCATATATCATATTCCTGTCTAGATTGCTAAAACAGACTTGTTTGGATCGCTACGTGTATTTACGTGTATCCGTTCTTGGGGGTATGCATTTTATTTAACCTGACATCGCATTATGCTTTTGGCTTGTACGTATATTATTCATATTTTAAAACTAGATTTTTAGAAGAGACCCGGATATTTTTTCGGAGTATTTTTGTATTAGCTATATAAACCCAGAAAATATATTATAATATTTTTAAAACCTAAACTAATCTAACAGTTTATATAATCATATATATTTTAAACTAAATCCTATATCCCATACTCTCTCTCTCTCTCTATCCTCACCATCTCTCTCTCTCTCTCTCTTCTCACCATATCTCTCCTCTCGTACTCTCTCTCTCTCTCTCTTTATATATATATATATATATATATATATATAAAACCTAATTAATAAACCAACACTCATCTCTCTCCTTTCTTCCTTGCCTTCCTCGCGACGAGGAAACCCAGAAAACCTAACCCTAGCCCTCATCGCCGACCTCCCATCACCTCACCCTTATCTCCTCACCATCATCACCACCTCCATCTTCTCCTCTGCTAACTCGAGAACCCACAACCCAAACTCCCGATGAACTCAGACCCGAGCAACCTAAGAACCTTAGCCCCGACGTCACCCTCACTTCGCCGCCAATCACGTTCCCCGACCCCGACCTCACCCTCATCACTACCTCCTCATCCCTTCTACCCGAGATCCCTGCACAGCACCCCACGACCCGTGCAGCAACTCGAGGAACCCATCACCCGCACCCCTCACCGCTGATCACCCACGACCTCGTCGTCGTCACCCCCTCCCTCTTCAACTCCCGACACCACCACCACCATCCTCGCCACCCTAGAACCTCCACAGCAACCCAAGAAAACCCCTCTGCCCATCACCGTTAAACTTTGCCGTCGATGGATGCCCATCGTCACCGTCGTCACCTCCTCTGACCTCTGTCCCCAGCCCAGAGCCAAACCACAACCCCATTCCTCTTCTCCCTCTTCTTTCTTTCTTTCTTTTCTTTTCTTTCTTGCTTATTCCGGCTGTCTCGCCGGAGTCGCGCACGTCGCCGACGATTCAGACGACCCAGTCATCGTCGTCATCCAACATAGTCACGTCTTTGATCAGCCAGGTCCAGTCCTGCGCGCGCGTGAGTTTGCATCGCAACGTTTATCCGACGTCGAACGTGAGGTACGTACCCCGTCGTAAGATTCAATCAGGCAAGTTTATCTTGCAACATACTATGTTAATATATCTATTTATATATGAATAAAAATAATACATGCGTTTCATTATGCAGCAAATATTATAGTTTTACCGTTTTACAGTATCCGTACGTATCCGTGCTAATCAAAGATTCTCTAGTTGCATGCCGGAACGTCCTGATATCATTTTACTATTACATTATTATAATGTGTTATCTAGATTGCATCATACGTAGTCATGAACGTATAAAAGGTTATTACAGATATATACATATGCATCTTGGTATCCGTCATGCTTACCGTGTTCAGATATTCGTTACAGTTTCACATTTGGTATCTATTTGATGCATATGCATCACATGACATGTTCACGACACACTACTTGGATCTTGTTACTAATGCCAACAATCCTGACATGCTGTCCTGACGGACGTAACTTGTTGTCTGCATAGACAGGAACTGTACCTGATTGATCCTGTGTTGGCATTAGATCTATATTGGTAATACCTTACTTGAACACACAAACCTGGGGGTAAAGGGGAAATCAAGAATGTAACCGAAACGTAACTCAAAGGGTTATTATTACTTGTTTTCCGTTTTTCCGGGCGTTACGGAATAAATCCTGTTATCGTGGTCCCGTGAGGAATGAAAGAGGCATAGACTGTTGGGTTACGATGAGGATTACATTAATTGATTTCAAATACTTTTAGAATAGATAACCTAGAAGCACAGTTTTAGGTTACACATCATACATCACACACATACACGTACCCCACTATTTCATATCTGTATTATCTATTTACATTCATGTTTAGTTATATCGTTATATCCTGGTTATCACTGTTTCTTTGATATTATGACGCACTGACATCTGGGTTTTGCATGGCCCAGTTCTTTAACCTTTATCGCAGGCTGAACAGGAGTACTTTAGCCATCAAGCCGAGCAGTGAGGAATTGAACATGTGTTATTTATAGATGTTCAGTTT